>CP139502.1:258832283-259067384 GCA_021014915.2 Artemisia tridentata subsp. tridentata | reverse complement strand
TTAAAAGACATCCGCACTACAAAAAAAAAAGGGGCTTTTAGGACCTTTCTTTAGGACACTTTTTTGAATGAGGTCCTAAAAAAGGTTTTATAGGACCAATTAAATTTTCAGTCTTATTATAGTAGCTTTAAATAGGACACTTTTTTTTGTGGATCCTATTAAGTTAATTTACAAGACACTTTTTTAATATGGTCTCGTTATGATGTAACTTAATAGCACAATGTCCTATTATAATACATTTGATGGGACACTTTTTCTGTTTGGTCTTATTAGATTATAATTTAATATGACACTTGAGTGAGGTAAAACAAATTAAAGTCTGACCATCTCTTCCAATCAAAACGCTAAGCTAACATTGAACAGAACCATCCTCATCTTCTCCACCTTCACCCCGCCGCCGGCCACCTCCAGCCTCGGCCGGCCACCTCTCACCCCCGCCTTCTTCTCCACCTCTACGCCACCTTCTTCTCCACCTCTACGCCGCCGTCATCTCCACTTATAGCCGCCATCTTCAACACATCTAAGGTATGCTCTTTTTTTTCTCTTTACCTACTTTTTGTTGGTTGTAAGTGATTTTATTGTTGGGTTGGTTATAAATTGATATGGGTTTTGTTTTAAATGATACGGGTTTTAAGTGATTTTATTGCTTGCTGAATTTTGGGTGTTTGCGTGTATAATTTTGGGTGTCTTTGTGTATGTTAATGGCTGAAAATAATATATTCTGCTGTAGATAGAGTTCTTTATTTGTGGTTGCTTTAAGGTGCTTTTTGGGTGCTAATAGAATGGAAACTTCTTTAAGCAACAGGTTAAAGTATGTTTAGGAAAGACCTCACTGAGTCAATATCGTATGAAACAAAGGATTATATAATTGAATGGCCCAATGGATGATTGCATTTCCAACGACTAAATATTTTAAAAAATTGTTAGCTAAGAAACTTTCAATATTAAAGACATCACCTATATTTAAGATACCAAAAGACCTTCATTGGATATGTCAATTGATCCAACTTGTAAATCTTTGTGAAAGGTTTATATGTTTTGTGTAGCATTTGGGAAAGTATGTTAGCGTATTCTGATTATATATGGCTAAGTCGAAGGTATTTCGATATTGTTAAAATGTATAGGATGTTTTGATTGGCATAGACTTGCAGCCAACTTAGCATATAAGCTTCTTAAAAGACAATAACATTGCTTTCGTATATGACTTCTCTTATCTTGCTGAATAATAGGCTAGTGAGATTAATGAAGAAATGAAAATATTCTCAGGTTACAAAATGCTCCATCTGTTCTTGAAAGAGTTTTTGTTTGACTTGTCAGTTTGTGATGGAAGCTTGATGACGGCATTGAGCTTCCAAAAGGTGCTATAAAAATGATGATCTTGGTGTTAAGTTTTTGATAAAATAGGCATTTCAGTTCTGAATTTCAAGTGTAATAGATATGACCTCCAACTCAAAAGCATTTTTTTTTTCTCGGGTGGTTATTGGGGTTAGAAGGTATGATCCTATAACCATTTAAGTTACATTGACAATTGCAAATGTTTGTCTAGACAGTTTTATGAGTTTGTTTGACTACCAGTTATATGGCCTTTCCCATTGACAAGTTCAAGCACCTTCCATAGATGTGCTAGTTTCTTGACTTGTTCCGTTGGCCTAAACTTGAAACACATCAATATCATCATGTATTATCCCACATAGCTGCGATCTCCTTTCCCACATAGCTGCCAATGATCAGCAAGTCGGGTCCAAGCTATAGGCCACTCTATTCTGCCCATTTCCACATTCACTATTTCCGCAAGTTTTGCTGTTATTGAGTAGCCTTGATTATATTTTCGTGAGAAATCCGTCAAGGGGTCCAAAAGCTGCTCCAGCTATCATACCAAACTGATGTGTCTTGAGCATTTGCTCCATTCAAACTGTTTCCGCTTACCTTCCATAGATGTACTAGTAGTTTCTTGACTTGTTCCCTAGGCCTAAACTTGAAACACTTCAACGTACCACATCATGTATTATCCCACAGAGCTGCGATTTCCTTTCCCAAACACAGGGAGCGAATTGTAGCAGCAAAGATAAGTCTTCTGATAATGCTTAACATTGATCTTCCTATGCATCTTGCTATTAGAATGTCAATACTCTGTTGCCAGTGATCAGCAAGTCGGGTCCAATCTATATTTAGGCCACTCTATTCTGCCCGTTTCCACATTCACTATTAATTGAACTAGCATTGCAAGTTAATTGAACGTCCCGTATGTTAGGAGTTGCTAAAGGATTAATGTTAAAGGACTTTGATCATCTTAAAGGATTGATTCTGTTGTTGGTTACAGTGTCTATCAATTTCATAGAGATAATAGATTCCTCTATGTTTATTGAAATAAGAAAACTGATCAAGAAACTTATATCTTGTCTTACAAAAATTGCAATAAACTGAAAAAATATTACAGTAACTCCACAGATATAAGTTTATGTACTGATTCTTTCATATTAGTTAGATAGATAGGTTGAAGGTTTATAAGTTTTAAGATTCTACATAAAAGCCCCTGGAGTGAATTCTACATAAAACAAGTAGTTTAGTTTTAGTCTGCTAATATGTTACTGAAACTGCGTGTTCTTCTTGATGTGCAGGAAAATTCTTGAGATGGATACTAGCTGGATGTCTTTATCAAGGGTGACTACCGAATACGAAAAAGGTTTGGAAAAATTTCTTGATTTTATGTTTGCTAACGAGTCTGATAGTGGAAAAATTTTATGTCCATGCGTTAAATGTCGTAATGGAATATGGGTCGATCGGGAGTATGCTAGTGAGCATCTAATATGTGATGGGTTTATCAAAGGTTATCGAATTGCACGCTCAATGTCCCGACCCGCAACTTGTCCTGTATTAGATATACAAGATGATATGCAATTAGATACACAAGATGATATGCAATTAGATACACAAGATGACATGCAAGGATTGGTGCGTGATGCCTTTCGCATCTCTAGTGAGAACACACTTTCTCACAAAAGATGCAGAAAAGATGATAAAAATAAAGGTACGCCAAATGCCCAGGCAAAAAAATTTTATGAGGTATTAGAGGAAGCAAAGAAAGAACTATATCCTGGATGTAAAAAATTTTCAGTTCTTTCTTTTATCGTGAGACTATATCATAGTAAGTGCATAGGAAAATGTAGTGAGAAAGGTTTTACCATGATGCTCGATACAATGAGGGAGGCTTTCCCAGATGCTTCTATTCCTAAGTCGTTGTATGAAATGAAGAAATTTGTAAGAGATTTGGGACTTAGTTACGATAAAATTGATGCATGCCCTAATGATTGTATGTTGTACCGAAAAAAAAAATAGCGAGAAAACAAAATGTGATATATGTGGTACGTCGAGGTACAAACCAAGTGAAAATGATTCAGAAAATCAATCAACCGAACCCCATACCCAAAAGAAGATTGCAGCAAAAGTTTTGCGTCACTTTCCTCTCAAACCTAGGTTGCAAAAGTTATTCATGTCACCTAAGATAGCTGCCTCCATGAGATGGCATAACGAGGGTCGTACTGATGATGGTTGTTTGAGACATCCTGCAGATCCCCCGGCTTGGAAAACATTTGATTTCAAATATCCTGACTTTGCTAAGGAACCTCGCAATGTTAGACTTGGTTTAGCAAGTGATGGATTTAATCCTTTCGGGACAATGAGTGTTTCTCATAGTACATGGCCGGTTGTCTTAATGCCATATAATCTCCCCCCCCTCCCCCATGGATGTGCATGAAACAACCTTATTTAATGCTGTCTTTACTTATACCTGGACCATCTGCCCCAGGAAATAATATTGATGTCTATTTAGAACCGTTAGTGGAAGAACTAAAGGAATTGTGGGATGATGGGGTAGAAACTTACGATGCATCAACAAAGACAAAATTTGAAATGCACGCCTCTTTGTTATGGACCATAAGTGACTTCCCCGCTTACGCAAATTTATCAGGATGGTGTACTAAAGGTGAACTTGCATGTCCTAATTGTCATAAGCATACAAAGTCAAAACGCCTAAAGCATGGGGGAAAATACTGTTACATGGGACATCGACTGTAAAACCCGAAATTTTCGTTCATTTGAAATTCCCTTTTTGCCCTCAAAACTTTGAAATGCAACAAGCACAGATAAATAATGAAATGACATATGTATATATATATATAAAATAATAATAATAATAATAATAATAATAATAATAATAATAATAATAATAATAATAATAATAATAAAAATAAATAAATATTCAATCATATATTCAGTGAATCTCATAAAGTAAATAGATATGTATCCACGTGTAGTAACTAACGTTTTGTATATTTGGTCAAGGAGCAAATCTCGGTCAATTATATCATCCCGTATCCCGTATTTGTCGAGGAGTCAGTTATCACATATTCAATCATATAAGAACCTCATATTCAATCATATTTGTCGAGTAATGCATGCATACGTCTGAGCAATCATATTTAACCATATTAAATCATATTATATTCAATCATATGATAACTCCAAAATCTCAAAACACATGGGTAAAGCATGCGTCAGTCCTTAAACCCAAAAATAAAAATGTAGACCGGGTTGTAGTTCGTGTTTGGTTTCGATCTCGATTCGTTGTTGGAGGGTCCATTAGCCGAAGTGTTGTATCGTGATTGGTTATCGAGTCTCATTCGAGTGGGTTTTTGTGTTCGGTTAACATTGGAATTGTGGACTGTGATCTTTGGTGTTCGATTCCTGTTTGAGTACCTCTCATGATCTAGATCGCGGTTGGGGTTAGCATGGTGGAGTTAGATCGCGATGGTGTTCATGTATCGTTTTTCCTTTTCTCTTCGATCATTCTTGGTGCAGTTTTAAGGTAAACCTCTATATACCATTGACACACACATGATCATGCATTCCTTCTAACATGTTACACGATAAAATGAGTTGTTATATAAGAACTATAATCTCGAGTCACTGTTAACCAGGGGACTAATAAGAGGTGGTTTTAAAATGGGTTATATAAAAAGTATATAGTATGAAACTTGGTTAACTAATTGCGTTCGTGTTGTAGTTTCGATCGTCCTTGTCTAGCCTCGAAGTATGCATTGATCTCTAACTCTAACTCATAATCATGCCTTACCATTAAGTACCACGTTAAGAAACTAAATAATGAAGTTTCATGCATTTAACCTGCTTGTGTACGTGATTGGGTGTGTCGACATAGGGTCTGCTGTATGTTTGTTTGATTCGTGGTGTCTCGACATAATAATATCGAAAGTGTGTTGGCTATTTTAGTCTCGCGAGGGGTCAAAAGTCATGATTTTATGGTATCGAATGGGCTGTGATTGTGTCGAATTAATAAAGTGAAACGAGGGCATGTGTTATGATTTTATGTAGTCATGATGGGGGTGTCTTATGTGTGTCGAGTAGGGTAAATCCGAGTGACCTTGGTGTGTTAATATGGTGTCCTGTAAATGTGAGTATGTTTGTTTTGGACTGTGTTACATGCATGTGTGTGTTCGAAGAGTGTGTGTGTTTAAACAGATTTAATACAAAGGTGAATGTTATGATTTCTATATTGGCTTAATGCTAGATGGGTCATGTATGGAAATAAATACAATTTAAACCCTAAGCTTCGGAAGTTGTCACAATAGACCCTAATCTTTGAGAAATGTCCTAAATAAATCTTAAACTTTGATATTAATATGTTAAACTCTGATTTACGATAAGTTGTCATATTTTAATCTGACTAATTATGGATATTCATCCTAAAATTAATAATGCGGGAAACCTGCTAAAATAGTAGTTACTTAAAATGGTCAAACCACTTAAAGAGGAAACTTTCTATAAATGGAAACTTACTAAATATGGAAAGCCTACTAAAATAAATAATCTGATTTAAGATAAGTTATTAATCAAACGATCATAAATTCGTGTAGATTCCCTGAAGATGGAGTTGCTTCCGACCTTTGTGTTTTCTGTTGTGTTTTCGGTTGCAGTATGAGGTACAGATATTCTGACCTTTTAATAAGGTGCCTTCGACCTCTTGATTTCTGATTTGAACCTATGATATGAACCTTTGGCATTTGAACCTTTGATATGAACCTTTGACTTCTGAACCTCTTATATGAACCCTGTGATATGAACCTTGAGATTTGGACTATGATTATGACATATGAACCTTTGCTTTGATATGAACCTTTGACCTTGACCCCAGTTTGATACTACGAGCCAAAATATGTTTCCTAGCCATGAAGGTAACATGGCCGTGTCATTGATGCACCAATGGCATGACTAGTGTGTAGCCCTAGTGATTTGGTTACACCGTCCCCATTATGATATGATATGAGCTCACTATGATATGATTTGATATGGCCAATATGATTTGTTTGGGGGGCGAATGGATGCATCCTAGATATGTTCTGATATGATATGCTTTGATATGATATGATATGGTGACTGGGGCTGGGTGCAATCCACTCCTTTCACACCCCTGGGAGCTAGCTACTCCATTTGAAGAATGAGGACACCCCTCATATTATCTGATTATCTGAGAGGTCTCCCCTCTATATGATTATGAAGATTTGATATGATATGATATGATTTGATTCTGGGCTCGTGGTGGATTACTGTCCTAAACCTTTACTCTTGTACCTTTACTTATATCTTATTCATTATGCTACTTCTGTTCATTTCCGTTTACTTTCGTTTCCGTTTATTATATATCTGTTCACTGGGCTTTTTAAGCTCAGCCGCGTTTCTTTCCCGCGGCAGGTTTTAGTTTGGAAGCTGGGTATGGGTGAAGAGAACCTTGGACTTAGAAGACCTTGATAGCTACTCTGGAGTATAGATAACTAGAAGTTATTGTATTTAGAATTTGTAGTTATTGAAAATTTTCATTTGTAACCTTGTTGATAACGCTCAAATCTAACATGTTTTTAGGAGCGTTATTGTGGATTTTATGCATATATATTGGTCACTTTTATGAACTTATGGTACTTAATGGAGTATAATTTACATTTTAGGTTCATGGAAGCTCAAGTATAAGAAAACGAAGAAAAAGACGCAAAAATGATCAATAAACGAAGATTTATGCATGTACGAAGAGTTCCCGACAAATGAGAGTCTCTTGAAGTATGTTCGAGAAGATAAAGTCATGAAGTTATTGGTCCAAAGACTCAAGAATAAAGTACAAGAGGGAAAACGAGGAAAGAAATGAAGAAAAGAAGCTAAAACGAAGAAATAATGGAAGACTCGTTGTTCCCGACACACCTTCACCATTTTGGCCATAACTCGAGCATACGAACTCGGATTTCGATGATTCAAGCGGCCATGGAAAGCTAACAAAAAGTTCTACAACACAGAAGGATCCATCTGATCGGTAGGGGCCCGCATCCGAATCGGATGGAGCAAAAACCGATCAGATGGATTGCATACCGATCGGATGGAGGTGACTGCTATGCTAAAACTTCACTACTAAGATTCCAAACGTGTACAAACCAATTCTAGATCCTTCCCAAGTGTATTCTAGGCCATTCCACTCTCCTTGGAGGCCAAGTTGAGCATTAATACCCCTGGCTTTGGTTCTAGTATAAATAGGACTCATTTGTAAGAGTTTTACACACAACTAAAAATTACCTATCTCATCTATCATGTAAACTCTCTAGAAATAGTTCTCTATCCGCCCCTCACCTTTTCCAAAGGTGTTGGGTGGTTGGTTAGGTCTTTTGGCTATGGAGCAATTTACGATTCATGTATTTCATCTTACAAACTTTGGTATGATTTTCTCTTTTAATAATATTAATGTTTGGTTTCTATGATTATGTTGATGTGACTTCTTAATACTTGTTTGGTTTATATGATAACTTGTGATAATAGGATGTTTGGATAATATTAGTGTTTGTTTGATAACATCATATTTGGTTAAGTTGGAACTTGTCTTGTTTATTGTTTTGATTAATCATTGTTGGGTCTAAATGTCGAAAGGATTCTTAATAGTGGTTGATTTCAATTCATTAGTCGACAAATGTTTTGGTCTTGTACGTTGTGACGATTGTATGAGAAACTTAATAAACATAACAAGTAAAGGTTTAATTTGGATTAAAGGTCGAAGGACATCTTTTGAATATGTGTTCATCAAGTAAATGGAACTTCACAAATTAATAACATCAAAGTTATGGGATCGAAAGAACATCTTTGGTTGTTGTTGGTTTAGGCATAAGTTTTATGACATGACCAATTGATTAAGACTTATGTATATTTGATTTATAAAACTCTAATTTATTATTGGTTCTAGAGGCCGAAAGGAACACCAATGATACTATGTTTTCCAAACTAGTAAAGGCTTACACCAAGTCCTTACACCAAGTCCTAGTTAAGGCTCACACCAAGTTCTTACTAACTTGTTATCATTGCCAAACATGTATGTTCTTTGTGTGCTTGTTCTCATATTGCTTTTCTTGTTGGTTTGATCCGTGACAATCATAACCATCAACTTGTTACTTGCTTAAACAAACAAACGACACTTGAGTACAACCAAGTCTCTTGGGACGATCTTGACTTACCCACCTTTACTACAACGGACGAGTATACTTGCTCGTATGTGTTCCTAATTAATCGGTAATTCATGTTTATAAATTTAAAACCTCGTGTGAACGTATCAAGTCTTTATGCACGATCCGAACGCATTAAGTTTTTGGCGCCGTTGCCGGGGATTTGGTTTTTGTTCTTAGGTGTTTGTTTGTTTGTTTGTTGAATTGTTTGCTTGAAATGTTCGATTGTTTATTTACTTGCTTGTTATGCTTGCTTGTGATGTTTGCTTTTGATATATTGATTGCTTGTTTGTTTGCGATGATTGCTTAATTGCCTCCCTTACGTTTTGTTTCAAAAATTCTCATCTTTTGCTTAAAGATCTTGGCATCAAAACAAAGTTTTTGGTGTTGGGATTTGGTTTCATGTGTTCTAAAAATGCTCATTTCAATTTTTGCTTCATAAGATGCTTCAAAAGTTTTGCGAAAAAAAAAAATAAAAACCCACCCAAACAATCCCAACCGAATCGGATGGATTTCCATCCGATCGGATGGAGCTCTCGGTAAAAAAAAAAAAAATAAAAAATAGTTTTGTTATTTTTCGTTTTCTTTAGTATTTAATGTTTGGTTTATGTTAGTTAAAGTTTATAAATGAAATTTAAAAAAAAAAAAAAAAAAAATAAAAAAAAAAAAAAAAAAAAAAATTACCGAGCCTTCTATCCGATCGGTTTGACATTCAACCGTTCGGCTGGACCACCCAAACCATCTCAACCGATCAGTCACAACCCGTAACCGATCCGGTTGGAGGTTTCTGTTCCATTTTTTTTTAGTTTGTGTTTTTCTTGTTTTGTGAGTTTTAGATATGATCTCTTGCATGTTTTTGTGTTTCTTTTTAGTTTGTGTTTTTCTTGTCTATATTAGTCTCGTATTAATTTGGAATAAGATTATCTTGTTTTAGATCATTTTGTTTTGATTTATGTTACGTGATTAATTGTGTTTTCTTGCGTCTATGTGCTTGTCGTTTTCTGTGATCGTGCTTTTATTTGCTTGTTTTTGTTTTAAGTGTCGGTATATATGTGTTTATGTGTTATGAATTTTACTTGTGTTTATTTTTGTGTTCGTTACGTTATGTGTTCTTGTTTTATTTTGTCAATAAAAAGTTTTTAGTAAAACTTGGTTTCAAAAAAAAAAAAAAAAAAAAAAAAAAAAAAAAAAAAAAAGGTTTTTACGATCTGTTCAACCGATCGGATGTGTGAGTATCCGATTCGGTTGGCGAGTTGCATGTTTTACGAATTATCCAACCGATCGGTTAGATACTCTTACCGATCGGATGGTCGTCTCGGTAAAAATTGAACAAACCCAACCGATCGGTTAGATACCCTGACTGATCGGATGGAGCTCTCGGTAAATTTTGTTAATTCCCAACCGATCGGATGGATACCCTGACCGATCGGATGGAACAATCGGTAAAATAAAAAAAAATGTTTTTCATTTTTCGTATTTTGTTCTTGTGTGTTTGTGTTTAGATCGAATAAGTTTAAATGTCTTTTTGTTTTTGCAAGAGTATCATTTCTTTTATTCTACTTAATTTTTTTTTTTTTTTAATTTTGTTAATTTAGTACATTGTGAATAATATAAGTACTTGTTTTTTTTTTAAATAAAAATGTTTTGAACTTTGTGGGTATTTTCACTGGAAACCCTCACGAGACTTCACTCGTTCACTCGGGCCACCGAGGGGTTTAAAAGGCTTGTTGCATACGCTAAATGCAATCGTGATGCCTACGAAAGTGAGTTTTAGAATTTTACGTGTTTTTTGTAGTTTAGTTTATTTTTGCAGATTTAATAAGCTCTTGGAGATTGGATCACTGGTGATACTATACTTGGTGTGGAGATGTTTTGTTGAACGAGAAATCGATTGATCTCACAAGCTTATGCTAGCATTTGCTTAGCACCTTATCATATGGAGTTCGATCACTATTTCTTGGCCCGGGAAGTTTCGTTTCTCTTGGATTATTTATTTACTCATTTATTTTCCCTATTTCACATGCTTTGAAGTTTATTTTTTTTTCACAATGAGTATAATGTTTAACTTAAGTGTGGGGGAAAGTTAGATAGTGAAAAACGAAACTGCTTTTCAAATTTATAATTTTTTAGGCCAATTTAAAATTTGTATGCTTGTTTGCCCTTGTGATCTAATTGTTTTCTCGCTTTTAGGATAATATATTAGAATAACTGGATGATCCCACTGGTGAATATGTGATTTTGAAAATTTCGAGATGTGTCCCGATTAATATTGCAATCCATTCTGGGATCGATAACATTTGCTAGCACATATTATAGCCCTTTTCACTAAATTGTGAGGATTTGAGCCTGTTCTATATATATAGCATACATCTTTTATGCTTTGATCTTTTGCTATGAGTGTGCCGGTGATTTTATTTATTCTAGAACTTGTACTTGTAAATCATTACCAGACCGTAGTAAGATCGCATTCGTGTGATATAAGTGTATTCGTGTGATAAAGAGGCACCCTTAGGAATAAAACCAAATGGCCTTCCGTTTGCATCTAATGATATATTAGCTAGCCACACTGGCTAGTTAACCACCCATATGGACCCATTTGTTAGCGTTTGTCTTTAGCGCTAGATACCCCTAGTTAAACCCTCCGAGCCATCCTTTTCATTTTTGATTAAATCCAGAAAAATACAAAAATATTTTACACTTTAAACCTTAGCCTAACCCTTTGTCAAAGTCTAAACGGTTGGTTGCTAGTTGCTTGGTATGTTGGATTGTTTTTGATGATTAATAGTTAGCCACACTTTGCCATTCGTGTGTGCCATTCCGACAAAGATGAAGGAGACGTCTTTCGTATTTTGTATTTTTGTGGTGTATGCTTATGCGAAGTGTGGGGGAGATGTGATGTATGGAAGAGAGGTGTTGAAAAAAAAAATGTGAAAAGAAAAAAAAATGAATAAGTCATCGAAAAAAAAAAAGAAAGAAAGAAAAAATATGTGTGATGACAATTATAGCCAATGTGCTATATTATTATGAAGTTGAAGGAAGATGAAGTATGTTTGAGATATCGATTAGCCAATATGCTAAGTATGAAGAATATTGTTATTACGAATAGATGTATCGATTTGGGAAAGTTCGAAGGAGAGGAAGTTGTTAACTATAATCATTTTCGGGTTTGCGGTTTGTTTAGTGACTAGCAACATGGGTATTAGACTTGACTTTATTTTTCTTTTAAAACCAATTTCATAAATACTCCCATGCCTTATCCCTACCCTTTTGACTTTGTGAAATTATCAAGTGTATTGACATGTAGTGACCATCCGATTTCTTGAGGAATTAGGTAGCGTTGTTAGCGATCTAAGGTTATCCTTAGTGACCATCCGTTATTTGGTGATGCAAGAATTCGTTGTTAGCGAGCTATTATGTTTTGCACAAGATAGTTGCACGTAAGTCTGATATAACCCTTTAAGCCTTAAACCCGAATAAAAGTCCTCTTTAGATGTTTACACTTTGTGCTTACGCCATGTCGGTGGAGTTTTGTTTCTTGTACAAGCTTATGGTAATAAACGAATCATGACTGAGCAATGAGTGTGATTTACCTAAATAAATGAGTGATTGAGTGAATTATACTTTGTTCCTTTTTCGTGAGGTGTTTAGAAATGTTGCTCAAGCAAGAAAATCCATGGTTATACATCTCGGTTTTTCACCATAACGCTTAAAAATGATGAATCGTATCTTATACTTGTACTAGGTAGATTTGCATCATAATTTTTACAATCATTTTTTCTTGCACCATGTGGGATTTATTTTTCTTAATATTTGCTTGAGGGCAAGCAAACCCTTAAGTGTGGGGGAGTTTGCGCTCATTTTTCGCTTATTTTCTCTTTTATTATTAAATATATATAAAAAAAAATATAATAATTTTTTTTTTTTTTTTCCAACCGATCGGATGTGAGAGCATCCGATTCGGTTGGCATGCTGCATATTTCTACGAATTGTCCATCCGATCGGATGGAAGTGCAAACCGATCGGATGGATGCCTCGTTAAAGTTTTCAAAAGTTCAATTTTTCTTTTCGTTTTGTCATTTAGATATGCATTTTAAATTTTCTTTTCTTAGATTTGCTTGAGGGCAAGCAAAGTTCAAGTGTGGGGGATTTGATAACGCTCAAATCTAACATGTTTTTAGGAGCGTTATTGTGGATTTTATCCATATATATTGGTCACTTTTATGAACTTATGGTACTTAATGGAGTATAATTTACATTTTAGGTTCATGGAAGCTCAAGTATAAGAAAACGAAGAAAAAGACGCAAAAATGATCAATAAACGAAGATTTATGCATGTACGAAGAGTTCCCGACAAATGAGAGTCTCTTGGAGTATGTTCGAGAAGATAAAGTCATGAAGTTATTGGTCCAAAGACTCAAGAATAAAGCACAAGAGGGAAAACGAGGAAAGAAATGAAGAAAAGAAGCTAAAACGAAGAAATAATGGAAGACTCGTTGTTCCCGACACACCTTCACCATTTTGGCCATAACTCGAGCATACGAACTCGGATTTCGATGATTCAAGCGGCCATGGAAAGCTAACAAAAAGTTCTACAACACAGAAGGATCCATCCGATCGGTAGGGGCCCGCATCCAAATCGGATGGAGCAAAAACCGATCAGATGGATTGCATACCGATCGGATGGAGGTGACTGCTATGCTAAAACTTCACTACTAAGATTCCAAACGTGTACAAACCAATTCTAGATCCTTCCCAAGTGTATTCTAGGCCATTCCACTCTCCTTGGAGGCCAAGTTGAGCATTAATACCCCTGGCTTTGGTTCTAGTATAAATAGGACTCATTTGTAAGAGTTTTACACACAACTAAAAATTACCTATCTCATCTATCATGTAAACTCTCTAGAAATAGTTCTCTATCCGCCCCTCACCTTTTCCAAAGGTGTTGGGTGGTTGGTTAGGTCGTTTGGCTATGGAGCAATTTACGATTCATGTATTTCATCTTACAAACTTTGGTATGATTTTCTCTTTTAATAATATTAATGTTTGGTTTCTATGATTATGTTGATGTGACTTCTTAATACTTGTTTGGTTTATATGATAACTTGTGATAATAGGATGTTTGGATAATATTAGTGTTTGTTTGATAACATCATATTTGGTTAAGTTGGAACTTGTCTTGTTTATTGTTTTGATTAATCATTGTTGGGTCTAAATGTCGAAAGGATTCTTAATAGTGGTTGATTTCAATTCATTAGTCGACAAATGTTTTGGTCTTGTACGTTGTGACGATTGTATGAGAAACTTAATAAACATAACAAGTAAAGGTTTAATTTGGATTAAAGGTCGAAGGACATCTTTTGAATATGTGTTCATCAAGTAAATGGAACTTCACAAATTAATAACATCAAAGTTATGGGATCGAAAGAACATCTTTGGTTGTTGTTGGTTTAGGCATAAGTTTTATGACATGACCAATTGATTAAGACTTATGTATATTTGATTTATAAAACTCTAATTTATTATTGGTTCTAGAGGCCGAAAGGAACACCAATGATACTATGTTTTCCAAACTAGTAAAGGCTTACACCAAGTCCTAGTTAAGGCTCACACCAAGTTCTTACTAACTTGTTATCATTGCCAAACATGTATGTTCTTTGTGTGCTTGTTCTCATATTGCTTTTCTTGTTGGTTTGATCCGTGACAATCATAACCATCAACTTGTTACTTGCTTAAACAAACAAACGACACTTGAGTACAACCAAGTCTCTTGGGACGATCTTGACTTACCCACCTTTACTACAACGGACGAGTATACTTGCTCGTATGTGTTCCTAATTAATCGGTAATTCATGTTTATAAATTTTAAAACCTCGTGTGAACGTATCAAGTCTTTATGCACGATCCGAACGCATCACTTGTATATTCAGCAATTCATTTGTAACCTTTGAGAATCTTTGTATTACTATTGAATGTATGTTTTTTTTGATCTGATATGAAGCCATTAATGTGATACTTCTACCCTTGCTGGGTTGGGGTGTTACATCGACGATATTTGCCTAACGATCATATTTTTCGAAATGATATGAACTCTTTTGATGGAACTATTGAAAAAGAGAAGCCACCTTCTTGCATGACTGGTTTAGATGTAATAGAAGAGTTAAACGGTTATGAAATTAAATTTGGAAAAGAGGTGAAGGATAACCCGGATTTACCATTTAATTGGAAAAAGAGAAATATTTTTTTTGAGATGGAATACTGGAAAGATAATCTGCTACGCTACAATCTAGATGTGATGCACATTGAGAAAAATGTTTGTGATAGTATAGTTGGAACGTTGATGAATCTAGATGGAAAGACTAAGGATCATATAAAAGCACGCCTTGATTTACAGGAAATGGGTATAAGACCTGAACTTCATCCTCAACATCGAGATAGAAAGAAGGTTTACTTGCCTCCTGCTTGTTTCTCGATGGATAAAAAAGAGAAGGAAATATTTTGTAATGTCTTAAAAAAGGTAAAAGTTCCGGATGGATATGCATCTAATATATCAAGATGCGTACAACTAAAACCTCCAAAGATATTTGGCCTAAAAAGCCATGATAATCACATTCTAATGCAACAATTGCTATCACTCGCCTTGAGAAATGTGTTACCTAAGCATGTGCGCTCTCCTTTGATGAAATTATGTTGTTATTATAAACAGCTATGCTCTAAAGTTCTTAAATCTCATGATCTGGTTCGAATGGAAAATGAGATCGGAAAGATTCTTTGTGATCTAGAGAGGATATTTCCACCATCTTTCTTTGACGTCATGATTCATCTATCGGTTCATCTTGCTTCAGAGGCCAAAATTGGTGGACCAGTTCATTACCGTTGGATGTATCCAATCGAGAGGTATCTATGTATGTTTAGCATTTTTTTTTTTTTTTTTTTTTTTTTTTTTTTTTTTTTTTTTTTTGTTTTGTTTTGTTTTGTTTTGTTTTGTTTTTGTTTTTCTTTTTTTTTTTTTTTTTTTTTTGAAAGGCCATAATTTTTGGTATTAATCGTGAACTATTTTCTGCTCTAACTTTAACGTTTGTGATAACTTAGGTATTTGTCTACACTAAAATCTTATGTGCGAAATAAGAGTAGACCCGAAGGTTCAATTGCAGAAGGATACATAGTTGAAGAGTGTCTCTCATTTTGTTCCTTGTACTTATCGCCTGATACTGAGACTGAACATAATAGGACAAGTCGAAATTATGATGATGGTGGTTCTGTGGATGTTTCACCTATCTTTTCGATGCCGGGCCACCAGGTCGGGGCAACAGATACAAAAGTACTAGACCTTGAATCTTTGTCAAAAGCACATTCTTACGTGTTGTTCAATTGTAGCAAAGTTGATGAATTTATTACGTAAGTTAATACAAGTTGTGAAATTCATTATTAGCTTTTATGTTACTATTACTATTTATGATATTATCTTCTTTTGAGCTTGCAGTGAACATCTTATGTTTATTCGTGATAATAATCGTCAAATAAGTGAACATGGGGTTCAACGTCTTCATAGTGAAACTTTTGCAGAATGGTTTCAAGACCATGTAAGTAATAATATCTTATTGTGTTTTGTTTTAACAATCCAATTATATAATTACTTTAATAAGTTTTAATACATCTTGTCTTTATTTAGATTGAGAAGCTGCATATGACAGGAGATCAGAGAATCACAGAAGAACTAAGGGCCTTGTCAAGTGGTCCTGCTGAGGTTGTGAAAAAGTATAAAGGATTTATCATAAACGGTTTTAGATTCCAGATTAAAGAGCTTGAAAGTAAAAGAAAAACACAAAATAGTGGAGTAATGCTTGAGGCCATGACAAACAGCTTCTCGAGTTCTAGAGATAACAATCCTATCGTGGGAGATGTAACATACTATGGGGTTATAAATGACATCATTGAGTTGGAATATTCTGCTGACAAAAAGGTAGTGTTGTTCGATTGTGATTGGATCTCAAATGGTAGACGCAAGAAAGAAGATGAGAATGGGTTTACTTTACTGAACTTTAAGGGGCTGAAGCCGCATAATGAGCCTTTTATATTAGCTTCTCAAGCCCAACAGGTGTTTTACATTGCAGACCCTGTTGACAAAGGTTGGAAAGTTGTGATAAAAACAACAGCAAGGGATTCTTTTGACATGAATGAACAACCATGTGATGATGATGTAGAAACATATTTGCAGAGCGATACATCTAGCGGTCCTCCACATGATGAAAGTATGGATTGCAGCTTGATTAGAGAGGGTGTTAGTGGAAATACCGTTGACGAAGATACCTTGGTTATCGATGGAGATGAAAATATATTTTAGGCCTTTCGTGACCTCCGTTAGTCGAACCGCACGTTTAACCCAGGTTTTTCTCTCAATCACACGTATCTTTAATATTCATTATGTTATTAGGATTCCTTACATCTAATACACCGTATGATTATGTGGCAATGATTATTTGTATATTTTGCCATGGACGTTTGTAACGTGTCTCACACTGAAATTTTAAAAAATGTAATAGGAGATGCTGCTGATGAAGAAGTATTTTTGGTACACTGCTTATGGAGAGGCAACACATGAGCAAGCCAAAGAGCTCATTACAACTGAAGAAGTAAAGAATAATGGACTATATGGTAGAATAAGCATCGCAAAGTGATAATAAGTGTGTAAATATTGAATAAGTGTATGTAAGTCATATTTAAATCAAGTACTGAGAATCTCTCTTTTTATTTTGTATTGGATTTTAAAAGGGTAAAGTGACTAACCAAGGCAGTCAAATTATGTGTTTCTCAAGATTTGTTTCTTATTCATATCCTTAACAAATTGTTTGAGCTACATGCCTACATCGATGCTAATATTTGGTAATTGGTTGGTTGGATATATGTTAGTTTTTTTAGTCTAAATTAACCTTTTTGTGCTTGATGGAAATTGGAATAAATTAGTTAGCAAAGACTGATTTAAAATGTTCATATTTGGATTATCAGGTGGTTACCTAAAGGAGAATTAGATGATAAAATACTATTATAATATGGTTACATAAAGGAGAACTTTAAGGGGTTGGACACCCATTTTTGGCATTTTTGAGTTCATATTTGTTGTTAAAGTCAAAATTCCAAGAGTGGTTTAGTTCCATTGACTTTTGATCAAAACTGCATAGAACAGACCCAACTAGCAGTCTGCACATTCTTTTGTTTCCTCATTTTTCAGCCCTTTTGTTGATTTTTAATTCACTCAAATTAAGTTGTTATAAGCCACAAATTGGTACAAATAGAGTTGGGTTGTTAAACTAGTCATTCCCATTTTTTTGTATTTTTAGGATTAGCTTATATCAGCTTTTGATTGCCTTGAAAAAGCCTTTCTTGTATACATCAGCAGAACAGCAGACCACATCTGCTTTAGCTTAATCTGAGCTTATTGAGGGTTTATCAAAATACTTTCTTTTATAAAAAACTGCTTAATTGTTAGTGCTTATTGAGATTTAACAAGAAAAACCAAAAAAATAAAATAAACATCAAAAAGTGACAGACCTGGGACTCGAACCCAGGCCTCCTCACTCACAAACACACAAGTTAACCAGTATGCTCTAGTTATGCTTGTGTTAGTATTGCAAAGTTTAATATTTAACATAGTTCTCATTAGTGGCTTATTTAACTGTTAGGGCTTATAGACATCTTATCAGTTAGCTTTTTGAACTTTTCATATTTTTCTAGGCTTTCTGATAGTATAAAGTAATTTTAGAAAAAATTTCAGATTTTTAAATTAGTTTAATATTTTTTATTAATTTTTCTTTTAAAATAGTTTTATTTCATTTAGGTCACCGAACTTATAGAATCTACTCCACTTAGGTTAGCCTATGTAAACAGAGTTATTTTAATTTCGAGTTTGATAAGTTCAGTAGTATAATTGAATCTATATTGGATGGTTGAGCTCAATCCTTATTTGTGACCAAGATTATACATATTGCGGTCAATAGCGTATGGGAGCTTCAACCCAACTGAAGAAAGCCCATACACTCGAATAGGCCTAAGACAATCCCAGTGAGGCTAAAGCCCGCCACAACCTTCCTGGGAAGCGCCTTCCCAAGCTAAAAATGAACAAAGTCATATTTGATAAACATATTTAGGCCATGACTCACCTTGAAATATAGTCAGGGTTGTTACAACAGACAATACGTGCCATTACCTCATTCGAGCAGTGGTAGTGCTACGAACATCACACCGGTCATAACTTGGGGTCCATTACCTCATACGTGCCATTAACTCTACGTGTCATTCTTATCTCCTCCCTTGGATGTCTGCCATGTTGACTATCCCAAACCATTAGATCGCATCCATGGGTTGCACAAAACCGTAAATGCATTTCTATAAATACCGGCTCATTTCATTGAAATAACCAAGTCACTTTTGGACAAAAATACTCTCACACTATAATCGACTCGTGAGTGTTACCCCAACTCTTGACTCCGGTCATAACTTGGGGTCCTTACCGAACGTGTGAAACCAAATGATTGATTCCCCTCATCCAATACGTACCTTAAGTAAACAACGGTAGACTTGCTTTATTCAATTGAGGTCAAGGCTATTATACATGTGGATCTTTTATGCACTAATACGTTTTTTGGTTTTAACGTCGAGGCAATATTAAATAACGAATATAAGTTTACATGTTACACATAAGGATAAGGGTGTGTAAGTGAGCTGCTTGTGAGCTACTCGGGATCGACTAAGTATAAGCAATAAGAGAGTCAAGCCTTAACAAGACTTATTTCGAGTTTGAACCCAGTCATGGGCTCAATAAACGAGCCCGAGCTTCATACCGTAAAGATTGATTAGACTCGCGAATGTATACAAGCTTTAAAGTATATATCTACATAGACCGCATATATTTGTAATTGTAAATGTTTATCATTTTCTTTCTTTTTTACATATTTATCCAAATCCCGATCCACATTTCAATTTCAAAATTTAAACTTTAACTCGTATGATGCTGTTGTTATATCGGACGATGACGAAGACTTGTTAAAGTCAATCGACAAACGCTACACGAAGGACTTAATCACAATATTTTTATGACTACTTGCGCTATAAAATCCCGTCAGCATAATCGGTATGTTTAGCTTAAAAAATGTGACAAGTGTGTAAAAGCTCAACAAAAGGACTTCTTTTGTAAATTACAATATTCAATAACTCCCCAAAATTGGGGGGAATATAAACCCGCCAATCAATTCTGGAAAATTAGAACCTGCAATTCCAAGAGTATGCTGATTTTGGCGGGACGAAATTGAAGGAACCACGTTCTTCATACACCTTTAAGTTTAGGTTTTATTGATTTTATCTAAATGTCAAAATCAAAAACGGTTTGGGGTCCAGAAGTTGAACCTCAAATTGAAGCTAGGGTTTCACTTTGTCTTCAAAATTCGAAGGTAATTTTTTTCTTTTTCGAGTTTTAATTCTTAGAATAACCTTTTACATTGTAAGATTTTTCAGTTTGTTAAGAATAGAGTTCAGCAGGTGTGTGAAATTTGTGTAGGTCTGTGATATTGAATTAAAGAATCAATTGTATGATTAGTAATACTATTTAGTCCTTGTGAGTCAGTGTCGAAGCCTTGTAAAACTTTCCTTGTCTTTTGTCTTGTGTATGAGAATTGCAGTTTTTCTGGAAAACAATTACTTTTTTTTTTTTCAATGTGGACTGCAACATGGATATAAACAAACATAAAGTGCATACAAAAAGTAACCAACATTTGTTCTAATCAATTCTCGATAACCTACTCTTTATGCCTAGAAAAAAAATCGTTAAACTCCGAAATATTTGATAAAGACCCTCAACTTTCTATATTTCAATTTAAGATATACATACAGAAACATGCCTGGAAAACTATTTGACAAAAATCCCAACGGGTTAAACGTCCAACTCATCATCTCGTTTTCGGCTACTCTTTTTGTTGACCACTTCGTATTTGGTAATTAAGGTCCCCGCTGCTATAATAGCAATGAGGACCCATACTGCACAAAGGAAGAACCTCCAATTTAACCAGTAACTCAGGTCTGTCGTATCATCCATCAGTGATCACTACAATTTGAGGCTCCTCCACTCATCTAGGATTTAATCAAAATTCCAGGCTTAGATTCTTGGATATCTCTTTCTCTGTCTTTGTGTTTCCACTTGGTTAACAAATACTAACAATTTGTTGTCTTTTCATCTGTTAGGAATGGCGCCAAGGAGGCACAATGGAGTTAGCACCAGAGGTCGTAACAATAGCCAACAAGCTGAAGATGTGATTGAAGGTGGCTCTAACCAACCTAACAACGCTCAAGGTTTTTTTTTTTTTTTTTTTTCCTTGGCTTGTTTAATTGGTTCACGATAGTTCTTTAGGTTGTTAGATTCTTTTTTTTTTTTTTTTTTTTTTTTTTTTTTTTTTTTTTTTTTTTTTTTTTTTTTTTTTTTTTTAATTTCAAGTTCTGTTTACTCTTTGGGAGAGTTGCCTTTTTTTGGAAAACAAATATTAACAATTTGTTGTCTTTTCATCTGTTAGGAATGGCGTCAAGGAGGCACAATGGAGTTAGCACTAGAGGTCATAACGATAGCCAACAAGCTGAAGATGTGATTGAAGGTGGCTCTAACCAACCTAACAACGCTCAAGGTATGTTTTTTTTTTTCTTTCCTTTTGGCTTGTTTAATTGGTTCACTATAGTTCCTTAGGTTGTTAGACTGTTTTTTTAATTTCAAGTTCTGTTTACTCTTTGCAGTTCCAGGGAATGCGCGGAAAAGAGTTAGAGGGCCAACATTTATGCCAAAAGTTTGGACCAAAACTGAAGAGGACCGTATTAGCGTTCAATTTAATGAATATGGGCAACCCGTTGAGAAAACAACCAGCACATTGACCCATTTCATAGGATCGCTTGCAAGGAGTGGGAAATATTGCAAGCTTCACAAACCATGGAATAAAGTTACGAATTCCAAGAAACAAATCTTGCTAGACACCGTGAATGTATGTCAGAAATAATTACATATCTAACTGATTAACATAAATATTACTTCATGTGACGACATATTTTTTTTCAGGACAAATTTGATCTCCCCCCAGGTTCTGATGACTGGATTTTGAAATCTTTTGGGAGGAAAGTGAAAAACTGGAGGGCGAGAGTTAAAAAGGACTACTATCATCCGACTTTGCCATTTCGTGAACAAATTACCTTCAAGCCGAAACGGGTGCTTGCGTCTCAGTGGAAGAGACTCGTCAAGTATTGGAATAAGGGAAAATCTAAGGTATGTAATAATTTTTCAGCTTTCAACAACAAATTTTTATTGTTGGGTTAACTCCTTATATTTTTACCACAGCGACTCAGTGAAAAAAATAAGGCCAATAGGGCAAAAAAGAAGATGATGCAAGTCACGGGTAAAACAAGTTATGCTCAAGTTCGTGAAAAACAAAAGGTAATTTAATATTTTCGTGCAACTGTTAATGCAACATACGATGTTTCTCCACTGTGTTATTATTTGTGTTTTATATGTTTGAATATGATTTCAAATTGGAAAACTTTTGCCACTTGGTAATCTTCTATCTGACACGATCTAGATTTACTTGTTACTTAGGCGCATTATTGTTTTTTAGCATCTTTTTGTTAACTCTGCTTTATCAACGTTACTCGGATTTCAATACGTAATTAAATTGATAATTTTGTCATATTTTTATTTATTGTATTGGAATAATTTTGAAAAACTTAATACTGAAACAGATCAACACCATCTTTATAAATGAGTTTGTGAGCATGCCAACTTGTGTGCATACCCCTGTGTCAATCCCAATGTTATTTCTGAGCTAATGTTTGGTTCTACATGGAGGCTGTGAGACATGGGCTTTAATATACACATGTTATAAAATTTATTAATGTTCACTTAGTTAAATATACATATACGGAGCTGTAACAACACATATCATGTCACCTATTATTCATAGTTTTCATGATAATTTGTAACTGGTCGAGAAGTGATTATACACTATGCTCTGTGTGTCGATTACAATTAATGCTTATGTTCTCAGTTCGTATATGAGTTTAGTTCTTTCTCAGTTCGTATAACAGTTTAGTTGGTGGGTGACAACTCTTGTGTGTTGGTATGCAAATCTGCCATTTTTCATCTTGATATAGGTACTTATTTTGGCATGTTAGTATCCAAAGCAACATCAGTTTTAGGTAGCTTGTCTCTTTACTTGATAGTGTGACCTATAACAATAATTAACAGACACCAAGGAAATATTCAAAAAGTAGTCATATATTATATGTTTTTCTGCACTTTTTACTGCCTAAAAGCATTACCAATGATGCAGCAACATACAGTATACACTAAATTTAAAGTAAGAAATCCGACAACACTTTCTCCGTTGCTGCAGCTATTTATCTTTGTGAAGTGCTTGTGCACACATGGATGAACTGTACATGGTTTCCTATATCAAGTAAAACATATCACTATACTGACTTGCTTGGTTGGTGTTAGCCTGCCTTAAAATATTATGAACCCATACTAAGACTTTCAATCCACATGCAAAAAGCGACAAGTACTAATTAATCTTCGTAAATCTTCATTTCTGCTAATGGTGTTGATCCTTTAAACTAGCTAGTTCATAGCTCATACTGTGATGGCGTGGTTCGTTTGAAACTTCAAATTAAGACCCGTAACTTGGTTTCAAACGGATTGTTTAAAAACAATAGTTCGTGATGCGTCAACCATATATAAGTGCATTGATGTATTATGATTGAGTGAATGTTAGACATTGCTTTTGTTGACATATTTATGTTTGAGTTTCTTGTATTTTCATATAATTTTAACAAAGTACGATTATAAGAAAGCATTAGGTGCGAACATATCAGCAGAAAAGTTAGGCAGGCTGTTAAAACTTAAAAAATGTTTAAAAAAAAGTTGACTCCAAAATGAAAGGCACTATCATACAAATAGAAATTTCACAGATTTAGCAACGGTTGAAATAAATCTGTGGTTACGTTGTTAAGAACTTGAGATAGTACTTCCAACGCTGCTACTTCAGTGCTTTGCTGTTAATAGCAGATTTAAGCAACTGTAGATACGTTAGTACGAGCGGTGGGATATGTGTGGCGAGTTATCTTCAATTAGTCACTCATTTTTGGTGTTTTATACTTATGGAATTAATGATTCCTTGGGCTATTTGGAATTAACACTTGTCTGCTTATACTCATTTTTTGTTGTTGAAACAGGTAATCTTGGGACGTGAACCAACTAGAAAGGAGTTGTTCCGTGCTTGCTTTTCAAAAGACGGAATTACACAGAATGAAGAAGCTGCAAACGCCATTGTATTTATACTACATCTATATGTTCATTTATCATTAATTAGTTATTGTCATTTCTTGCGAGTTGAGTAGTTTTAAGCTATAACATTTAACATATTTAGTACTTTTTTATCAGGAAAAAATGGAAGAATTGACTTCTCAACTTTCAGAGCATGAATTGGATGAGCCTGGACTTCAAGATATATATTCTAAAGTGATGGGTAATGATAAGAATGGAACTGCAGAGATGTATGGGCTAGGTGTTCGCGCTTCTGATGTTTGGGGTGTGGTTCCAAGTCGTTCTGCTCGTCGCAGAGATAAGCTACAGTGGCAGTCTGCTGCTGAACGACTTAGTGCTGAATTGGCTCAGTATAAAGCAAGGGAAGCGTAGAGGCAAGGGTTGAGTGATAATGATTCTTATGGTACAGATGTTCCCCGTACATCACCACAGGGCCTCATTGTTGCCAATGAACCTCAACCTTTACGAGTATGTGTTTATTTGAATGAAAATTTTGTGCTCATACTAGTTAAACTATGACACCTATTAATGCAAATTGTAATTGTAGGTTGGACTTCAAGTTTACCTTAAGAGCATTTCGAACTCTGAGATTGTAGCAAAGGGGTGGATAAGGAGTTTGGATCCAGATGCGGTAGTTGGGAGTGAAGAGATTGGACCAAATTGGTGTGAGGTAGATGTTCAAGTTGCTATAAAAAAAGATGAACATTTGGTGAGGAAGTATGGATTGTTTATCACAGTTCAAGATGCTCTTGGCGCACCAGTTGCTTGGCCTTGCTCTCTTGTTTCGGTATGCTACCCTGTTATACATGTCATTATATTACCTATTATTCATACTAAAGTTTATTACACCGTATTAAATATGACTTGTTTATTTGTAGGTGGTGCGTGAGGATGATGCATGATGACTTAGATGATCAGTTTCTAGTTTCCTTTTGTTACTTCTGCTACTGCATTGTTTTTTATATTCTGATGGCTCAAGACTATCTCTACTTGTTCCTGCTACTTTTATTTCCTAGTATTTATGTTGAATTTTATAAGACTTTTATCTTGGATGTTGGTTGGAAACTTCTCTTATGGAAATGAAATCTTCTCTTGCTTATTGAATTATGTTCTTTCTGCTTGCTTGTTTCAAATTTTTTTAGTTGATTGTTGTGTTTTTGAATTGAGTAATATTAAATATGTTGCATGGATACAAAGTGTTTTATGATGTCACTTATTAGGACACTAATGCCATTAACTAAACATGGGATAAAACGTTTTTTGTAACACCAAATTTGGTCCTAACAAAGCACGTATGTCTTAGGACCCGTTTCTTGGTACTAAGATTAAACTTTATCTATTATGTTTTCGTCCTATCAAAATGTGTTTTAGGACCTATGAAAGTGTCCCAAAATGTAACAGATGGGTAAGCATATATTAGAACACCGAATAGTATCCTATAATGTGGTCTATTAGGACGCCATTATGGTTGCATAAACTTTTTTATGGGACCAAAGAATTAGTTTTAAAATGTTTGAGTTTATTAGGACGCCGATAAATGTCCTAAATATCTATTACAACCCTTTCCTATGGGACACTTATATTTTGGTCCTATTAAGTTAAAGGTCTTATAAACTAATTTTATAGGACACTAACAGGCGTCCTAAAAGCCCCCTGATATTGCCAGCCTCAATATTAAGATCCAGTTTTCAGTTTTACATGCTTGATTTTATTGCATCACAGTTCTCTCTTCCGGATAATGCTCCACACCTTGTTTTAGGCCTTATAACTGAGACTGTTGGTTGATCAACTAATTCTAATTTGCATAAGTTTCACTGCTATGTGTATTGTTTCAAAACAATTTTATGTGTAATGTTTTAACAGATTTTATGCATACAAGAATGCGATGCAAGTCTTGTTCTCCTGGCTACTGGTCTTACAAGTCAAGTGTAAGATTGTCCATGCATTGAAGAAATGACATGGATTCATTAAAGTCTTACAAGTCATCAACTCCAAGCTAATAGATATGAATTTCTCTTCTTGATACTGAATTCATTTCATTAATATTTGGTATATTTCTCATTAATATTTTTTTTGTATATTGTCTATTTTCATGTCTTACAATTTTGTTCCTCCATGATGTCAATCAATGGGCAATCATTTCATGTAAGTTGCTAAAACTGAGTTAACATTTACATATTATATCACGTCCTAACTATCCATATGCTTAGATTATTAGTTTACGTATATTGTTTTACTTTGCAGAATCCTAAAGAAAATTGTGACAAGATGTATGCTGAGTCCCAGAAGTCCACGTGAAGAATAATTGACATGATTTCTTCAGGAAATGTAACATCATGGGTACTTCTTTAGTTAAAAAATTTGTATTCAAAAACAGGTTTTGTTGAAGATGCTGAGAAAGTTTTAGTAAGATGAAAAAGAACGATCTTGTAGCATGGAATTTGATGGTGTCTTGTTATGTACAGAAGTAACAAATTGATGAAACAATAAATTTATTATCATTCTTTGAATTTTGATATCAAGTATTCACGTTTTATTCCAATTTGTAACCCGAGAGCTTCATATGGTTATCTTTATACATTGAGTTAATAATCATTATAATACTCTACTAGTTGAAAAGATAATGCCCAACAACACTATCACTTCTATTATAGTTCATCCACATACATGCAGTTTTATTGTTATGCAGTTTTATTTTTGGTGTTATATTGCCACATATACTCTCACTACAACAAAATGAATGACGGGCGAGGACACTTTCGGCGGGGATGCCCATGTCCCCGCCGAAAGTTGTTAAACGACAAAAACGACGCTGAGTTGGCACACAATCTCGCTGAATGTTTACTAAATTTTCAACGTAATCTTTTGGCAGGGACATGTCCCCGCCGAAAGTGTTTTACATATTTGGCAAAATTTGACCAAACTAGTAACTCTTAATTGTTCCCGGGTTTTTTTCCCGCACTCACTTTTAGCGGGGACACGTCCCCGCCAAAAGTTTAGATGCACAGTACCAGCTTTTTGGCGGGGACATGTCCCCGCCGAAAGTGTTATCCAGTTTTCCCTCCTAAAAATTACTTTATCCCGCCAATATTTTCTGCTACAGATATTAGCTTTTGGGAAGTGTTGGCGCCAATTTATCCCGCCAAATTGCAACTTTATCCTGCCAAAGTTTTACTTATATATAACATAACCGGTCATCCTCAAATCGGCAAAACACAAATAACCAAATCTTTAATTCCCACAAAACATACATAACAATGGCTGGTTACACGACGGAAGAAGAGTGGTCAAAGGTTTTATCGTCGGAGGGTCTCTTTATTGAAGTTCTTAATACATATGGCTACGAAATTTATGATGAATATGGTTCTTATAAGAACATTAGCCCGTGGATGAGAGACCAGATTCTTGAATGGTTGAGGAAAAAGCCGTACTACAAAGAGGTGTTGGACGCTCAAGCTGATGATGTTGGAGGAGAAAGCACGTTGTAAACCAAAATTGATGATCTGGAAAATAGGATAACAAATCTTGAAGCTACTGTGGAAAACTAGAAGGGGGGTTGAATAGTTTTTACCGTTTTAAACTTTTCTTCGCTTTGTATACTTAACGTGATTTCAAAGTAAAGCAAACAAACAAGCAATATATATAAAGCAAGTAAGGAAAGAAATGATCAAACCACACAACACAGATGTTTATAGTGGTTTGGCCACAAGGACTCTCTTCCTTGCCCTACTCCACTCCTCGAGCCTCTAACTCGAGAGTTTCTCTTCACTAAGAAACAAGCTCCCTTCTATGCGGAGAAAACCTTTACACGTCGCTTACTCTTTATCCGGTACTAAGCTAAACACCGGGTTCTTTACAAGGGTACAACCACTCCCGTTGGTTCTTTAACAAGGGTACAACCACTCCCGTTGGTTCTTTAACAAGGGTATAACCACTCCCGACACTCTATGTGTTTTGAGGACTAAAACACTAACCGAACTCTACTAAATGAATAGTATAACAATGATGTGTGAACTAATATAATATCACACAGTAACTAAACTAAAGATTTACACCACTGTGTTAAACCTTGATGCTTGATCTTCTTTGCTAAAAAAGAGAGATCACTAAGAATGAAATGAATGAATGTAATGGGTTAGTAATGTACAAATGAATGAGTGTATAATTTAAGCTATATGAGTGATGAATGTGCCTGAATGATCAGCTTGCTATTTATAGGCAAAGCTGATCAATAGGTGGCGGATCTGGTGGATCCAAAATATGGGATCCGCCCATATACTGGTTTGGTTCCGCCGGGACATGCCAGCTAAGGATTTCCCATATCTTTCCATTTCTTGTGAGGTCTTGTCAAGATCTTGCAAAGTCAACTTAGTTACTTAAAGATCTTTCCAAAATATATTGTAAAGTCAACTAAGATATGTAAATGATGCATGCCATGATGTCATGTGTATTTCCATTTTTAAGAAATAAAAATAAACATGTAAATTTATATATGTATGTAATGTGTAATTCTTAGTGATCATGTGATATGTAAATGTGTTTTTAAAAGCTTGTTACTAAAATGTAAAAGACTTTAACATATACTTATGCTTTGCTAAAGATAAACCTTATAATTGTCATTAACAAAATTAAGCAAAGATCATAAAATATAAATAATGTTTTTAGGACGATATTTGTATTAACAATCCCCTTTTTGTTGATGACAAAACATAAAGTTTATTTTTAAGCAATGGAATAAGCAAAGTAAAAGTCTTTTAAAAATATAGATTAAGTTAGTTTTATGCAAGTTTTAAAAACAATTTAAAGCATAACAGTGATGTATGAACTTAATCCTATCTCCCCCTTTTTGTCGAAACAAAAAGAAGATATGCGTAGCGGAATGTGGTGAACATTTCTTGGTTATTACTCCCCCTACCAAGATTGTTTCAATGATTTTGAGAACTTTAAAAGCTCCCCCCTTGGATAATAATCCCCCAAATTGGAGTGCCAAGGTTATGATGCATAAACCTACAAAACAAATGCTTAGAATATGATATGCTCCCCCTCGATGTATACTCCCCATTGCTAGGGTACCAACGTATACAATTCACGGATGAGAAATGCTACATAATAATGAGTTAGTATATGATATACTCCCCCTCGATCTATACTCCCTGTTGCTAGGGTACCAACGTATATGATACAAGGTTGAGAAAAGCTACAAAACAAAGGTTAGTTGTGAATCAATCCAACCAAGTAGCATAATGCATATGTATAGGTCAACCAAGCATGATAGTTCAACCCTTTTGGCGTTAAAAAGTTAAAAATACGTGTCTGATCAAAAAATGCCCCTAAATGTAAGTGTTTAAATCATTATGAGAATTCAAACCAACCATACAATAATCAAACAAACCAAGATATTATGCCAAATAGTGATCACCCATAAGCATAAATATAACATCCATTACTTGAAAATTCTTTGTGACATAAGTCACAAAACATGATGTTACAATATAAAAACAACCTAAACACATCCTAAAAAATCTAAAAGTTCCTATAAAAGGAAGAAACTAAAAGTTGCCAATTGCGGAGGATGGGAGATCGCATTAAGGCATTCGAGAATATGGTTCAAAATGAACCTCATCTCATTTTGAAGCTCATGGACCAAGATGTTGGTCCTTTGAGCCAAATGAGCCGTTCTTTCGCACATGGAGCAATCATGCCTTGGAAAGTTAGAAGGAAGAGTGGGCTCATTGTTTTGTGGTGGTGGTGGTGGTTGGTTGTTTGATGATGGAGGTGGTGGTTGGTTGTTTGATGATGGAGGGGTGATGGAGTTGAGCAAGATGGATTGAAGGTCCATGGCTTCACCAAGGCGGGAATCCACCATATTAGAGAGAGCATAGAGGCGAGTGAGTTCCTCGTTGATCTCTTCATTGGTTTGTGGTTCATTGATCTACATTGCCTCATCAATGGCAATGAATGTGGATGTGGGTGAGAGAGGTTGAGGTTGTGGTTGTGGAGGTGGAGGATCATGGTAGAGAGGACCGTGGATATCCCGAAAAATGGGATGAAAGAGCATAGGTACTTGACCTTCAAATATCATGGGAGGAGGATTGGTGGACCTTGGTGGAAGGTCTTCCAAATCATCCAAATATGGATGAGGTGATGAAGGTGGAGTTCTAAACAACTCTAGGGGCTGAGGTTGTGGTGAATGTGGTGGTGAAGGTGATCTAGTAGGTTGTGATTGAGCGGGTGGTGGTGTGGTAGCAACAGGAGTGATTGTTGGTGGTGGTGTGTTGATAATGGTGTGAGGTGGTGTTGAAGTTGCTAAGTTGAGAAAATTCTCATTGGCTATTAGTGAGGAGATGTCTAGTCGAGATGACTCCTCTGAAGTTGAATTAGCTAAGTTCATGAAGCAACAAGGACGGACACTCATACGAGCCATCCTTCGTGCGGGTCTGCTTGTAGATGAGTTATTTGATTTTGGCATTGTTGAAATGTGAGAAGAGTTGCTCTAAAGTACAAGAATGATAGTTAGTAGTGATGGTTAAGGTGTGAGTTGTGATGGTCCTGATCTTCCTAATTTATAGACAGAAGGTGTGTTGATCTTTGTGTTTGGATTTGATGTGAATCCAATGAGGAATATTGGTTCCTAATGATTTGGAGCAAGTAAATGAGATTGTCACATCATCAAGGTCAATCCATACAAATGGAGTTGAGTAAATTATGGAAGATTTGCAGTAAATGCAAAGAGTGAGTGGAAAATCAGTTGATGTGATGTTCCCACGGATATCAAGGAACCAATTTGAGGGTTCCTTGCTTGTTACAGAAAGGTAACTCACATGGAAAATTTGAATATTCAAATTTTGGTGGGAAAAGGATTTCTTATTATTCTAAGTGTTCCTAAATCATCCTAATGGGTCTAATGATCAGTAGAAGAATTCTAAAAACTATAATCAATAATCTATGGATCGGGATTAGTCGGGAATTTTTGAAAAATCTACTGTTGGAGTTGGCGGATCCAACCGATAACAAAGGCGAAACCAAAATTTTGGTTCCGCGAAATCCGCAGGGTGTGAAATGGCAGAGCAGCGAAAATGGCAGAGCCAAATTGTACAACAAACGGATCCCATAATTTGGATCCGCCATTCAAAAGTACTAATTTTAAACAGAGAACATGTCAAATTTTGTGTTACCCGTTCAAATCTCGAAAATTCTCCTAAAACATATGTCACTACTAATATGTGATAGAATAAAACTAAAACATGGGTTCTAACACACGTTTGCACATAGATTAATTTGATGATAATAACTTACCATAAAAGTGGTTAAGCCAAACGGTGGCTTAAACATGGAAAATTGATAACAACACGTGTTATCATCCTGCAATGTTAAGTTAGTTCACATACAAGTTAAGTACTAGCATAATATCCTAAGAAACACACAAGTTCAACACATCATTGTTTGAAAAAGTCTAATACCAAACACTCCCTACACTTCACTTCTTGCTCATCTTCTTGTGGAGCTTCATTACCCATCGTCCAAGATTCTTCATCATACCCTTTGTTTGTCGAAATTCCGCTGATTCGTTCGGGATGGGAGGAAGTTGGCTCAAGTACTCGGGTGGAGAGATCCTAGAGTTTGGCAAACCATTCTCTTCACTCATGGATGATGATGATGATGATGTAGGAGGATGAGCACATTTTCCTCTTGCTACGGCTAACCTATGATCACTTAGAGGAACAAAGGTGTGGTCAACCTCGGTGTAGTCAGGAACGAAACCTAAAGCGTTTCAAGGAATGGGTGCAAAAGCTCTATAGAGACGGGTTAAAAGCATCCCGTAAGGCATTGCGGTGGTACCTTGAACTGGGATATCGGCCATTCTTTTGGCGATATAGTAGGCGAGATTGAATGGTTGGTGGTTTGACACACAATACATCATATAGCAAAGACTTGCGTTGATATGGTCTTTATTTCCTATGGTGCTTATGACATTAGCCCTCAAAACTTCTTCTAGCTTCTTAAATTGGGGCCTAAGTTCATTTAGCTCCATGGCAAATGGATCTCGATCTACTTGACGACCTCGACTTAACCTAGTTTGATTGTTCCTAGGCACAAAGAGATGCTCACGAATGGTTTCTTTAGCGGTTAATGGTGTGTCATATGGTGCTAAACGATCAAGGTTGGATTCTAGAATGGACAATGACCAATTGTCCGAATAGAAGCAAGTTCCTTGATTCGGAACTCCTAAGACTTCTCTAAATTAATTTAAAGGAATGTTCAATTGGGTTTCGTTGACTTTGAAACGGACATTCATGTAACCATAGTCATTTGAACTAAGACCAACACTAGCATAGAACTCTAGTATGAACCTAGGGATGATGGGCTCATCGATATCTAGAAGACCATCGAAGTGGATAGCGGCTAGTTGTTCTCGGAGAAAGGTTCCTTCATTGAATGAGGGGTCTACGGTTCTACCCTCGTGAACATAGTGTTTTTCTAAGGCTTTGAAGATTTTAACTTGATCTTCGGTGAGACCTTTGGTTTTGTGGTGTTTGGGTAGGTATTTGGTGGTTTCTTTGTGATCATAATTTGTCGCGGGAGGCATGATTATCCTAGACACAAAAATTTCATAATTTAGTTAAAAATATCGAAACTACGTATATTAATTTCTAGTGTGTGCCTACATGGGGACAATGTGGAGGTGCAGTTATCTCGACTCCTTTTGATGCATGAAAATTTCATTTATGCAAGTTTTATGATAAAACGAGAGATAACCCAAACGCTCCTACTTCAATGTAGCTTCATTTGAATGTACCCGAAAATACATATTAGTTATGTATTCCCTTTAGCATTCAAGAGACATTATACAAGTGATGTTTAAAACATAAAGTTTTTGTATTTGTATGAACAATGTGCTAAAAATCATTTTTCCTAGTCGTGAGAAGATTTTTGCAAAAATTTCTCATGGGTTTTTTGATGAATTATGATAATGTACTACAAGATGCAATTCCGAACTAAGAAAAACATGATTTGTGATGCAATTCAGTAAATATGTTTCATGATTTAGCTAAAAATATGCATAAACCTCAAGTTTTGATTTTGTGCATGAAATAGAAATCCTAGACTCAGATCAGGAATGTAGACGTGATTAGGATACTTACAGAGATGTTTAGAGCACAAATTGGTTATAAAAGATGATCTAAATTGTGAGTTTGGTGTGATGAGAGTTGAATTCCAGTAGCTAGTATGTTTTTGGGAAGTGTGATGAATAGTACAGGGTGTTTGTTTAATAAACTAAAAAACTAGCTCAGCAAGCCGCGGATCCGGCGGAACCAAAACCAGGGATCCGCCCTTGTTTTCGTTTGGATCCACAGGATCAGACTTGAAATTTTGGTTATTGCCGTGTTTGGTTAATCTAAGGTTTAAGCTAATGTTTTATCTACTCACTAGGTTCCATTAATCCTAAACCAAGTCTAAGAAGGTTGAAAGGTTCCCTTTTGAGAGGTTTTGTGAGGATGTCGGCAATGTTGTCCTCTGAGGATACTTTCTCAATTGAGATGTTTCCCTTCTGAACATTGTCGCGTAGGAAATGGTGTCTTATGTCTATGTGTTTGGTTCTAGCTTGTTGGACTGGATTTTTGCTAAGGTCGATAGCTCCTTTGTTGTCGCAAAGAATGGGAATGTCATTGAGTTCAATTTCATAGTCAATGAGAGCTTGTTTCGTCCACAGAGCTTGTTGGAAAGCTTTTCCTGCTGACACGTACTCGGCTTCAGTTGTTGATATTGCGAGGGCCGTTTGTTTCTTAGCAAACCATGAGGTGAGATAATGCCCTACAAAAGTACAAATACCACTTGTACTTTTTCTATCGACATAATCACTGGCATGGTCTGAGTCGGCATGCACTATGGTTTCTACACCTGTTCCTTTGGGATACCATAATCCTAAATGTGTAGTGCCTTTTATATACCTAAATATCCGTTTAACGGCTTCAAGATGTGATGTTTTGGGATCTTCTTGAAAGTGTGCACATAGACAAACACTAAACATAATGTCCGGTCTACTAGCCGTGAGGTAGAGTAAACTACCAATCATTCCCCTGTATTTAGTGCTATCTACGGATTCACTTTCGTCATCCTTGGTGAGTTTGGTTTCGGAAGACATTGGTGTTTTCATGGGTTTGGAGTCTTCAAGACCAAACTTCTTAAGCATATCTTTGATATACTTTGATTGGTTGAAGAATATCTCATCTTCTAATTGTTTTATTTGGAGACCTAAGAAAAAGTTTAGTTCCCCCATCATACTCATTTCAAACTCATCATGCATGATTTTTGAAAATTCATCGCATAACTCTTGACAAGTTGAACCGAATATAATGTCATCCACATATATCTGGACTATGATGTCACACCCCCAAATACCTGATTTACAGCGGAATGGAATACCTGGGGCGTGACTGCCATAGCATCACTGTTGGGAATTAAATATTCAAGATGTCTAATATCAGGTTCTATTCTAAGAAACATTCTAAGTGTAATTCTGCTGCTAGAACATTTCATCCTGCTGTTAGTAATAAATGACTCTGCTGTTCGGCTTAGCATTCTGCTGTTGTTGATCCTGCTGCTAATGATACTTGTTCCTGCTGCTACCGATAACTCGTTGCTGCTGATAGTGAACACTCTGCTGCTGAGTGGATAAGATCGAAAAGATATTTATTGTATTTTGGTCAACAATATACGGTAGATAATATCTTACCCCATGTGCTTAGTTAACAAGTTGTATACATAGATACATGTTGTATCTTATGTACTGACACTCAAAAGGATAAGTTAACAAAGTAAGTCGGCTAGGAATTTAAGCAATATGTAAAGATCTTTTGGACTATAAAAGAGATCTTAGTTGTGATATTAGTGGAGAGTTAGTCAAGTGTCCATGCATATGTTATTGTAAGAACATATAACTGTTAGATAAGAACAAACACAAAAACATCACAAGTTAGAAAAACTTAAGATTCAAGGTTGTAACCCTAGTGATATTTCAAGATCACTCGTATTATTATCTTTAATAATATTGAATCGTTTGGTGATAATCTTTATTTGTTCATTGCTATCTAACAAACATAACAATTCCATTTCCATAACATACACAACCTTCTAAGTTTGGTTGAGTGAATTCCGCGCACTTAATCATTTTAACACAACATATCATACACACAAAGTTACAAGGTTTAACCACCTTAATCGTGTGTCAAGGATCCTAGCAAGTGGTATCAGAGCTCAGGCTGATATTGTTGTTTTTAGAAGAAACAAGAAATGGATGTACGAGATGTTCAAACCAATGTTGCTGTAAAGTTGCCCATGATCAAACCCAATGAGTTTGAGTTATGGAGGATGAGATTTGAGCAATATTTTATGGTTCAAGATTATGCTCTTTGGGACATAATTCAGTATGGTGATTCCTTCACTTTAGGCTATTCAGATGTTCTTGTTGAAGGAAAAACAGTTAGAAAAAGAAATACTGGACCAGTTACCAATGATGAAAAGATACAGAAGAGAAATGATCAGAAAGCAAGAAACTTGTTGCTTATGACCATTCCTGGTGAGCAGATGCTATCTTTTAGCAAATATCTTGATGCAAAAACTCTTTTTGAAGAGATTTGTGCATGCTTTGGTGGTAATGAAACTACCAAAAAGACACAAAAGACTTTACTAAAGCACCAATTTGAAAACTTTACTGCTTTTAGTAATGAGTCTCTTGATAAACTATTTTCAAGACTACACAAGCTTGTCAGTCAGTTAGCTATGTTGGGTGTTGAGACTGAGAAGGAAGATCTCAACATGAAGTTCTTGAAAAGTCTACCTGTTGATTTCCATACTCATGTTATTGTCTGGATGAACAAACCAGAAATTGAAACAATGAAGCTTAATGATTTGTTCAACAACTTTAAAATTGTTGAACAAAGTCTAAAGAGAGGTGGAAACTATGGTACTAGTTCTGGGAATGCTGCACTCTTATCAGTTCCTAGTGTTAGTCATTCAGAAGAGGTAGATGAAGTTGAAGGTGTTCCTAATGCTACTTATGGTGGTCCTTCTGCTAGTTTACAAAAGGATATTGCTGGACTTGGAGATCCAACATTTTATGCCTTTATAACCAGTCAAGCTAGTGGTTCTCCTCTTAATCATGAAGACCTTGAGCAGGTAGATGGTAATGATTTGGAAGAGATGGATATTAAGTGGCAAGTTGCTTTACTTAGCATGAGGGCTAAGAAGTTTTGGCAGAAAACTGGAAAGCAAATTACCATAAATGGTAATGATACTGCTGGGTTCGATAAGAAGAAAGTGGAATGTTTTAACTGTCATAGGTTGGGACACTTTGCTAAAGAATGTAGAAGCCCAAATAAGCAGGATAATAGGAACACATGGTATAAACAAGAGAGGAATAAGGAAGTACTGGTGGAAGAGCCAAAGGCTATGCTGGCTATTGATGGTATTGGATATGATTGGAGCTCTATGGCTACTGAAGAGGATGCACCACCAAATGCTGCTCTTATGGCCACTGAATTTGCTCTAATGGCTTCTTCTGATTCAGAGGTAGATACCATTCCTACTTGTACTAATTCATGTCCTAATCTTAAAAATTATGAAGACATTAAAAAGAGATTTGATGCTTTTAGAGAAGAGTTAATTGATGCCCTTCATAATTTAGCTAATCATAAGAGGTGTGTAGGAGTTCTAGAAAAACAGATTCAACATTTTAAAAAGAATGAATCTATGTTTACTGATGACTTAAATGCTTTAAAAAGAGGAATAGCATTTAGAGATGAATTACTTAATGATCAAAGTAGACAGTTATCTCAAGCCAAAAATGAAAAAGAAAATGTTAAGGTAACTATAGATACTCTAGCACATGCCTCAGAAGGAATGAATAAGATTTGGGAAGCTCAGGTAATTGATAAAACTAATTCAGGTGTAGGTTACAAAACTGTCCCTCCACCATATAGAGGTGTTCCTTCACCTCCAGGTGTTGACCTAGCACATACAGGTTTAGCTGAGTTTCAAGAACCAATCATGGAATATGGTTCTAAGGCTAGTAAGAGCCTTAAGGTAGCAAAGATAAGTAAAAGTTTAGATAAAACTTTACTTTATCAGGACAAGGTGTCCTTTGCTAAGAAAAGAGAAACTATAGTTGTTGAAGATTGTACAACTGATAGTGATGATGAAGAAGAACAGGTTATGTCTAAACCTGATTTGGTTAAGAAAGTAGGAACAAGTGTTCCTAAGGTAGTCAAACACAATACTGATAGGCCTAAATCAAACATTAAGAATGTTAGGCAACCAGTTAGATATTGTGAGCAATATAGAACCACTAACAAGCCCAGAGGTAACCAAAGGAATTGGAACAACCTCAAGTCTAACCAATTAGGTGATGACTTTGCTTTTTATAATAAAGCTTGTTATACATGTGGTAGTTTTGACCATCTTGCAGCTTTCTGTAACCAATGGGTATCTAGGTATGAAAACCATAGAGTGAACCTTAAAAGGCAAACACCTAAATCTCAATTTCACTCTAGTTTTAAGAAGACAAACCCCAGAGTAGTCAAAAACAAGTCTGGCTCAATCTCAGATCCTGCTGCTAGACTAATGGATCCTGCTGCTAAACAAGTTCATTCTGCTGCTCGACCATTTATGACTATTAACCCAAAATCAACAGCTAAGGGTGCAAAAACTTTTTTTAAATATTCACCAACAACTGTTCTAAGGCCCATTCAAACAGAGGCAGTGGTCCAAAAACAAGTTTGGAAACCAAAGGGTAGAACTACAAAGTTAGCAGATTCTGCTGCTAAGCGTGTGGTTCATTCTGCTGCTAAGGGAAATAGGGCAAATGCTGTTAAGGCCTCAGCATGTTGGATTCTTAAATCCAATGTTGCATCAACTGTCCTTAAAAGATTGAATTATATTGATGCAAGAGGCAGATCCAAGTCAGTAATGGCTTGGATCCCCAAAAGAAACTAACACTCTTATTTGTGTGCAGGAACATTCAAATGATCAGGAAGAGGATCAAGGATACTCAGATAGTGGATGTTCAAGGCACATGACAGGCAACATGTCTTATCTCTCAGATTTTGAAGCTTTCAATGGAGGATATGTTACCTTTGGAGGGGGTGTTCGTGGCAAAATTTCTGGTAAAGGTACAATCAAAACCGGAAATTTAGATTTTGAAGATGTGTACTATGTAAAAGAGCTAAATTATAATCTTTTTAGTGTCTCACAAATGTGTGACAAAAAGAATAATGTTCTTTTCTGTGAGACTGAATGTCTTGTACTTTCTCCTGATTTTAAGATGCCTGATGAAAGTCAAGTACTTCTTAGAATTCCTAGAAAGGGCAACATGTACAGTGTAGACATGAAGAACATTATCCCTAAAAAGAATTTAACTTGTCTTGTTGCAAAGGCCACATTGGATGAATCAATGAAATGGCATAGAAGGCTTGGTCATATTAACTTCAAAACCATAAATAAAATTGTTAAGAATGGTTTGGTAAGAGGTTTACCTCACAAAAGATTTGAAAATGATCAAACATGCATTGCTTGTCTAAAAGGCAAACAACACAAAGCCACTTGTAAGCCCAAAATTTTTAACTCTATCAATCAGTCTTTGTTTATGCTTCATATGGACTTATTTGGACTTGTTTCAGTGATGAGCATAATGCATAAGAGATATTGTCTAGTTATTACTGATGACTATAGTAGATTTACATAGGTTTTCTTTTTAGTCACCAAGGATGAGACATCAAGCATCCTTAAGGACTTCATTACACAAATAGAAAACCAAGTAAGCAAGAAAGTGAAAGTCATTAGATGTGATAATGGGACAGAATTTAAGAATAGAGTTATGGATGACTTCTGCAAAGAAAAAGGTATTAAGAGAGAATTTAGTGTTGCTAGAACACCACAATAGAATGGTGTAGCTGAAAGAAAGAATAGAACACTAATTGAAGTTGCTAGAACAATGTTAGCTGATTCTAAGGTACCAATACATTTTTGGGTAGAGGCAGTCAACACTGCTTGCTATGTTCAAAATAGAGTTTTAGTTGTGCAGCCTCACAATAAGACATCATATGAACTTTTTAATGGTAGAACTCCTGCAATAGGATTTCTTAGACCTTTTGGATGTCATGTGACAATTCTCAATACCTTAGACCATTTAGTAAAATTCAATGGTAAGGCAGATGAAGGTTTCTTTGTTGGTTATTCTCTTAATAGCAAAGCTTTTAGAGTTTACAACACAAGAAAAGAAATAGTAGAAGAAAATCTACATGTGGAGTTTTTAGAAAACAAATCCAATGTAGAAGGTCAAGGACAAAAATGGCTATTTGATCTAGAATATCTAACCAATTCAATGAATTATGTGCCTTTTGTTGCAGAAACTAATAATTTTGCAGGTTCGAATACAACAAATGAGGCAGAGTTAGAGAAAGATCAAAATGATGTGATAATGCCAATATGGTCAAGTTCAATTGTGGAATCAACTTCGACAACTGATGAATCTTCTTCTAGCAAAGCTAAAGAAGGTGTTGAAGATGAAAGTAAAGAATATGGAACTCAGGAACAACAAAATGTTTCTGCTGGTAGTACTTCTGTTGCTGCTGGTAGTGTCTCTGTTCCTGCTGGTCATTCTACTGCTGAGCCAGAGCACTCTGCTGCTAAGCTTACTGATTCTGCTGTTCTGCCAAATGACTCTGCTGCTGGCCCTTCAGAAACAAAAGAAGTAGAATTCTCAGATAATGAGGTGGATTTGGGTAATCTTCCACCATCTTATCAAGTTCCTTCTACACCACAAACAAGAATTCACAAAGTTCATTCCCTGGAACATGTGATTGGAGATATACAGTCAGGTGTGAAGACAAGACAACAATTGATGTCTTCAGACCAACAAGGGATTCTTGATGCCCTTTATGCTTCAAAACAGCATGAGCTTTTAAACTCTTGCTTGTTTGTATGTTTTCTCTCACAAGCTGAACCAAAGACAATTCCTACAGCCCTAGATGATTCAAGCTGGTTAGAGGCTATGCAAGAAGAGCTTCTTCAGTTCAAGATTCAAAAAGTTTGGGTACTAGTTGATTTACCTACAGGTGTGAAGGTAATTGGCACTAGATGGGTTTTTAAGAACAAAAGGGATGAAAGAGGAATAGTGATCAAGAATAAGGCTAGATTAGTAGCCCAAGGGTACACACAAGAAGAAGGGATAGACTATGATGAGGTTTATGCTCCAGTAGCAAGGATTGAGGCAATTAGGCTGTTTCTACCTTATGCTTCATTTTTAGGCTTCACAGTCTACCAAATGAATGTCAAGAGTGCATTTTTATATGGTAAAATTGAACCAGAGGTGTATGTTTCACAACCTCCAGGCTTCATTGACCCATTACATCCAAACAAAGTGTACAGAGTAGTGACAGCTCTATATGGCCTTCATCAGGCACCAAGAGCTTGGTATGCAACACTAGCTTTCTACTTATTAGAAAATGGATTTCAAAGAGGAAAGATTGATCAGACACTGTTCATCAAACAGCACAAGAAGGATCTTCTGTTAGTGCAGGTGTATGTGGATGACATTATCTTTGGATCTACTAGGAAAGAGATGTGTTTAGAATTTGAGAAGCTTATGAAAGATAAGTTTCAGATGAGTTCTATGGGAGAACTTACATTCTTTTTAGGTTTGCAAGTTAAGCAATCATCTGAAGGCATATTTATTAGTCAAGACAAATATGTTGCAGAGATACTTAGAAAATTTCAATTTGCTGATTCAAAAATAGCAAGCACACCAATGGACGCAGAGAAGCACCTTCTGAAAGATGAAGATGGAGAGAGTGTAGATGTACACACTTACAGATCTATGATAGGCTCTTTGATGTACCTTACATCATCTAGACCTGATATCATGTTTCCTGTTTGTGTTTGTGCACGATTTCAAGTTACTCCAAAGGTTTCTCATTTAACTGCAGTCAAGAGAATTTTTAGATATCTCAAATGTCAACCAAGGTTGGGTATATGGTATTCTAGGGAATATCCTTTTGACTTGGTAGCATATTCGGATAGTGATTATGCTGGTGCTAGCTTGGACAGAAAGTCAACAACTGGAGGATGTTAATTCCTTGGGTGTAGACTTGTCTCATGGCAGTGTAAGAAGCAAACAAGTGTGGCAAATTCAACAACTGAAGCTGAATATATAGCTGCTGCAAGTTGCTCTAGTCAAGTTCTATGGCTTCAAAACCAACTCCTTGATTATGGGTACAATTTCTTAAACACTGTTATTCATATTGATAATAGTAGTACAATTTGTATTATTAAAAATCCAGTGCAACATTCTAAAACAAAACACATTGAAATTAGACATCACTTTATAAGAGACTGCAATGAGAAAAAGTTAATTCAAGTTCTTAAAATTGCTTCAGAACATAACTTTGTAGATCTGCTAACAAAAGCTTTTGATGTTTCAAGGTTTCAGTACTTGGTAGCAAGTATTGGAATGCTTAATCTTTAAATTTTCAATATGATGTGTTTTTGTAAATAAATTTTTGTTGTTGCTGCTGATTTATCTAATACTGCTGTTATTACAAAAGTTTGTGCTAATAGTACAAATTTAAATTGTGTTATTCATATAGTTGGTCTTATGATTATACTAATGCAAGACAAGTACTTTGTATTTTGTTCTTTTGGTTTTAGACTAACAATTTCAAGTATGAATATGTAAACACAAAGGATGTTTCAAGTGCAATGGAAACAGCAGAATTGAAATAGTAGCTGCTGACCATAATAGGTTTATGATGGACTGAGTTTGGGAATTCAAAACTCCTTAAAACTTCTTTCTTGAAATCTAGTTATGATATTTCACATTGAATTGATGACTTAGTTGATCAGATAGTAACTGATGCAACTCACTTTCTATCATTTTATACTTTTAAGTATAATGTGCAAGTCTGAGGACATCTGATAGAAAGAACAGCTAGTAAAAGTGAATCTAACACTTGTGTTAGAGGCAACAATTACTATGAGCTGGAAACCCTGTCAAGAAAGCCTTTTGAATAGGTTTATCTTTACACAGGCAGTTATTTATAACTGAAAAATATTGGTTCTCACACAACCAGAGGTTGCTTTAAACCGAAATGCTGATTAAGTGTCTGTTATACACTTGATTCCTTCAAAATGGTTGAAAGTAGTATGATTTTTCAATTCTAAAATCATGAACATACTACTAAGTCGAATGATTTCTTAAAAGGATTTTCAAGAGATTCACAAAAACCATCCATTGATGGATCATGAATCAAAATGTCCACTGATTCACCTCTCATAGGAGTTAACACACCTAGAAGTGATGAGGGCAGTAACTTAAACTCTTAAGGAATTGATGGCTTCATGTACAAAATTGTCTGACAACAAGTTCTAAATGCTGGATCAGATGATAAGGAAAGATATATTTTGGTACATAGTGAGATCTTCCAAACAAGGGGAGGAAACAAATGTTATTTGCTTCAGGGGAGGTAACAATCTCAGGGGAGGAAATAATGGCCCAGAAAAGGAAGATAATCCAATAAAAGGAAGGAGAAGACAAGAGCATACAAGATGATAAGGAGGTTGAAAATGACAAGAATAGAGGTTATTCTGGAGTATTATATATATTCAGAAGGGATGAAGCATTCCAAAGGAGAAAGTTCTATCTAGGTCAAACGAAGAAAAGTTTCAATTTCACTTCAAAGACATGCTGGTTAGATGATTTCACTTGTTGAAACAAGCATCCAAGATACACAGCATCATTGCCTCTTATAATTCCTCCATCCAAGGAAATTGCACCATCTTTTAGTCCAAGATTGGTTCAATATGTTTTGATATTGTTAAAGTCAAAGAAGAGCAAAGCAGATGAATTACTAAGAATATATTCAATCTTGAAGAACAGAAGTGTTTGAAAGATCTTCAATACATGATTTAATTCAGAAACATGTTGAAAGGATTCACATGTTTAGGGGAGGATTGTTGGGAATTAAATATTCAAGATGTCTAATATCGGGTTCTATTCTAAGAAATATTCTAAGTGTAATTCTGCTGCTAGAACATTTCATCCTGCTGTTAGTAATAAATGACTCTGCTGTTCGGCTTAGCATTCTGCTATTGTTGATCCTGCTGCTAATGATACTTGTTCCTGCTGCTAGCGATAACTCGTTGCTGCTGATAGTGAACACTCTGCTGCTGAGTGGATAAGATCGAAAAGATATTTATTGTATTTTCGTCAACAATATACGGTAGACAATATCTTACCCTATGTGCTTAGTTAACAAGTTGTATACATAGATACATGTTGTATCTTATGTACTGACACTCAAAAGGATAAGTTAACAAAGTAAGTCGGCTAGGACTTTAAGCAATATGTAAAGATCTTTTGGACTATAAAAGAGATCTTAGTTGTGATATTAGTGGAGAGTTAGTCAAGTGTCCATGCATATGTTATTGTAAGAACATATAACTGTTAGATAAGAACAAACACAAAAACATCACAAGTTAGAAAAACTTAAGATTCAAGGTTGTAACCCTAGTGATATTTCAAGATCACTCGTATTATTATCTTTAATAATATTGAATCATTTGGTGATAATCTTTATGTGTTCATTGCTATCTAACAAACATAACAATTCCATTTCCATAACATACACAACCTTCTAAGTTTGGTTGAGTGAATTCCGCGCACTTAATCATTTTAACACAACATATCATACACACAAAGTTACAAGGTTTAACCACCTTAATCGTGTGTCAAGGATCCTAGCAATCACAGTTGCAGTTATATTGAACGACCTAAAGTGTCATTTTAAAATACATTGTTTGATTTCATAAAACATTCAGAGTTTACAAAAGCTAGGTCCCAAAAGATGGTTCATGTTTGCGGAAATATGTTGGTTACAATCAAACGATAGTTTAAAGTGCATATAAATCCAAGTGAGACGCGTCGTCATCGCGACTCTATGAAATGTCCAAAAGCAGACCATGATGCTCATGCCTTGATTACCTAAAAGTACATTGCTAAAAATGGTAAACAATAATGTTGGTGAGTTCATAGGTTTATGTAAATGAAATGTTTGTACGGAAACCACAAGTATAAGGTGTATGTCAAAACAATGCCACATAAAAATAATACATTAGCTCTTAAGCACATGACCCCGAAGCTAGACTGAAATGAAATGCCCCATCTGAGTGTTTGCCAAACACTCTAATATGATTAAAATGAAATGCGTCCGTTTGACAAGTTGGAGCGACCAACCCGGACGGAGGAGTCACCCTCAATAGATCTATTCACTCACTCTCGCTTGCTCACAATTAACGGTTCATGATTCCAAATAGGGTACTTTAATCAGGCAATGATGTAACTTAAGCAATGTAACTGAATTTTGATACTTTGGTCCGTATGTAAAAATGGTGCAATGTATTCTCCCCCAAGAATTTAAAAATTATGTATAAACAATGTAAAAGTCGGGGCTATGAAAACTCACTGAAATCAAAGTGCACAATCAAGTGAGATAATGAAGAAACAACCGCAAGAATTCTACAATCAACCTATATATATATACATACGCGCGCCTTAGCTTCTAAAAATAATGATACATATTTCTCAATATGCCATGTAAGTTGTAACCTCAATTATGCTTTGTACATAATGTTTAAATAACTTTCAATGTTGAATTTGCCCTTTAAAATGATTACAAATATGAAATATACTTATTACCCAATTTCAAGTTTTAAACCATGTTTTAACCTTAAGTCCAAAATGAGTCATAAGGGTCAAAAATAAGTCCAAGGGTTCAATCTTTAGTCAAAAGGTTCAATTTATGTCTAAGGATCCAAAATATATTGGTGGCTCAAAATAAAAGCTCAAGGTCCAAATATACAAGTTATCAATCTTTTGCATTTTAAATTCCAAAGCTGATGGAAATTTTATACACTTAGCCAGTTTCAAAAATTCGTATCTCCTAAACCGTAAGTCTAAAAATTATGTTCTTTACATCCCTAGCTTCCTCTATGTCCCTAATTTACTTTGAAAATAAGTTTACTAAAAAATATCCAAGTATAACCACTTTTTATAATTTATGTTTACAAGTCAGTCCCAAAGGTTATGCTGACTGAGTTTTAGGTCTTGCCAAAAAGGCTATATCTTGAAATCTACAGACCCTATGAAGGTAAAATTAATTGGAGATGATAGCCCTATTTCTCTAGATCAGGCTACATATTTTCTATTTAAAAAGTTATGCAATAAAACTTGAGTTTTGTCCCGAATGGGAACAGTACATCAGATCTGACTGTTTTTGCCACAAAAATCATATCTTAATCATCGGGTATCGTCACGGGGATCACCACCCGTGGAAATGACCACAAAACATAGATCTACAACCATATATTTTTCTCTTAGGTCCAAAGTCTACTGATCAGTCTAGTTAATTCCGTTTTTACCCTTGATCAGAATACTATTTTGCAAGTTAAGTCCTTTTAGGGTTTTCTTGTAATTTAAAGTGTGTACCAAGTATAATCAAGCATAAACAACTTATGTAGCATATAAAACACATAATATGACATGAATATCAGTAGTGAAATGAATGAAAATAATGAGGGTTGGTTCCTTACAAGGGGTGATGAACAAGAAAATCAATGAAACCAAGAACACCAAGAAAATCAAGACACAAATCACCACCAAAACCCTAGCTTTCAAATCACCAAGAATACTTTGAGTAACCCTTTGAAATCACAGCCCTAAATCACCCTTGAAACCCTTAAAAATATTTGAATAACCTTGACTTATAGAGAAAAGGATAACTAGAACAAGTTAACACCTAATGGATCTTCATTCTACACTAGTTCTTCAAGAGATTTAACACAAAAATGATGTGATCTTGCCCTTTGAAACCCACAACCAAACAATAGAGAAAATGACCAGATTTTTAGTGATGTTGCATGTAAAATGAGAGTGTAGGTGTATTTTGGAGATTAGGTATTTATGGCAAGTGTTACTCAACACTTGTCTTGAGTTTTGACAAGTGTTGAAGTGGTTTGAGACCATCGGCGGCACAAAACAAGGGGCCAAGAGTAGTATGCAGAATTTTTGGTGGTATTTTAGTTATAGTGGGTATTGTGTAGTGTAGGTGGCTCCCGGTACTCAAACGTAGTGTTTTTGAGACACATAATGCTATACCGGGTAACGTAAAAATGTAAAACTTCTAAAAATATAAAAACTTGTTATCATGACCTAGTTTATTACTTTAGATGAGTGGTGAGTTCATCGGAGGGTATAAATATAATTGAAACCTAAAAACGAAGGTTTACAATATGTAAAACGTAAAAGGTGCAAGGTTTACGTAAAATGGAAAAAGTGAACAGTGACTTTTAAAATAGAATTGTAAGGAACCAAAATTGTATAAAATGTGTAGACTGGACATAGTCTAGTGTTGGTTGAATTAATTGTACATTAAACGCGAGTTGTTACCAAAATTTGACGAAATCGTGAAATGAAACAAAAAATGGGAATTATAGAAATTTTTGAATAATAGGAGATTATAATGGAATATTAAACCACTATTAACATGAAAACATATAGAAATTCTAAGAATGGCTCATGAATAGTTAAAAACGCAAATGATCGCTAAACCGGTTACTATTTATGCATAGCTTGTACGAATAAATGCCACAAGGATGATATTTTTGTAAAAATGACCTAAATTGATGATGATGTTACTGATGATGTGTAGACTACTCTAGTCTATATAAAGTGTTCTTACTGATGATGCATGAATACGCAGCTAAACCATACTGGTTACGCGCATTTAAATACCCGTAAACCTAGTTTACGTAATAATGAATGATAACCATGAATAGTGATTGGTGAATAGTAAATGATGAATTGTAATTTGTCGAGGTTCAAAAAATGACCTAAAATTACGAGTTGTCACATATGATAATATGTGATCTCTTTTTCTTGGTGAAAAGAGTGTTGTCTACTAGGCCCATGGTATACTTATGGTCAACTAGGAAAGTCTTAAGTCGATCATACCAAGCTTTTGGTGTTTGCTTAAGTCCGTATAATGCTTTCTTAAGTTTGTAGACATGATTAGGTTTTTCAAAATCGGCAAAGCCGGGAGGTTGTGCAACGTATACTTCCTCATTAATAAAACCATTTAGAAAACCACTTTTAACATCAATTTGGAATAGTTTGAAGTCGTGTGCACATGCATAAGCAAGTAATATTCTAATTGACTCAAGCCTAGTGACGGGTGCAAATGTCTCATCATAATCTATACCTTCTTGTTGATTATAGCCTTGAGCTACTAACCTAGCTTTGTTTCTAGACACTACTCCATTTTCATCCATTTTGTTCCTAAACACCCATTTAGTTCCAATTATGGTTTGATTTTGAGGTTGAGGTACTAATGTCCAAACGTCATTCCTAACAAACTGATTTAATTCTTCTTGCATCGCTATGACCCAAGATTCGTCTTTTATAGCCTCATTTATATTTTTAGGCTCAACAATTGAAACAAAACAAAAGAAATTACTTTGGTTTTGAGCTTTAGATCTTAATGTTCTTTCATTAATTTTTCCTATGACGTTTTCTAATGGATGACTTTTAGTTTCTTTGATGTTAATTATTTCACTTTTTACCGGTACATCTTATTTGTGACTTTCAACATTTTCTTTGTTTTCAACCATTTGACTTTCAACTAAGTCATCATCTACCAAAGGTGATGTCTTAGAGGGAGGTGGACTTTCGTCGAATGTTACGTTCAACGATTCCTCGACTCTTGAGGTTTCTTTGATCAAAAATATGTAGGCTTTACTATTTTGTGAATACCCAAGAAACACACCTTCATACAACTTTGGGTTGAACTTGGTGAGATAATCCTTTGTGTTTAAAATGAAGCACTTGCTTCTAAAAACTCTAAAATATCCTAAAGACGGATTTTTGCCTCTATATAACTCATATGGAGTCTTTTTCAAGAATGGTCTAATTAAAACTTGATTTAGGATATACGTGGATGTATCTACGATGTGACACCAAAACTCTTGTGTTATGTTTTGTTCATTTAACATTGTTCTACTCATTTCTTGAATTGTCCTATTTTTGCGTTCTACTACACCGTTAGATTAAGGAGTTCGAGGAGCCGAGAAATTATGTGTTATGCCATTAGCATCACAAAAAGCTCCAAATTGGGTTTCGTTGTCAAATTCACGACCATAGTCGGTTCTTATTGACACTATGCTATTTCCTATTTGGTTTTGAATTATCTTACTTAGAATTTCAAACTTATCAAAAGCCTCGTTTTTAGTTTTCAAAAACTTAGTCCATGTATATCGAGAGTAATCATCTACTATTACCAAAGTATAGAAGTTTCCCCCATAACTTTGTATAGCAGATGGACCAAACAAATCCATATGTAACAATTCTAGACACCTAGATGTAGACATCATGTTTTTAGCCTTATGGCTATTATGAACTTGTTTCCCAATTTTGCAAGCATCACAAAAGTGTTGGTCATATTTCAACTTGGGTAGGTTCCTAACGAGTTCCTTAGATGATAAAGATTGGATTAGCCTCATATTGGCGTGACCTAAATGTCTGTGCCATAGAGTTGAGTTTTCATCCAGAGAGGTGAGACAAAGTTTGTCTTTAGGTGTTTTGTCTAACTTCATAACGTAAACGTTATTCTTTAAAATACCTTTTCCTACAGTTATGCCATCCTTAAGTATTTTACTTCCATTTTCACTAAAAAGGACGTTATACTTTTTGCGGCATAATTGACTAATACTAAGCAAGTTAAATCCTAAATTATCTACATGAGCAACATCATCAATAGTGAGAGAGTCATGAGAGATTGTACCTTTTCCGTTGATTTTACTTTTAAGCTTGCTACCGAATGTGACATTACCTCCGTTGTACACTTGGTAGGATGAGAAAAGGCTTTTGTTTCCTGTCATGTGTCTTGAAAACCCACTATCTTTAATCCACTCATCTGGTTCTAGCACAACTTTCAAGCACACCTAAGTTTAAGAAAAACTCAAGCGTTTGGTCCCCAATATCTCATGGGTCCGTTTGGGTTAAACATAACATTATCATGGTTCATGTATGCAAATGGTGGACAAGTGTTCCATGGCATGTAGTTGGGACCTTGAAAGTTCCTAGACAGGTTTTGGTTTCAACTATTTTGATGATGATGCTGTGAGTTAAGGTTGCTCTTAGGAAAGGGGTGTTTGGGAAAACTAGTTTTAGGCCCCTGTTGAACCGTTTTAGTCCTAAACTCATTTTTAACTTGACATTTTCCTATAGTAACTGCTGGTTTTTGTTTGTTAACAGCTGTACTAGTGCTAGGTTTTATAGTGACCTTAACAAATTCAGTACGATCCGAAATATGAACCTTCTGTTCATCAACAGTAACTACGGATCCTTTTGGTATAACTGTCGGATCCAAAATTTTGGGTCCGTCAGATCCACGGGTGTCTGACTCAGTTGGACCAGGTTCTTGTACTTTCACTGTTTGTTTCATAAAGTCATTTAAGTTTTCTGATTTCATGAATCCTATTCCTGTTTTATCGTGAGGCAACTTTTGAATTTGCATTAACTCATCTGCTAAACAAATGTTTTTATCAAACCTTTTAAACTTAGTGTTTTGTTTGATAAGATCTTCCTGTGTGGTTTTAAGTGTCTCTATTTCTAGTTTAAGTTCCTGACATGAGACACATGTTTCTTTAACACTTTTACCCTTTTCTGATCGTTTTTCTTTTTCTTTTAACCAATAGATTTCGTTTTCTAAAAGTGTTGTTTTGGTTTTTAAGAACTTATTTTCGTTTATGATTTTTAGAGTAATATCACACAGTTTATTATATTCTATTTCTAAGGTTTCATCATCAATAGAGGAATATGACGAGTCAGAATGTACCTCTTCTGAGTCATGAGCCATGAGAGCAACTTCGTCGTTCTTAGGCTCGTCGTCATCACCATCACTGTCACTCCAAGCTCCACTAACAAATGCTTTTTGAGACTTGTTCTTTGGAGGCTTTGGACATTCTCCTATTAGTTGACTAGAATCCCCGCACCTAAAACACTTCCTATCTACTTTTCCTTTTCTATCATCACAGTCTTTCCGGAAGGATTTCTTTTCTTCACGAGGTGGTCTTACGAACTTTTCTCGTCTCCTAAAGAACTTCTTGAAATCTCTAACGGCCATGGCATACTCTTCATCTTCACTATCCGAACTAGACTCTTCATCACTTGATTCTAATTTAGCTTTTAAGGCAATGGACTTCATCTTCTCCTTTTTTCCTTTAACTATTTCTGAGTCTTTTTCCATCACCATTTCGTGAACTTTGAGATTTCCGATGACCTCGTCAAGTGTCATGCTTGAAAGATCCTTGGATTCTTCAATAGCCGTCACCTTTGCTCTCCACTTCGGATGAAGTGCTCTAAGAAATTTCCTCACAAAGTTCTTACTAGAAAAAGATTCGTCAAGTGCTTTAAGAGAAGTAATTATAGTATTAAACCTAGCAAAAGCACTATCAATGGTCTCATCTTCAGAGATAACAAATTGTTCATATTGTTGAACAATAAGATCAATTTTGTTATCTTTAACCTGTGAGTTCCCTTGATGAGTGATAATCAATGATTGCCAAATATCCTTAGCCGTTTTACACATAAAAACTCTTTCATATTCTTTCTTAGGTAAGGCATTATAAAGCATCATTTTGGCTTCATTATTTTTGGCAATCAGATTCTTTTGCTCATCACTATGACGAGTAAGAGAAGTACCCTCATCCCGACCATCTAATATATTAGATATAGGTTTATTATCACCTTCTACAATAATAAACCACAAATCTATAACCTTTGACTTCACATAAGTTTCAAAGAGATTTTTCCAATATATAAAACTATTTGGTTCAAATAGTGGTGGTCTTTGCATAGATTGTCCTTCTTTGAAGTTTTCAAAATTCATTGATCGTTTCAAGTTTTAAAATACAATATATTTGAGAATCTTGAGCAACGTAGCTCTGATGCCAATTGTGGAAAACTAGAAGGGGGGTTGAATAGTTTTTACCATTTTAAACTTTTCTTTGCTTTGTTTACTTAACGTGATTTCAAAGTAAAGCAAAGAAACAAGCAATATATATAAAGCAAGTAAGGAAAGAAATGATCAAACCACACAACACAGATGTTTATAGTGGTTCGGCTATAAGGACTCTATTCCTTGCCCTACTCCACTCCTCGAGCCTCTAACTCGAGAGTTTTTCTTTACTAAGAAACAAGCTCCCTTCTAGGCGGAGAAAACCTTTACACGTCATTTACTCTTTATCTAGTACTAAGCTAAACACTGGGTTCTTTACAAGGGTACAACCACTCCTGTTGGTTCTTTAACAAGGGTATAACTACTCCCGACACTCTATGTGTTTTGAGGACTAAAACACTAACTGAACTCTACTAAATGAATGGTATAACAATGATGTGTGAACTAATACAATATCACACAGTAACTAAACTAAAGATTTACACCACTGTGTTAAACCTTGATGCTTGATCTTCTTTGCTACAAAAGAGAGATCACTAAGAATGAAATGAATGAATGTAATGGGTTAGTAATGTACAAATGAATGAGTGTCTAATTTAAGCTATATGAGTGATGAATGTGCCTGAATGATCAGCTTTCTATTTATAGGCAAAGCTGATCAACAGGTGGCGGATCTGGCGGATCCAAAATATGGGATCCGCCTATATACTGGTTTGGTTCCGCCAGGACATGCCAACTAAGGATTTCCCATATCTTTCCATTTCTTTTGTGGTATTGTCAAGATCTTACAAAGTCAACTTAGTTACTTAAATATCTTTCCAAAATATATTGTAAAATCAACTAAGATATGTAAATGATGCATGCCAAGATGTCATGTGTATTTCCATTTTTAAGAAATAAAAATAAACATGTAAATGTATATATGTATGTAATGTGTAATTCCTAGTGATCATGTGATATGTAAATGTGTTTTTAAAAGCTTGTTACTAAAATGTAAAAGATTTTAACATATACTTATGCTTTGCTAAAGATAAACCTTATAATTGTCATTAACAAAATTAAGCAAAGATCGTAAAATATAAATAACCTTTTTAGAATTATATTTGTATTAACAGCTATGTTTGAACATTTCATCAAGCAAAGGAAAGCAAGGAAGGGAAAAGATGGTGCAGGTTCTAGCAAAGTGAGAAGTAGAAGCAAAAAAAAAATGAATGGGCGATGTTTGTTATGGTCTATGTCGTGTGTTTCGTTTGCTTGTCGAGTTGTTTCGTTTGATTTGTTTCATTTGCTTGTCGAGTTGTTTCGTTTGATCTGTTTCATTTGCTTGTCAAGTTGTTTCGTTTGAGTCTGTATGAAATGTATGTGGTTGAGAACTCTTGCGTGTTTTAAATAAAAGGTTTGGCTTCGTGTTTGTTAATTGTGTTATTCTTCTTTCAGTTCCATTCTTTATGGTTATGGTTGCATGATGATTATGGTTGAATCTTGATGGATATAAAGGTGGTGCAAAAGGGTTTAGTTGACGTTGATTAGTGCTCATAGCTATATGTACTGTGTTTTTATTGTTTGTTTTTTGGTCTAGTAAAACTGTGAATTTGTGTGTGTGAGAGATGATATGAGAAGATAGAAAGGTTTGTAATGATGGTGATGGAGTGGTGGCAAGTACTGAAGTGAGAGTGAAATGAGGTTTAATGGTGGTATAGAGTTATGAGTCAATGATGAGTTGCATAGGTAGATCACCGCCGCTAACGAAGGTGCACAACGGCTGTTAAAGAAGCCTCATGAAATACTTAAGTTTTCACAACAACAACAACAACAACATTTTATTAAACAACAACAATAACACAAACAACAACAACAACAACAACAACAACAACAACAACAACACCAACACTACATATGAAGATTGTCGAAGTCACCTAACAACTCACGGAGTATTGCAGTCGACTGACATGCGTGGTCGTGGTCGTCGGGATTCGTTGCCATTTCAATTCTTGCCTCCAACATCCTTACTCTTGTCACCAACACTACATATGAAGATTGTCCAAGTCACCTAACAGCTTACGGAGTATTGCAGCCGACTGACATGCGTGGTCGTGGTCGTCGGAATTCGTTGCCATTTCAAGTCTTGCCTCCAGCATCCTTACTCTTGTCTCTAGCACCTGTTTTTGTGATTTAAGCATGTTTATCCTAAGATCTTTGGCATTACAGTTTGAGCACTCTGTTGGTACATATCCATCACCTTGAGATGGTGAAGCAGAAGAGATTACTCGTAACCGTCATCAATTCACTCTTCCATATAAAATATCCACATCCATAATCTTTTTCTCTTGGCTGTTACATAATTAAGGAAATGCTATGATTGTTTGTATATTTACATAAATAAGAATTGTATGATTGTTCACCTTCGAAAGAGGACATGCATAATATTCCCATTCAAATGTATATTTTTTAATGTGATTTTCTTAGTTTTATATTTCCTGTTCCACAAGAACACATAAAAGGATTATATCGCTGCATCTCAGATTTTGAAATTGGTGCGAAGATAAGAGGTTGTGAGGTTGAGTGGTTTTGAGGATAAGAGTGTATATAATGTGTTTGTAAGGATAGAGCAGATCTGCTAGCTTTTGCTGGGAAGTTTTAGCGCCAATATTTTGGTGGGAAGTGTTGGCGCCAATATGTTTGTGCAGTTGAAGAAAGAAGATAATAGAAGTTGTGTGATATAGAATGAACGAAGGAAGCAATTGTGTAGTTGAAACATAAATATATGTGGTTGGAGATCTGAAGGAAGCAATTTAATTCATCATTTCAATACTGAGTAACATTTAATGTACGTACTTTGATTAATTTGACATAAAATAACGTATTAAGTCGAAAACAATTCATCATATGTTAAGGTAGTTGTACACATCTATTCCATCTTTCTGATTCAATTCAACCTAAAAACACACATCGTTTAACATCTCGTTTACAACCATATCATCTCGACTCATCCGTTTAACATCTCGTGTACAACCATATCATCTCGACTCATTCGTTTAACATCTCGTGTATAACCATATCATCTCGACTCATTCGTTTAACATGTTATGTATAACTATATCATCTCGACTCATTCGTTTAACATCTCATGTATAACCGGATTCAAGCTCAGGAGATCCCGCTTCCATGTAATTATCCTCTAGTTCATAATAGTCGAGATCACCACCTAGACACTAATTATCAGCTTCCTCTTCAGATACTCCTCTAACCAAGTTAAGGAAGTTGTACACATCTATTCCATCTTTCTGCTTCAATTCAACCTAAAAACACACACATATCATCTCGACTCATTCGTTTAACATCTCGTGTACAACCATATCATCTCGACTCATTCGTTTAACATCTCATGTACAACCATATCATCTCGACTCATTCGTTTAACATCTCGTGTACAACCATATCATCTCGACTCATTCGTTTAACATCTTGTGTACAACCATATCATATCGACTCATTTGTTTAACTTAGTTAAAAATGATGTAAATTAAGTATAAATGACTTAACTTAGTTAAAAATGATGTAAATAATTTTAAAAAGTTTTAAATCAATTATAGATGATTTATAAAATATTTAAATTAAATTTAAATGATTTAATAGTGATTTAACTTAATTAAAATGTTTTAAAAATAATTTTAAATGATTTAAATTAAGTATAAATGATTTAAATTTATTAGGTAAAAGTGATGTAAATAATTTTAAAAAGTTTTAAATTAATTAAAGATGATTTAGAAAAATTTTAATTAAATTTAAAAGATTTAATATTGATTTGAGTTAGTTAAAATAATATATAAGAGTTTTTTATTTTTTTTTATTTTATTTATTTATTTATTTATTTTAACTGCTTTCGGCGGGGACATGTCCCCGCTAAATGATTTCACCAAAAAATTTGTTTTTCCCACTTCGCATTTACTTTATCCCGCCAATGTTTTTGGCGATTAGTAAAACCTTTTAGCGGGGACTTGTCCTCGCCAAAAGGTTGGCTAAAAGACAAATTTTCTTTTAGCAGGGACATGTCCTCGCCGAATGTAATCGCCAAAACCTAACCTCAATTATTAACAGATCTGCTTTACACTTAGTAAAAAAAATAAAAAAAAAAGCTCATCTCAGACCATCGTCTTCCTCTCGATCTACAGCACAACCATCTCCACCAACACCACTAATCACCACCACAGCACCACCATCTCACCACAGCACCATCATCTCTACCACATAAACCCACACTCGCACCACTGTGCACGATGCCCCTCCTCAAACCCTCTCCATGTATAATTCTTTCCTCAACCCTTCTGCTCATTTAATTCTTTCTTCAGGTGATAATTTTTGTTAATTTATTGATTTTTTTTATTTTTTTTATATATGTTAATTTTTGTTAATTTTGGCAACATGTTAATTTTTGATATATGTGTATTATGTTTTTTGTTATTTTTTTTTAATTTTTTTTTGGTACAGTTGCTGCTAAGAACCGATGCTGAGACCCGAATCCGAGACCACAGGTTTATAGTGATTATTTTTATTTATTTATTTATTTATTTATTTTTTTTTTATTATTTTTTTTTTATGTTTGTACCGGGGACATGTCGCCGCCAAAAGTTTATAGTCATTAATTTGTGTTTATGGTTTTTTTAGCTCCTTGTTGAGATCGAGACCGCCTGTTCACACCGAGACCAAAACGCAGCCTTGACCACCGAGACCGAGCCGACTCCAACCGTGTACCACAGCCTTGACCACAACCGTGACAAAAGTATGTTTTTTTTTTTTTACAAAAGTTTTTTTTTTTTTTTATCCAATTTGTATCCATTCTAATTTAATGGTGTATGAACTATGAACCTGCCATGCCATCAATATATTGTGTGGGTTTGCTTATTTTTTGAGTTATCAGTCGTAGGGGTGTTTTGTTAGAATGCGTTGTAGTTGACATATAAGTAGTTGACATTTGGTGAGTTTGTCAATTGTTAGAATTGCTAGGTGGTACTTGAGCGGTTGGTCCCTTGAAACCACCATGTCATATAAGCGGCAATGTTACAAGGTCTCTTACACAAGACATTATCAAGGAGCTTACCAGCATATGAGTTAAATAAGCTCCTTGATCATGGCTTATGTAAAATTCCACGCTGGTTTGGGAACAAGGTAGACTTATTGTATGTATTACCCTGTAAAAATAACGACTATTACTCATCTATATCTATTCTTAACTTTTTCATAGATTCGTGAATTAAAAGTAAAGAATGACCCAAGTTGTACTTCCGAGTTATTCGCTTTGGCTTGTGGACCATCATGTACTGCAGTCTCAGTCGACTCTTGCGTAGTCAACGGTGTGAAGTTTATCGTACATCGTTTCAAAATGAACCATACATTCTTGCAACACAAGTATTTTACCTTGATTTCCCGGGTAAACGTGGTAATTGGAAGGCCGTCCAAGATTCTTATCATCGAAAGATTTGGAACCCGGATATCATCGTGGTAGAAGACAATCAAGATGTTGTACATGACAACAACTCATCACATGTCACACTCTCTGCTGAGTTGGATAAGTTGAATTATAACACCATATATATAGATGTCCAGCCAGCGGAAGTTGAGGCACCACCACCACCAATTATCACTGAGGTCGACGACGACGATTATATTGATTATGATGACCACGTTCCTCATGATTTAGCATCTGATGGTGAAGACCATGTCGATCGTGAAGATGAAGCTGACACTAATAATGAGGATTTTTATCTTAGTGATGTGGGAGATTGATCTCAAATTGTAATTTGTTAAGCGACACTTATTTGAATGAAATTGTTATCGAGTGGTTAAATGTGTTTATTTATTTATTTAATTATTTATTATTATCTTTTTTGGTATATATTGTTATTTATTTGAATGTGTGTGTGTGTGTATATATATATATATATGTGTTTCTTCACTAATTTCTATGTTCTTGTACTAGTACGTTTATAGATGGCAGATGTTGTGGCTAGGAGCTACGGTGGAGATGGAGGTAATGAGCCACCCCGTGGTCCCTCGAGGAGGATAGGCACTAACTGTCAGCGTAAGAATTTCTCGATTATTTTAATTAAACTTGATCATTATTTGAAATTGATAACTTGTAATTTTATGTCATCATCACTTGAATTTGATTACCTGCAGGGTCTAATTCCATACCTCCCAAGCCCAATGCCAAAATTGGCAAAGGCGGGAAGATGGTGTGTGGTCCCAAAAAGAACGCGAAACTCCACCAAATGAGGAATGAGACTAGACGTCCGGTATCGATCAGATTCCGGAAGAATGCCAAAGGGATGTGGGAGCATGTGGGCGATCACTCTTTGTGTTTTTCCAACATGGTCGGGACGTTGTTACGGGAATCAATTCCCATGCATTACGATTCGTGGGATAAGGTTCCCGAAACCACCAAGGCCCACATCGATAACCAGCTCCACGTAAGTTTTTTTTTATCTTTTATTTTTTTAATTATTGTGTTTATTTATTTTAAATGTGTTTATTTATTTAAATTTGTCGGTTTAATTATTTAAATTTGTATATTTATCTTAATTATATTTTATTGCAGCATTTCTTTGATCTCGGCGAAGACCTAGCCGGTCCGGATGGAAATGATACTGTCAGAAGTGTCGAAGCTTACCTCATAAAGCGATACGATGACAACAAATACAAATTCAAATTGCAAAATTTTACCCGGCAAGGTGGAGTTGAGAAAGTTGAAGAGATCAAGAATAAGGGTCCGGCGAACCAGACGCCTGAGGATTGGGAAAAACTGGTAAATTACTAGATCGCACAACGCAAACGTGTCAAGTATGCTGCTAAATGCGCTGATATCGGATATGGGTTCCTCCCCTTTTCATTCTCTTCTTTTGGAGAACTTGAAAAGGATGCAGTGACCTTATTAAAACGCATTAGACGATTCTCTATGACTCAAGACATTGGAGCACGAGCTGCTCCACATATTTTTAGTAGGATTGGTTTTGCTGTAGCTAGAGGTGTGGGGGCTCAGTTGGTATCTCGGCTCCCCACTAATTTCTTGTAAAATCCTATTTGTTTTTCAATAAAGTGATGATTATAATAAAAAAAAAAAAAAAAAAAAATAATAATAATAATAATAATAATAATAATAATAATAAAGTAATAATAATAATAATAATAATAATAATATTTCATTTATATAATAGTTTTTATTATTTATAATAAGCAGGTGAAGCACTGGTCAGACCCAAAGAAGTTGAGGATCGGGGCGATCAACAGGCAAAACCAGCTCGCGAGCACAAGTTCTAGCCTTCATGGATCCCATTCGTTAGCTGTTATACGCGATAACTTCGTAAGAAACTTTTTAATCATTTTATTTATATATATAGTGTTGCGTGAGTCGTTATTGATTTTATTTATAAACAGTTGAGCCGCCCCTCCGACTCCACGAATGTTAGAGACTTGATCGAGCTTTATAGACACAGCCATACGAGAGGCAACATCTTTGAGCCTCCAGTGTCCGAGGCTAGATATGTAAGTATAATTTATTTCCAAAAACTCACCCACATTAATGCAATATAATAAATCACGACTTATATATTAATCTTCTTGTTTTTTTGTAACTAAACAGAATGAGATGATACAGATGCGGACAGAGAGCACCTCCTCCGGGACGACTATGACTGACCTCGATATTATGCGCCACGTGATCGATGGTAAGCAGCGCGGTCATATTCCTGGCGTAGGTCCAGTGTTACTCGGCGGTGGTCAGAAGACGACCCTTAGCGCCTCACAAGCTCGCGAGCAAGCGTCCTCGTCCTCGCTACAGGAAACCATGCAAAAGCAATCCCAAGAGCTGTCCACGCAAAGGACACAGATTGATATTTTGCTGGATTGGGCCAGGACTCAGCCAGGTTAGACCGAGCGGCTAGCGAGTGGCTTGCCGGGGACATCGGGATCACAAAATGCTTCACAGGGTGAGTCTCGAGGTACTGGGGAGGGGAGTGGGGGTAGTGGGGTGAGTGGGGAGATTGGGGAGTAGCGTATGGCTTGTTTGGGTCCGATGGGTCGGTTTATATTTGTTTTGGGGTTATAGACAAAGTTGTGTAGATTTACATGGATTATTATGTGTTTATTTAGTTTATGTGTTAGGATTCCCGCTAAATTGTTCCCCGCATATAGTTTTGGACCATTTTGCGGATAGCTAGCTTATGTATAGTTTTGTAGATGAACCGTTTTTGGCGAATTTGGATACATATGAATTATTATGTTAACTTAGCGAATTTGAATATGTATGATATTATGTTTAGCGAATTTGTGATGCGAGTCTTTTGTGGTGTTGTAGCAATATACAGGTTGTGATGTTGCAGATTTTTTCCTGAAAAATTCTGGAAAAAATCTGGAAATTACCCATTTTGTGTCCCCGCCAAAAGGTTGAACCAGTTTTATCTGGTTAAGCCTTTTGGCGGGGACATGTCCCCGCCAAAAGAATTCAATGCAACAATGGATTATTCTTTTTGGCGGGGACAAAAGAATTTACTGCAACAGTGGATTACTCTTTTTGGCGGGGACATGTTCCCGCCAAAAGAATTTACTGCAACAGTGGATGGTTCTTTTGGCGGGGACACGTCCCCACCAATAGACTTAATTAATTATCATAATCCCTTAATTTGTGACTTTCTGGTTAATTAACAGACTTTTTGGCGAGGATATGTTCCCGCCAAAAGTAATGCCACACTGGGCCAAGTTTGACCAACTCAAAGGCTGTGGGACCCACATGTCCCCGCCAAAAGTTAACATTTGTCCCCGCCAAAAGTATCAGCGGCGGGCTGTTAGTAGGAACCTTTCGGCGAGGACATGTCCCCGCTGAAAGTTATTGGCGGGGACATAACCCCGCCGAAAGGGTCAAAATGTCCCCTCGAAAAGCATCGAATGTTTTAGTGTCTATTGAAGCATCTTATGTTGCACAGACCAGAAGGATGCTAATCATAGATCATGTGGTAATGGAAATTATGATTCAAGAACTCTGTACCTGCCTACCACATTTCTAAAGAGTTTAACAAGCACCGTGGTAAACGCTGTTGAAAAAACTTGTGAATAAGATATTGAGTCTCGAAATACGAGGACTGGAATGGAACATTATGAAAAGAGAAATGGCTTGCTTACAATTTTCAAAGTTGTAACAACAAATGGTTAATGGTCTACAGTGTCATTAGTAGTGTTTTTAACTCGATTAATAATTGGTTTAATGGGAGTTATCTGCACATTAATGGGGCATAATGGTTATCATTACACCATAAGTTTCTAGTTGGTAGTATAAGTACCAACCTTGTTGTTCCAATAAAACATGAGGAAGATCACACTTATTCACCTTCTAGAACTCCAAATTCATTGGCACTGCTAGCTCAATCTCACTTTGCTCAACCACTACAGTCAAACCATGCTTTTGTCCAACAACAACATCACTTTGCTTACCCTCAACAAACCTCATCGACTCAACTCATTCCATATGATTCGACACAGCAGTCAACTAACAATCAACTTGTTCCCTATGACAACACGGATACTTTGTTCTACACAAATACAAATAGTGAAGAAGATGATGCATTCAACTCTTTGAATGAAGGATTTGCACTCATTACTTGTGCTTTCAGCAAATTCTCTAACAAATCCAACAATCGTCTCCGCACATCATCCAACACAAGGAATCAAGCTATTGTACAAGATGGATGAGTTGAAATTCAGAATCGTGCGTATGGAAGAACTGTATCAGGAGGATATGTGCGAAATTCAGGAAATAGTCAACGGTTTACTACATCTAGTGGAAGTAGGAACAATGCAGGTGCTCCTCAGAAAAGGGTGGAAATTGTTGAAACTGGGAATACAGGGACTGTAAATACAATGGTTAAGTGCTACAACTACAATGGGAAAGGTCATCTGGCTAATGCATGTCCCAAACCTAGATCAGAGGCAGTGAATTTCACAAGCAGGCACTACTTCTAGATCTCAAGGATGAATCTGGGGGAACTCCCACTGAGAAAGAAAACAACTTCATGGCAAATGCATATTTAGATGATGACATGGAGGATTTGGAAGCAAATGCAGCTATGATGCTAATGGCCAACATGCAGGAACTGCACATGAGTGACACAGGCCCAGTAAATGATATTGACGGTCTGTATCAGGTATCTAATCCAACAACATGTCTAATACATGAAATTGTATCACCGTCTGCATCTGCATCAGACGAGGAGCAAGTTGTTCAAAATGATTCATTATTATCTCCTCAAGAAGATGAACAAATGAACACAGTAGTTACATTTGATGAAGATCAAATTAATCCAGTTGTTACATTTGATGATCCAATTAATGACAATAACAATGATCAAATTGAACAAAATGAACCTTCGCTCGGTCCAGATCCAGAACTCATGACCTTGCTATTGACCACCCAAACCCAGTTGGACTCACAAAAATCTCAGATTGATAAATGCAATGAGATTAACAGAAACTTAAAAGCAAAAGTTGCATTATTAACTAAGGATCTTGAGTGCTATAAAACACAACTCACAAATTTTGAAACAAAAGAAAAACGAGAACAAAGTTTTGAAGTTGCATTCCAAAAAGCTTATGTCAAAGAACAAAATTTACAACATCAAATACGAGAATTAGCTGCATCCGAAAACAACTTGGTTTCTCAAATGGAACAAGAAAAATTATAATTCAAACAACAGGTTGAACACCTCAATTCTGAACTTTCAAAAACAAAAATAGAGTTATCAACTTGTCAAACTAGTTTTTCTGAACATAAACAAGTGTCTAGGAAATGAATTGATTCTTATCTTGATGAAATCGTAGATTTGTAAGTAAATTAAAAGAGTTTCAAAAAGTTGTTTATAAAACTGGTGAGTCTATAACAACAATTCAAAAGTTTACTCTAAAGCAAAATCCCCAAGGTTATGATTTTGCTATTGGTGATGACGAACCACGTTTTCTAGACAAAGCACTCAAGGAAAATCCAAAGTTGTATAATGCAGACCATCTATTTGATGATTCAATTATGCGTGTTGTTGTATATAACTGTGAGGAAGAACAGGAACAGGAAGAAGAGAGTCGATAAAAAATGAGCAATGTTAAGTTTAATAAACCATTTGATTATTCAAAAATGCCTCATATTTCTAACACCTTCGTTCCTCAAAAAGATAAAATAGAACAATCATGGTTTGTAATGCAAATTAATGAATCTTTTGCTGAGGTTGGTCATGTTAAACCAGTGGCACAAATAAATGATCCTTTACCAAATTCTGGTGTAATTGCACCATTACCAAAACGATGTCTTGTACTTAGATATTTTGATACGTTTATGGAAGACATCAAAATTTTAGAACAAGCAATTAAACATAATTCTGAGATAACAGTTTCCACTTTTCTATCTCCTTACGAAAAAGAAAAGAGAGAAAATTTTCAAAAATAATTTTTACCATATGTTCAACATTTGCGTCTTTGTGCTACACACTGGGAACAGGAACTCCAAACAGAAGTAACATCCATGATGAACACTTTCAATGCAACAGAAAATGCGATCTCAAAACAAAAACGTCAAAACATAGTTTTACAAAAAGAAGCTGATCGACTCTTGGAAGATGTTCTAAGTTCTGATATTATCTCTGTGATTATGAATTCGGTTTATGTGTCGGGCAATTCTATGCTTGTTGATGATCACACTGCTGACACTAAAACGTTGAAATATGAAATTGAGACATTAAAATGAGAAAATGAGAGAATCATTAAACACAATGATGATGTGCAAAGTAAACTTTCAAAAGAAAATTTTTAACTCAATCAGAAGCTACAGTGGTGTCAAACTCAGAGTCTTGATTTTGAATTAAAATTACAAATTCAAAAAGAAACAGTGTCCTTTCAGAACAGTGACACATCCACAGTTAAGAATCTTGAAAATTAAAATACTGTTTTAAAAAGCCAAATTTTCAAATATGAAAAGGACATCGATGATGTTTGTCAAAATTGGAATGAAACCGTTCGTTTAAATAGAGAACTTGATTAAAAAATTCAACAAAAGAATCACATCATCAATGAACTCAAAGAGAAAATTCAGTTACTTGAAAAAGGAAAGTTTGTTAACACAAATGTGATTGTACCAGGAATGTACAAAATGGACACAACACCTAGGCAAACATCCCCTCAGACTACTAATTTGAATCCTTCCACTTCTACAGGAATAGTCACCCCTACTAGCGTTAGCAGATCAAAGCATAAGAGCAACAAACAGAAGAATATGATCTGGAAACGTAAAAGCGGGAAACTAGAAGTCCAAGAAGTAGAAGATCACCTTAGGAAGTTGAATAAAACGCATGTTGCGTCGAACTTAAAAACTTGTAATTCTAATATCGATGTAACGAATGCTAAGACTTTGAATGTTTTGAATGTTGATGCATCTTGTATGTTCTGTCGTAAAAGCATGTTATCTGGTGATCATAAGAATTGTGTTGCAAAATCTTTTTTATCTCGTAACAAGAAAAGTACATCTGGCATTCCCTCTAAGCCGACCATTACTTCTAAGTCTGTGCTAGGAAAACCGCCAAGTATAGTTTCTAACAATGCCTTAGACAAAACCATAGTTCCGAATACAACTCCTAAGACAATCCAATCACCTAGCGAATTTACTAAGAAGAAAGCTGAAACTAGTTGGACATGGCAACGTTGGCTACAAAGGAAACCTAGTTTTACATGGCTACCTAAGGTTATTAATAACTGTGTTACTAACCCAACGGGTTCTACCGTTACCATCACTCCATTTTCATTGTCTTCATGTGATGCAGGTGGTTTAAATTGTTCTATGGATTGTTGATAGCGGCTATACCCGACATATGACAGGACATCTCAAACTTTTAGTAAACTTTGTTGCAAAGTTCATCGGCACTGTCAAATTCGGGAATGATCATTTCGCTGCTATCATGGGCTATGTGTTGGAGTATGCTCGTGTCATAATTAATAATTATATGGCTAGACATATGTGAGCCTATGGGGTCACACACTTATACACAGAGACATCATTTTATAGATTGTAATTATCGTATTTACAATATATAAACGGCTATGTAACAAGGGAACTATAACGGGCCATCAAATACGAAGTTAGACTTAACATTTTTGGATTGGACCAACAATGAGCAAGCCCATTATGGGCCCTCATGATGGCCGGCCTTTATGAAGGGCTTGGAGGGGCTTATGAGCTTTGATGAGGTGCTAAGTGTAATTGTAATTTGATAAGGTTAAATCTATTTTGAACCATATCAATGACATTTATGACTAACCACAATTAAGGAGTGATTTACTCTCCCTCTCCCGAAAAGGCCACAAAATTAAACACACCCTTTTTAGGGTTTTGTGTTTTTTTTATCCCTTCCTTGATTATTCTATTGTAGATGCATCAAGGATCATGGTTACGAGGTCAAGACTAGCATCGGGTGGTGATCGATGACGTGTAGTATGGATCAAGCATAGAGGTGATCTTCTTTGATCACTTGGTTTCATAGTTGGTTCTTTTATGTTGGTGAAGGTCACCATACGATTCTACCGATCACGCTACAAAGGTATAAATACTTGTATTCATTTATTTGATTGATCATATGGCTATATGGATCCGTTGTTGGTGATATTTTTCCGCTGCGTTTATATATTTTATATGTTATTTTATTATTACATCAACTATAGTGGTATCACGAGCCATCATATGATGTCATATGATCATCAAGTATGTGTAAAAATGGCTAAAAACGCGTGTTTTTAATGGATTTAAAGGTTTAATTTCAAAACAGCCTCGGAGGCTTATTTTTTGAATATATGTTGACCCATATGGGGTCTAATAATATGGACTTTTTGATCCTATGGCCATTTATTATGCATAAATTAATTGTTTACTTGTTCGGTACCCGTAAAATGGCCTAAAAACGTGTTTTTTGATAGATTTGTAACCCGATTTCAAATCAGCCCATGAGGCTTAATTTTCAGTGGTAAAATGATGTTAATAAGGTCTTAATATCAGTGGGTTTTGAATCTATGGCCATTTGACACGCGTACCAATCGGGGTTTTAATTATTGTTAATTAATTTCTTCGATTCGTTGGCTAACAATTTAATTCTTGTTATTTATTTTGTTGTCCATGGAAAATACATGCATGTTTGTCCATGCAGTTAGCCAACACCTTGTCATGATCATAATTTTAATGTATTATTATGTGTATATGCAAAGCCGATGAAAACCTAGACCACTTGTGCATTGTGATGTTGTGATTGTTGCTTGTTTTGTTTGTTTTTGGGACTTGCCATTGTTTCGGCACTTTTGTAATGTATTTCATTTTGGTTTTGCCATTGTTTGGGCATTTTTATAGTAGATAGAAATTAGATTAGATGTACTTTACTTTATATATCTTGTAACCAAAAGCTTGGAAGCAAATGGCAAAAGAATGAAGAGTTTTGGACCGAAAGTAGCTGCTGGACACCTGATGGGAAAATGTGATTTCCAGGAGATTGGTAAGGTATTTTTGGCTAAATTTTTTTGTGTTGGTCTACAAGACATAGGCCTACAACTTTGTCAACTGGGCCAAACCATGAGGAGGTCATCTTCAAGGAGCTTTGGGCCTCACAAGACAGAAAAACTGGGCTAACAGAATCAAGTTTTCATGTGCATTATGGGCCTTTACTTGCCCATGATCTTCTTGGGGCAAGTGGGAGCCCTCCGTGTGGTTGTGCTATATGTCCCTAGTTGACTCTTGGTTCTTGTTATGGCTCACAATACCAAGCATAGGATTTTCATCGGTTGAGGCTTTGCATATTGTGGTTGTATGTTTGTTTGGTTGTTTGATGTATGTTGTGACTACATGAAAAACGGAAATTGTTTTCTTAAAACTTGAAACGAAACATAAACCATTTTGAAATAAGTCTTATGATTTAGTTTAACTAAGTTTAAATATGATTTGAAACTTAAAAATCATTGTTTTCTAAATAACACTTAAACTAGTTAAGGTTGTTTATTTATTTATTTATTTTATTGTCCAAAATTAATTAAAATCCACTTAGGATTTATATTAGTCTTGAAAATGGACAACTTGACACACATAAATTAAAACAATGATTAGACTTAAGTTAAGAAAAGTTTTTAACTTGTGCTACGAAGAATGAATGCATGCTTCTTTCGTACACGTTTTTGACCCACACCAAAAATATTTTACCCGTCAAAATTTAAGTCATGCCGTCCAATCGTCAAGATAACATGAAAAGCTACTTCAACATATTCACTGAATCGTTTAGTAAGTATGATTATGTTTTCTTGTAAAGCCATAATCATGAAGTATGAAATTAACTTGAATTTACTGTTGAGGACTGTTGAGGCCAAGTGTCGGCCCTCGTAATTACTTTAGTTGAATATGTTTAGGTCTCTTGTAAAGGCACAAACATAATTTCTGTTAATTGTTGAAAGACTTATAACGTAAAGTAAGACGTTGATTTGTTATGTCTTCTTGTTAAGACATGTACACTTACGACGTATAATATTAAATGTTTATGTTTTCTAGTCAAAACATGCACATGATGTAAAGTATGCAGTAGGCTAAAATTACTATTGATGCCATCTGGTTTGACTTGGTTGGTAGATATGTAAGCCCAAAAGTATAAGTTCATCTAATGAGTTGTGTGATAGTCTCACAACATCAGTCCTCATGGAATACCACAACTTTATGGTATGTCCATCATGGAAAATCAAACACTATTGATATTGTTTGATCTTTGATGACTTAAATTGTTTTACCTCCAAAGCTATCAAGGTTAGAAATTGGGTGTGCCATGTGTACACTTAATATGATTCCAACCCAGAAGGAATTTAAGACACCATTGTATTATGACATGGGATGAATCTCATTATGTCTTAATTGAAGTTCTGAATTTGTTAACTACTTAAGAGTAAGTAATTAACAAACTAGAGTCAAGAACTAACGTTGTATTTTGGATGTCCCACTTGAAAACAATTTATTGTTACTCAAGATGCTGAGTATCTAGAGATTAGTCTCTACATACAAAAGCAAATGGGAGTACCTTTAGACATTGGAGTTATTCAAGAACTAAATACACAACCTTCTGAGTACACTTGCTAATGTCATACTAAGGTTGAACATGCATATGTTAAACCATAGATTGATATCTCTCATTCATAAATCCGCAAGGATACCTCTTGCACCTGAATGATATAGTTTTTATATCAATGCTGAGGGACATAAGTTAGAGGATCATGGTGAACCTGCTAACTACTGAGATGCATTATCAGATATTGTATCTGATGAGTAGCTCAAAACTATGAATGTTAAGATGCAGTCCTTGAAATACAATCACTCATGTAGTTTGATTGATCTCTTACCAATCAGTTAGACTATGAGGTTAAGAATGAGTTTCTTGAAGAGAAAACTCAAAAGGACAAACTTGTACACACATTTAATGCACGCGTAGTAAAAAGAGTTTACTCATACTCAGGAATTCACTATGATTAAATCTTCCTATCTACAAACATTAAATGTATAAAGATGATTAATTGTCATACTTGTTTTCATGTAGATGAAATATGACAATCGGATATCAAAACACTTTTCTTGTTGATTACCTTTGCGAGGACGATGAGTAATCAAAAGGGTTTATGAATCCATATAATCTTTATTATGTATACAAGATAAAATAATCCATGTGTGGATTATATCATGCATCTAGGAGCAAAGATCTAGAGTTAATTATAAAATCATTAATTTGATTTTGATTAATAAGATTACTCCTAAGTACACTAAGAGCAAGTTGGAGCACTTTATTTATTTTCTTAAATCTCATATGTCGTTAACATATTAGAAACAATATTCCATCTAAGCTAGACTTTAATCCTTAGCTTGGAATGAAGTTTCTCTTGAGGGATTTATAAAATATGACATACAAACTTGTTATGTATATGTTTATTAGAATAAACATAAGCGGTTATTAAGTCTAAGCATAATATGACACGTTATTGAGGGGAGTCTCAATGATCAATCTCACTTGATGAGATTGAACACATGAGTGGAGATCTTAAGTTCGACTAAAGGATTCATCATGTAAGTCATATTACGCATTGGACTATGTATATATCATTTGCATGAATGCAAGATGATTTGATAACAACAAATATCTAAGTGAAAGTCATTAGATAATTGTTAAACAAACATTATAATGGACCTACAAAGGACCAAAGATATGTTCAAACATTTACGAATATTTGAGGAACTCTGTTTTGTTTGCATATGCCGATGCTTATTTAACTGAGATGATACTCAACCTTAGTCGTGGTAAGATGTCATCATGAATGATGACATTGCTGACTAGATGTGCACGACTGAGAGCACTAGTGCGTTATACATTCAAAGAATAAGAATACTTTATAGTTTGAGAAACTGTACATATGACTGTCTAATGTAGGTGTTTTGCTGGCTTCAAACACCCTATGGAATGTATTGTTGCAACACTCGTCTTGTACTTGAATGCACACATACAAAGGACAATCATCATTCAAACCTTTCATGAGTTTTGAAACAAGTATTCTCAAATTTTACTCAAATGACTACTTGTTGTCTTGTACAACATAATTTGATCATGGTGGGAACATCGGATTCCTACCTATGAGTAGTCTCATGCATATCTGTTTTTTAGTATTTGGATAATGGAACTGTAAGCAGTCATATTATATAATGAATTGATATACCTGGTATGATAGTCTTCATTTATACTACTGTGTTCTATATTTGCATGTTTAATCCATGAATAATTTATTTATTCTAAAATTATCCATTGTCAGTTGACGATACGGGAGTATCATCAAATTAAGGAAAATGTGAGCGTGTTGGTGATTTATTTGCCAAACTCACATGTTGTTCATTGTGATGAACATTGGATTGACCCAACCTAACCTACGAGTATTCACTACCTGGATCGTCGTCAATAGTGAATCTCGCAAGAGGTTATGTCTCTTATCCTTAGACTTGAGATGCAAGCAGGTCTTGCATGTGTGGAATTTCATTCCTTGATATGGTTAAACGCTGTCCTGAATAAGGTAGTTATAAAAGCCATTATCAGGAGTGATATGAAGCATGTGAAAGACACGTGTAGTCAAAACAGGATTTGTTCCTCCACATGTTATGGAGTTAGATACTATTGGGCCCCTCGATGAATTGAACAGATGTTTGTATGGCCGTACCCAAATGAGATTAAGATGAATCTTAATCCACTTGGTAATCTTGTTCAACATCTGTATCGAGAAACATAATAGTTGAACTATTAGAATGACATTTGATCCATGTCTAATGTTCAACACGATATCTGTAACAAAAGGATAGATGACATATAAACCATCTAAAATGAGACGTTTAAGAAACTAACCTCAAATATTTCTAGGGGCATTGGCGTGTTGCTAGACGCTAACCATTGCATGTATAATTACTTGATTATTATGACGTCGCAAGTGAGAGCTGTTGGAGTATGCTCGTGTCATAATTAATAATTATATGGCTAGACATATGTGAGCCTATGGGGTCACACACTTATACACAGAGACATCATTTTATAGATTGTAATTATCGTATTTACAATATATAAACGGCTATGTAACAAGGGAACTATAACGAGCCATCAAATACGAAGTTAGACTTAACGTTTTTGGATTGGACCAACAATGAGCAAGCCCATTATGGGCCCTCATGATGGCCGGCCTTTATGAAGGGCTTGGAGGGGCTTATGAGCTTTGATGAGGTGCTAAGTGTAATTGTAATTTGATAAGGTCAAATCTATTTTTAACCATATCAATGACAATTATGACTAACCACAATTAAGGAGTGATTTACTCTCCCTCTCCCGAAAAGGCCACGAAATTAAACACACCCTTTTTAGGGTTTTGTGTTTTTTTTATCCCTTCCTTGATTATTCTATTGTAGATGCATCAAGGATCATGGTTACGAGGTCAAGACTAGCATCGGGTGGTGATCGATGAGGTGTAGTGTGGATCAAGCATAGAGGTGATCTTCTTTGATCACTTGGTTTCATAGTTGGTTCGTTTATGTTGGTGAAGGTCACCATACGATTCTACCGATCACGCTACAAAGGTATAAATACTTGTATTCATTTATTTGATTGATCATATGGCTATATGGATCCGTTGTTGGTGATGTTTTTACGCTGCGTTTATATATTTTATATGTTATTTTATTATTACGTCAACTATACTATGGAGATTACGATAATGGCAACATCGAAATTAGTCATGTCTACTATGTCGAAGGCCTTGGTCACAACCTTTTCTCAGTCGGTCAATTTTGTGATGGGGATTTGGAAGTAGCATTTCGGGAGAAAACTTGTTTCGTTCGTGACTTACAAGGAAATGATCTAATGTCGCGAAAATGTGGAACTAGTCTTTACACCGTCTCAATATCTGAAATGATTGCTTCTTCTCCTATATGTCTGCTCTCCAAAGCACATTCGACAAAATCCTGGTTACGGCACAAACGACTATCTTATCTGAATTTCAAAACCATGACTGAACTTGCACGTCACAAACTAGTCGATGGTCTTCCACCGTTTTGATATGCAAAAGATCACTTATGTCTAGCTTGTGAACAAGGAAAAAGTACTCATGCACATTTCCCTTCAAAAATAGAGCACATAACACATCACGTTCTTCAACTACTTCATATGGATTTGTGTGGCCCTATGCGTGTTCAAACGATAAACGGTAAATGCTACATTTTGGTAATTGTCGATGACTACTCCAGATTGACTTGGGTCTACTTTCTCCAAAGCAAAGATCCAGCTCCTTCAATGATCATCACCTTTCTCACAAAAATTCAAGTTCAGCTTCATAATACGGTCAGAAAAGTTAGAACAGATAATGGAACTGAATTCAAGAATAAAACCCTTTGAGATTATTTTGAGAAAGTGGGAACTGAACATCAAACATCCATTGCAAGAAGTCCAGAATAGAATGGGATTGTCGAAAGACGCAACAGGAAGTTAGTTGAAGCTGCGAGAATGATGTTAATCAATGCTCAATTACCAGATTACCTATGGGCAGAAGCTGTATCAACTGCATGTTATACCCAAAACCATTGCATGATCACCAAACGGCATCACAAAACTCCATATGAGATTGTTCACAACCGAAAACCGAATATAAATTACTTTCATGTATTTGGTGCCCTTTGTTACCCAAATAATGATCCTGATGATTTTGGAAAACTAAAAGCCAAAGCTGACATTAGTATCATTAGATATTGTGAGAATTCCAAAGGCTTTCGAATCTGGAATCGTCGTACTAGAGAAATTCAGGAGACTATTCATGCTAATTTCGATGAGCTTACAAAGATGGCTTCTGAGCAAAACAGCTTAGGACCCGCAACCAACCATCTCAATTTTCTAGATCAATCAGCTGCACCTCTTTTACTCAACCATAAAGAATTGGAAACACTGTTTGCTCCACTGTTTGATGATTCTTTTGTAAGTCGTGCACCATATGTATCTACAAGTTCTATTGCTCAACCTGATAACAATACAATACCTGATACACCTACTACAACAACAACAGTTGCTTGTTGCAGATGCACCTCCAACTAAATCTCCATCAACAACAGAACAAACTGATTCCAACACTGAAAATGCAGCTGAAGATCTACAACAACAAGAAGTACCTGTACCTTCAAATTATGACAGAAATGCCTTGTTTAATCCATTTGCTCGGGCTCCAACCATTCCTGATATTGCAGAGTCATCTACACGCAACTTGGATCCGTCTAATATGCACAATCTTTTTCAACATTACCCTTGAACACATAAATGGACAAGAGATCATCCCCTAGTAAATGTGATTGGTAATCCTGATAATCCAGTCATGACATGACAAAGACTTCACACAGATGGTGAAACATGTGTTGATGCAAATAATGTTCTAAAAACGTTATTTCTATCTTTCGATAACTTCACGTTTTGAGGATGACAAAATGTGAAAACACGTTACGTTAAAATTAACGTAAACAAGTTTTTAATCGAAAGTTTCCGTTTCTACGCAAATCACTCTAGAACAAATTTACAACTTGACAAATGATCAAAGAAGTGAATTTGAGTTTTAGACATCACATTTTTATGTGACAAAACATTTCTTTCAAAAATATACTTTACAAATTATTTTTGAATAATTAAGAAATATTTTAATGGAAAAATAAGTTCAAAATACATAACATCTATTCCCCCCCCCCCCACCAAAAAATCAGCTCCAAACTTCACCAAATAAGTTTTCACCAGAAAAGACAAAAAGAGGAGCATTTTTGTCTGGCACGATACCACGGTACCAATAAATTTAGTGGTACCGTGTGTGGTTTAGTGGTACCGTGTCCCTATAACAGCCAGATTTTTTCTGCCTATAAATACCAGCCCACTTCACAGATTTTGGGCATCCTTCTTCACACAGAACTTTCTGAGTTAAACTAAACTAACTAATATAACTAATAAAAGTAAAGGAAAGAGATGGAAAGATCAAACCATCACACAAGAACAGAGTCGAAAAGAAAGGGACAAGTGATAGGAAATGCTTTAGATGCGGAGATCCTAGTCACTTCATAGGAGAATGTCCTAAACCACCAAAATCCAACAACCAAAGAGCTTTCATAGGAGGCTCTTAGAGTGATAGTGGTGAAGAAGAAGAGAAGAAGCTCAACGATGAAACATGCCTAATGGCTCAAGCTTCTAATGAGGTACATTCCGACTCTTCTTATTATAGGGATGATAATTTGTCAATAGATGAAAATTGATTACATGACGAATATAATAAACTATGCGAAGTAAGTTCTAAAATTTTAGGTAGAAACAAAACAGTAAAACTAAAATTGCATGAACTTGAAGTACAAATTCTAGAACTTAAGGATCAAGTCAAAAGACTTGAGAAAAATAAAGAAGTAGATGTAGGATGTAAGTCATGCTTAAGTCTTCAAGTAGAGAATGAGAAACTCAAAGAAAATGCTTTGAGAATCATTAAGTTTGAAGAAGGAACAAAGACACTTAATGATATGCTTGAAAATATTAGATATAATGAACATGATCGTGCAGGATTAGGATTTGACCCAAACCAAGCTTCTACAAGTAGTACTAAACAAGTAAAATTCGTAAAGCCTGAAGTTTCTGAATCTGTATATGACGGAACCACTAAAGGTACGGACGGCACCACTAAAATTAGTGGTACCGTGGTACCGTCTGGTGCTAAAGACAGATCTGGGTCAATTTTGAAAAATAATTTAAGCCCTAAACCGAGTCACTTAGTTATTAATAATGTCGAAGTACCTAGTACTAGTAAAAATGAAGTCAAAAGTATTTACAAATCCTTGTCATCCCCTGGACTTGGTTATGTAAAACTTGATGTTAGATCAAAGACTCCTTCACCCGGAAGAACAAATGTTCCTAAACCTCGGTCAAGAACTCCTCTGCCGAGAGGTAACTTTAGAAGATAAAGTTATCCAAGTAACTTTCCCGTAACTTGGAATAACGGTCAACTACAAAGTTACTTACCATGGGAAATATGTCCTCCATTCTCACATCCTAAACAAATGCGACAAATGCGTAGGATGTTTAACACTAACAACTTTGGACCCATGAGAAATTGGGGACCAAATGTTTGAGCTTCTGTCTTACTAGATAGAGATGGTCTTGAAGCAACTTGAAGTCCATCTAATAGAGTATGATTAGTGGTTGCACTAATCTTGTAAAGTCAAGTCGTGTCTCGTATGCCTAGCTTTCAACAAAGGTAGTCTAGTCTTCTAGTTTTAAGGGCAACACCTCAGGCAAAGGTACGCTTTCTTAAAACATCCTTTGTTAGTAGAAATGATAAGCATGTAGTGTTATTAGAATCTAACATTGTAGGCACTATCACAAAGAAACGACATTCACATTTCATCATGACTCAAATATTTGTCGAAGACAAGTATGACAAACTCAACTTGTCCAGAAATGTACAATGATCGCTCAAAGATCATGCGCGACAAGTTTGAGATGAGCATGATGAGTGAGTCAAGTTTCTTCCCTAGCCCTTTTAATATATCACTCGAAAATAGCATCTTCTTAAATTTAAGTATACTAAAGTATGTATATATATATAGAAGATACTTAGATTAGAAAAATCTTAATTTATACTAATGCCCATATCCGTGGAAACGAATCTCACAAGAGACGATGAAGGTAAGTGCGCGGATAATACTAGGTTAGGGGCATGATAGGTAATGTATTTTACTGTAAGTAACACGAAATCATAACATGTATGGTACTTGTGATTTGGGCCATTTCTAGTGAGAGAAAAAGAGAGTATGGAAACTTTTAGAGAGAGAAAGTGAGAGATATTAGATTAGATGAATGAGAAGGTCCAACCCTTCCCATGCATGGGAATGGCTATTTATACAATACATAAAACGCCTTTAGTAGGCTATGGATCGGGCTGACAGTGGGTAAAGACCCGACCCGACTCCATGGTGAAACGATATCTATACTAATATGATTAAACCTACGAGCTACTTAATGCTAATCCATACTCGGGGTGACCGAGTCTTTCATATGAATATTTATATTCCTAACAATCTTTCCCTAAGGGAGGTCACCCCAGAAATTATATTTCGAATTCTAGCATTCTATTACATGAATTTAATTTCCGAGGTCGTAGTATTTGATTCTTCAAAGTCTTTAATCATTGTACTTTCAGCAGTGGACTTTTGATGACTGTTCATTTGTCTTGGATGATCTTTGAGGATTCTTTGAGGTCATCATCCAACATATGTCTTCAAGTCATCTTGTAGCAGTATTGTATCCATGTGATGTTGTAATCTTTGGACCGACATGCTCACACTTTTCAGGATCATGATTTTCAGCATCAGAGTTGCGAAAGCAGTGATGAAAGCCTTTCAATTATCATGATTTATTTGTTTATAATGGGGAAGTGTGAGCATGGGGTGATGGATCGGCATCTTTTCGGCAATCAGCTTCAACCGCCAGGGATTCCTGCATACAACTGTTAGCAATAAAAATTCTGGCACTTATAGGTTTGGATTTCGAGATTATTAATAGCATAGTGTGAAAACTTTCTCGAATCCTTGCCAAGGCCGTTCCTAAATCGGATACCCCCGAGAGGGCTTACAAGATCTACCGAAGTACATCAACGATTAGATGAGTCGCTGAAGTTCACTCCACGACTGTAGACCGTTTTGAAACCGTCGCGACCACTAAGCGTAATCCACAAGGAATTACCGAAGTGACCTGCTTTCAGGGCTGTTTGATGTTAACCCTGGCAGGAATTTCCATTCAATCACTGAGAATTACATTTGTAAATTCCCTCATAAATGTTCTGGCAGATTGCTAAGATTTGCGTAGGACTCATAAGTTTACAACTGGTGTCCTTAATGTTGAACAACCGGTGTAGAAGTAACATGTGTTCCTATGTGATCTTATGATGCATCTCATGGCTCTAGACTCGATAAGTGCATTTTTGGTAGTCAGAGACTGGAGCGGTGTCTCCTATTTCAATATCAGCATAACTCGTAATGAGCGGTCGATAGATTATGCAGGGTTCCCCGTGAGAATGAAACAAGTTCTTTTAAGAGAACTTGAGTGGCTAGAAGGTTTAGTGCAGTGCGTCACTGGGTCCATGATGTCTTGTCTTTAATACCAGTGTTACCTTAGTAACCACCAGTAGCATATGAATTGAACCCTATTTCTGCCCTAAGGTTGAATAATTGGAGGGTTATTTTTTTTCACCCTTTCTCATTACATTTCTTTTTAATTCTTCAACCCCTTCTTTCTCATTTCTCATATTACTCCTTTTTTCATAATCATACCTAAGGACTTTCTAATACTAACTATTTGGTATTGTCCTTGGGTAGATCTCTCCGGCTCTGGCATTGGATGGTTTTCCTAACCTTAGCCACCTTATAACACCATGACTATCCTATGTTGCCGTAAACCATTTATTTGAAAAATATCTCAAAGTGTTTATAATTAAAAAACATATTTTGCTAACACTTTGAGAGTTTTGAACTTTTCAAATGCTCCCCCTTAACATGTGCTCAGATTTTTTTATTATAAATTTGCACATGTTGGGTAGAGCTTGCACTTTTTGAATTGATCCACTTTTAGTGAACATGACCGATTCGAGATATGCTTACATCACTAGTTAGACTAGCTTGAAATTATTACCTGGCCTGGTCAAGTCCACAGAAAGTTTCTTGAAACGGTACACTCTACTCAGACAAGTCCTCTTCGAGACACGCTTACATCACTGGTTAGACCAGCTTGAAATTATTACCCGGCCAGGACAAGTCCTTTCGATTAATGACAGTTTTTGTTTTGTCAATTCATTTGTGAAGTCTGAGTCGCGCTCACATGAGATGCCATATCCTTTTTGTCACCACAAACCATTTGCTCCCCCTCAATATGTGCATTGATATACAAACGAGTTTAGCACATATGGGAGAGCTTACATTTAAGTCCAAAACATCACGTTTTTATCAGATTGCATATTTAAATCACATTCTCTCCCCCGTTCAGAAATTTCAAACCTTTTGAGATTTTGTGATCCCAATTGATTTAAATAAGTTTAGAAAATATGGGAGAAAATGTGGTCAAGTTAAATATGTGCTGATAATGGAACATACTAATGCTCCCCTTCAATCAATGAGGGAGAATGTTAGTGTCAGGTATGATAAGTTTGAAAGATATTTGAATTAAAAAATCATACACTGACACATAACAACAAGTTTCATTAATTCACTCCTTATTATGTACAAAGTGACTTGTTTTGATGATATAAAGTTTTTGAAATCACTCTCCCCCTCAATCGATGACCCATTTTCTATTTAAAGAGCTGTAGTCATTGATTGAGTGATAGAGTTTTATGAAAAGTTCAATTCTGATTGATATTCAAAAATCATGGTACCACCAAGTTTAGCACAAATACTTTCTTGAAGAATCACAGATGGAAAAGTATTTGTGATGTAAAGAAGACTTCTCTTCTTATACGAGAAATGATGCACTGAAACGTACATCAAATAGAAGAAACATGGATATAAAGTAATCCATGCCCAGGTGAACATCACCCAGTAGGAGGAACAGCCATCTTTTTGGCGACGTGCTTTCCCTATAATGAAGAACGGGTTACAGTCTGAAGTAACTGCAAGCCATCAAGACATGTTTTAACAATTTATTTTAACTTCTGCTCGAGCTTTATTTAAAGTCCCATGTCATTATTGAATGACATTTCTAGGACCGCAAATGTTATCGATAAACAGAAGACATGCCTAGAGGAATTATTTTTTGTATTTTTGTGTTTTTATGATTTTTATGGTTTTTATAGGTTTTATATTTTTCTATTTTCTTTTTGGTTTAAAATATATACAAGGATACATGAAGCAAATCCCTTACTCCTCATTTTCTTCTTGAAGACACTTAAGGGTTTCTGGCGTCAAACTCTTCAGGCCAAGTCGCGGGAGAATAAATTGGAACCGTTCTCTCGGGAGTGCCTTAGTGAAGATATCAGCCAACTGAAACTCAGTCCTTACGAAGTAAAGTTCCACAACCCCTTTCTCAACCTGTTCCCTTATAAAGTGATGCCAGATATTGATGTGCTTTGATCGACAGTGTTGGACATTGTTGCAGCAAAGAGCTATAGCACTTTTGTTATCACAATACAGAGGAATCTTGTTGTATGCAAAGCCATAGTCCGATAGTTGGGATCTCATCCATAGGATTTGAGCACAGCACGCAGACATGGCAATGTATTCAGCCTCTGTGGAAGATATAGATGTACTCATTTGCGTCTTAGATGACCAGCTTACTAACTTTTCTCCCAGAAACTGAGCACTTCCCGACGTACTTCGACAAGTATCTTGACACCCCGCATGGTCTGCATCTACATAGGCCGTGAGTGCCATGGCGGTGTCCTTAGGATACCAGAGACCCATGTGAATAGTTCCTTGAAGGTATCAAAAGACCCGCTTTACCGCTTCCAGATGCTTTTTGGTGGGCTTAGACTGGTACCGAGCACACATGCATACTGCGAACAAGAGATCTGGCCTACTAGCGGTGAGATACATTAGGGATCCAATCATACTTCGAAACTTGGTTTGATCAACAGGGATCCCAGAGAGGTCTTCATCCAACTTCGATCTCTCAACCATAGGAGTGTCAACAGGATCACTTGAATCAAATCCAAATTTCTTCAATATTTCATTTGCATATTTGGATTGATTAATGAAGATGCCTCCGGGACTTTGAGAGATTTGTAAACCTAAGAAGAACGACATTTGTCCCATCATAGACATTTGGAACTTAGAACTCATCTCGTTAGAAAACCGATCACATTCCATAGGATCATAGGAGGCAAAAATAATGTCATCTACGTAGATATGAACATGAAGTAGATGTTTGCCCATTTTCCTAATGAATAGTGTAGGATCAACAACACCTTTGGAGAATCTGTTTGAAAGAAGAAACTTAGACAAAGTGTCATACCATGCCCTAGGTGCCTGCTTTAAGCCATAGAGGGCCTTCTTCAAGCGATAGATGTGAGTAGGACGATCAGGGTCCACAAATCCTTCAGGTTGACTTACATAGACTTCCTCTTTCAAATCACCATTTAAGAATGCTGTCTTTACATCAATTTGGTAGACTGTCATATTCTGACTGGCAGCATAAGCGAGAAAGATTCTGATGTCCTCAATTCGAGCAACCGGTGAAAATAATTCTTCAAAGTCTATGCCCTCTTCTTGATGATACCCCTTTGCAACAAGCCGTGCCTTATTTTTTAGAACATCACCATGCTCATCAAGTTTCACTTTGACGATCCACTTTAGAGCGATAATCATTGCACAATCTAGAGGAGGCACTAATTCCCATATTTCAAGTCGATCAAACTCATGTATTTCTTCTTGCATTGTAGTAAACCGGCAGTCTTTAGACAAAGCATCTTTCAAATCTTTGGGTTCGACTTTAGATAGTACAGAATTAAAGAAGCACCACAATGCATCGATGGCAAGTTGCTTTCATGTGGATACCGGACGAGAAGGATTTCTAATGATGTTGTCAATCGGATGATCATTGGTCCATTTTCTTAGATGATCATGTGGTTGAGGGTAGGGAACTGATGTTGCCGTGTTAGGATCCCCTGAAGAAGATGTCTCAGTAGAAGACTCAGGATCAAATATATTCTCAAATGGAGCATCATCAGTAGGAGCAAAGGGATTCACTTGAAAAGAATTGTCAACTGCAGAACCTAGCTGTACCGAAGGAGATTGAACATTCGATGATGATGGTGAATGACTGTCAGATGGAGCATCATGACTAATTGAGACAGATACAGATGGACCATCTGAGTTGTGTAGAATTGGAGCATCAGCAACCGGAGGTAAAGGTGGAGCTTCAGTTGTAGTATCAATAGTTGGTGGCTCAAAGTATTCATCAAACATCGGATCAAACAAACTCTTCAACTCCTCACTGGTAGGGGGTACATAAGGAACTGCAGGAGCGGGATGCTGTACAAGACCAGAACTAATTGGTCTAGGAGACAAAAGATTAGGTGCGGGTCCAGAACTTGTGTGTCTAGGAGCCGTTTGCTCAGTCAGCTCATCGAATGTCACGTGAATGGTTTCCATAATTTGTCGGGTTCGTTTGTTGTAGATTCGGTATCCCTTGCGATCTGGTGCATATCCAATGAAGAATCCTATGTCTGCTTTAGCCTTTAGTTTTCCTAGATCCTGACTGTCATTTTTTGGGTAACATAAAGCACCGAACACTCGTAGAAAGGAGAGATCTGGTTTCTTGCCATGTATCAGCTCATAAGGAGTTTTGTTGTGAAGAGTATGTATCAAGGATCGGTTTTGGGTGTTACACACTATGGCAATTGCTTCTGCCCAAAGAAACATCGGTGCCTTGGAAAATATCAGCATGGTTCGTGCAGGTTCCACAAGAGTACGGTTTCATCTTTAAACAACGCCGTTTTGCTGAGGAGTGCGTAGAACACTTTTCTGGTGAGTTATGCCAATACTTTCATGAAATTGAATGAGTTGTTTGTTAACAAACTCAGTTCCATTGTCGGTACGGATGATTCTGACGGTTTTGTTGAGTCTCACATGTAGCTGTTTGATAAGTCTGATGATAAACTCTGGAGCTTCGTCCTTGGTTCTCAAAAACTTCATGTAAACCGAGAGTAGTCGTCGACCAACACAAGAACATATTTCTTCCCTTAAATTACGTTCTTTTATGAATGCACGCATTTAACTATCCATTTTCTGCTTACGTTTAGTTAGCTCAAATTTTGCACGTTGTTCATATATGGCCACCTGATCTTTATAGATGTTAAGTCTAGTGGTCAGGGTGTCATCAGGGATAAACACAGTGTTCTCATGAAACTCATAAGCATTATTAACAACAGAAGATGCACTACTTGGTACAACCGACACGTCGTTGTGATTCACATATTGTTCATATGGAATAACATTACTATTTCCCATATTGACCGTATCTGATTCAACAACATCTGTCTGTTGTACTTTGTTAGGAATCTTCTGTTCATCTACCATGTTATATGTGTCATAAAGCTTTAGTACCTCAGATATGATAGATGCTTTGGAAGGACCAGCTTGTTGTGGTGATAAGACTATAGAAGACAGATTAGCCATGAAGATGGTTTGAGCAGTGGGTTCATCATCAACGTCCGAGTCAAAAGCATCGTAGTCATCAGCTTGGAAGATGTTGGAATCATTTAGTGCCAAGTCCTGAACTAGTTGATCATCCACATCAGTATCAAACGTGTTCTCCTCATTACCAGCAAGGAACAATAACTCTTCTTCATCCAAAGCTGCTCCATTCTCTTGAGCTTGCATCAACAGCATCTTATCTTTGAAGTATCCAGAGTTCTGTGGATGCTTTGGTTAAGTGCAGTTCCTTGATATGTGTCCTAGTCCACCATAGTTGTAACACTTGGTTTGCCTTCCCTGTCCCTGATTAGCATTCCCAACTCTGTTCTGTATATTACCCCGAGCAACATTCCTTTTGTGGAAAACTAGAAGGGGGGTTGAATAGTTTTACCATTTTAAAATTCGATTCGCTTTGTTACTTAATGTGATTTCAAGGAAATTATACACAAACAAATAATCACATAATATATATGAAAAGTAAAGAGAGGAAAGATCAAACCACACAACACTGATGTTTATAGTGGTTCGGCTACAAGGACTCTCTTCCTTGCCCTACTCCACTCCTCGAGCCTCTAACTCGAGAGTTATCTTTCACTAAGAAACAAACTCCCTTCTAGGTGGAGAAAACCTTTACACATCGCTTACTTCTTTTACCGGTACTAAGCTAAACACCGAGTTCTTTACAAGGGTACAACCACTCCCGTTTGGTTCTTTCACAAGGGTACAACCACTCCCAACACTCTTTGTGTTTTAAGGACTAAAACACTAACCTCACTCTATTGATGTAAATGATGCAAAAAATGATATGCAAACTAGTACAAGATCACACAGTGACTAAACTAAACGGATAACGACAGAACGTTGATCCTTGTATGTTTGATCCCTTTGCTACAAAAGGAAAGATCAAATGAATGATATGAAATGGGTTAGTAAATGAATGAATATGTATTTAAGCTATATGAGTGATGAAATGGCCAAATGATCAGCTTGCTATTTATAGGCAGAGCTGATGAACAGCTGGCGGAACCGGCGGATCCCAAAACTTGGATCCGTCCTTGTATGCAATTGGATCCGCCGTGTCAGGCCAGCTAAGAGATCTTCAAATCTTTCCAAATCTTGCCATATCTTTCCATATCTTCAAATGTCAACTCTTTGGCTTGAAGATCGAAACAAAATATCACAAAATCTTACCAAAATTGTGTGCATGACGCATGCCATGATGTCATCCGAATATTTAACTAATAAAGTTTTCATTTTAGGAAATAAACATGTAAATGTGTATATGTTGTTCCTAGTAAACTTTGTAATGTGAAAATGTGTTTGTAAAAGACTTATCACTATAAATGTAAAAGACTTAATCTTATTTATGCTTTGCTTAAAGATAAACTTTGTAATTGTCATTAACAAAACTAAGCAAAGATCATAAAATATAAATAACATTTTTAGGATGATATTTGTATTAACAATCTCCCCCTTTTTGTTGATGAAAAAACATAAAGTGTATTTTTAAGTAAAGAGCTTGAATAAAGGATGAGTCTTTTAAAAATATAGATTAAGTTTGTTTTATGCAAGTTTTGTATAAATGTATGTACTGTGATGTTTCACAGTAATGCAAACTTAATCCTTTCTCCCCCTTTTTGTCGAAACAAAAAGAAGATATACGTAGCGGAATGCGATTTTGAGAACTTTAAAGTTCCCCCTTGATTTATACTCCCCTTAAATGGAGTAACAAGGATATGATGTATGATGATGTATGATCCTACAAAACAAATGGTTAGACTATGATATGCTCCCCCTAGATGTATACTCCCCATTGCATGAGTACCAACGTATACATTTCAAGGATAGGAGATGCAATAAAAGAAAACTTAGTTACTTCATGGAAGTAAAATGCATATGTAATTGTCAACCAAACAATAAGTTTTAGCCCATTTGACTTTTAAAAAGTCAAAATGAAGTGTCTGATCAAAATTTTGTACCTAATGTACATTTGATCAAGGCAATATGTTAAGTTAAAACAACCATACTATGATGTTAGTATTCTAAAATGAGATAATATGCTTAATGTTGATCACCCACAAGCATAAAAACATAAAATTCATTACTTGGAAAAAATGATGTTACATTTAAAGAAGAAAAATAAATCCTAAAAAGAGAAATTCTAAAACAACATCCTAAATGTTCCAAAAAGAGGAAACGAACAAAACTCCTACTGAGGAGGATGAGAGATTGCATTGAGACGCTCAAGAACATGGTTCAAGATGAACCTCATCTCATTTTGGAGCTCATGGACCAAAATTCTTGTCCTTTGGGCCAAGTGAGCCGTTCTCTCGCAATGCGAGCAATCATGGCTTGAGAAATCGGGAGGAAGAGTGGTCTCAAGGTTTTGTGGTTGTGGTGGTGGTTTTGGTTGGTTGTTGTTGTTGGATGGTTGTTGTTGTTGTTGGTTGGATGATGGTGGAGTGGGGATGGAGTTCATCAAGATGGTTTGGAGATCCATTGCTTCATCAAGACGAGATCCAACCATATTAGAAAGAGAGTAGAGGCGGGTGAGTTCCTCACTAATCTCTTCTTAGGTTTGTGGCAGATTGATCCACATTAACTCATTAATGGCAACTAGTGTGGATGTGGGTGATAAAGGTTGTGTTTGAGGTTGAGGTGGTGGTACATCATGGTATAAAGGACCATGGATATCCGGGTAAACCGGATGAAAAAGCATGGGTTGTTGACCTTCAAAGGTCATGGGTGGAGGATTGGTTGACCTTGGTGGAAGGTCTTCCAAGTCATCAAGGTATGGGTGTGATGATGAAGGTGGAGTCCTAAATAGCTTCATTGGTTGTAGTTTGGGTGATTTTGGGGGTGATGGTGATTTAACAGGTTGTGATGGAGCGGGTGGTGGAGTGGTAGCTATTGGAGTAATTGTTGGTGGTGGAGTATGAATGACTACATTTGGTGGTGTTGGAGTGGAGAGTGTAAGAAAGTTTTCACTTGCAATAGGTGATGAGATATTTAGAGGAGATGATTCCTCTGATGATGAGTTTGCTAAGTTTATGAAGCAACATGGTTTAACAATAATGCGGGCAATTCATTTTGGAGTTCTAAAGGTGGAAGAGGTGTTTGATTTAGTCATGGTGAAGTAATGTAGCTAAGATGTACAGGAGAGAAAGTAGAGAAAATGGTGAGTGAGTGAGTTTAGTGATGATCCTAAGGTACTAATTTATAGGCAGAAGGTTTGTTGGTCTGTGTGTTTGGTTTGGATGTAAATCCAATGGAGAATGTTGGTTCCTAATGATTTGGAACAAAAATTTAAGCTTGTCACATCTCAAGGTCAAACCATTGAAATGGAGTTGAGTGATATGAGGGGGATTTGTAGTAAATGCAAGGAGATAGTGGAAAATTTGTTGATTTGATATTTTCACGGATTTGATGGATCCCTCAAAAGGGTTCCTTACTTGTATTACAAAGGTAACTCATATGAAAATTTTGAAAATTCAAATTTTGGTGGGAAATTGAGTTCTCAGGGTTCTAAGAGTTTCTAAATCATTCTAGAGAGATTAATGATCAGTGAGTATAATCTAAAGAAGCAACAAACCAAAATCTAAGTGTCGGATGAGTCGGGATTTTTTTGAAAAAGTTACTGTTGGTACCCACGGATCCAATCGACAACAAAGGTGGAGCCAAAGTTTGGGAGCCGTCGGATCCGTGGGTTCTGGACTGGCGGATCCAAGTGATACACTAGGCGGATCCATATTCTGGGATCCGCCAGACCCGTTGTCTGAAACTTCAAAAACAAACAGAGAGCATTGCAAATTTTGCGTTTTTTGACCAAAACCCGAAATTTCTCCTATAACGTATGTAATAGCTAATATGTACTACAAATATGCTATATACATATATTCTAACACACGTTTTCACATAAATAAATTCGATCGTAATATTCTACCATATAGGGAGTTAAGCCAAACGGGGGCTTATTCTCAGAAAATTGATAACACTAAGTGTTATCGACCTGCAAATCTGAGTTAGTTCACATACACATCAAGTACTAACATAATAAGTTAAGAACCATACATGTTTAACACATCATTGTCTAATAATATCTTGACCCAAACACTCCTCTCACTTGAACTTCTTGCTCAATTTCTTCATACCCTTGTGAAGTTTCATGATCCAACGCCCTAAATTCTTCACCATTCCCTTTGTTTGACGATGCTCCTTGGATTCATTCGCAATCGGTGGAAGTTGACGCAAGTATTTCGGTGGAGTGATTCTAGAGTTGGCAAGCCGTCATCGTCACTCATTGATGATGATGATGATGATGTTTGAGGGCGAGGACGTTTGCCTTTCTCAACCGCTACCCTATAGTCGCTTAAGGGAACAAAGGTGTGTGGAATCTCATCATAATCAGGAACAAATCCTAAGGCATTTCTAGGAATGGGTGCAAAAGCTCTATAGAGACGAGTCAAGAGCATCCCGTAGGGCATTGCCGTGGTGCCTTGTATTGGAAAATTGGCCATTCGCTTGGCGATATAATATGCAAGGTTGAAAGGTTGATGGGTAGACACACAATACATCATGTAACAAATACATGCATTGATACGATCATGATTTCCTACCGTGCTAATGACATTAGCTCTCAAAACATCTTCTAACTTCCTAAACTCGGGTCTAAGTTCATTTAGCTCCATAGCAAATGGATCTCTAGCTACTTGTTTGCCTCGGTGTGTCCTAGTAGGATTGTTTCTAGGATTAAAGAGATGTTCCCTAATGGTTTCTTTGGCGGTCAAAGGAGTGGCATATGGTGCCGTTCTCTTAAAGTTAGACTCTAAGATTGTTAATGACCACTTATCGGAGTAGACACATGTTCCATAATTTGGAACTCCTAAGACCTCACCAAATTGATCTAAGGGAATATTGAACAAGGTTCCATTGACACTAAAGTGAATACTCATGAGACCATTATCGCTTGAACTAAGACCTATTATTGCATAGAACTCAAGAATGAACCTAGGAATGATAGGTTCATCAATGTCTAAGAGGCCATTGAAATGAATTGCGGCTAATTGCTCGCGGAGATTGGTATCTTCATAGAATGAGGGGTCTACAACCCTACCCTCATGGACGTATCTGTTTTCTAAGGCTTTGAATATATTGACTTGGGCATCGGTAAGACCCTTGGTTTTGTGGTGTTTGGGAAGGTAATGGATGGTCTTTTTGTGATCGTAGTTGGTTGCGGGAGGCATAGTTATCCTAGACACGAAAAATATATATAGTTTAGTTAAAATTATCGAAGATATGTATAGAGGTCTAGTGTGTGCCTACATGGGGACAATGTGGAGGTGCGGTTATCTCGACTCCTTTTGATGCATGAAAATTATGTTTATGCAAGTTTTATGATAAAACGAGAGATAACCCAAACGCTCCTACTTAAATTTAGCTACGATTGAATGTACCCGAAAATACATATTAATTATGTATTCCATTTAGCATTCAAGAGACATTATGCAAGTGATGCTTAAAACATAACGTTTTTGTATTTGTATGAACAATGTTCAAAAACCGTTTTTCCTAGTCGTGAGAAGATTTTGGCAAAAATTTCTCTTGGGGATTTTGATAAATAATGACAATGTACTACAAGATGCAATTCCTAACTATGAAAAACATGATTTGTTATGCAATTTAGTAAATATGCTTCATGATTTTTCAATAATTATGCATAACCCCAAGATTTGGTTTTGTACATGAAATAGAAATCCTAGACGCAAATCAGGAGTGTAAACATGTTAAGGATACTTACAGTGATGATATGAGCACAAATTGGTTGAAGAAGATAGCCTAAATTATGATTTTGGTGAATTATGGGTCGAATACAGTAGGTGATAAGTTTTAGGGAGAGTGATGAATAGTACATGGTATTTGTTTAATATATACAAAAACTGCCTCACCAGTTGACTTCATCTTTGGGGGCTTTTCCTTTGGGATTTCTCTGTCTTGGTATTTGTACTCTATGTCATGTTCTCCCAGTTCGATGGCCCATTTGGCCACTCTACCCGATTTCTCAAGCTTCGACAGTATCTGCTTAATTGGCTTATCAGTCAATACTGTGATGGGATGAGCTTTGAAGTACCTTCGAAGACGCCTTGCAGTGTAAACCAACGCTAGGACTAGCTTTTCTAACTCCGGATAGTTCAATTCAGCCCCTAGCAGGACCCTGCTAACAAAGTAAATCGGGACTTACTTCTTATCCCTTTCTGCCAGAAGGACAGCACTAATGCTTTCGAAAGATGCCGCAATATACATGAACAACACTTCGCCTTTGATTGGGGCCGTAAGTGTTGGTAAGATTTCCATGAACTCTTTTAGATTTTGGAAAGCGGCTTCTGCATCACAACTCCATTGGAAAGTCTTTTTATCTGTACACCCCTTGAGTGTTTTGAAAAATGGTAAAGAACGATCCGCCCCTTTCGACAGGAATCTGCTAAGTGTTGCGAGCTTCCCATTTAGGCTTTGTACTTCTTTTAATGACTTTGGAGCTTGTAGATCAGTGATGGATTTGACCTTCGAAGGGTTAGCTTTAATCCCTTACTTTGTAATCAGATGCCCCAAGAATTGTCCTTCTTCCACGCCAAAGGAACACTTCTTTGGGTTAAGCTTCATGTTGATTGCCCTCAATTGATCGAAGGTTTCTTGAATGTCTGAGAGTAGGTCTTCCTAAGTCCTACTTTTTATTACCATGTCATCAACGTAGGCTTCCAGTTTCCTTCCTATCTATTTGTGGAAGGCTTTGTCTACCAATCTTTGATAAGTTGCCCCTGCGTTCTTTAGGCCGAAGGGCATTTTCTTGTAGCAGTAGACACCATTTCCTGTGTAAAAGGCTGTCTTCTCCTCATCTTCCTCCGCCATTTGTATTTGGTATTACCCTTTGTAGGCATCCAGAAAACATTTCAAACGGAACCCCGAGAGGGATTCGACCTTCCAATCAATTTCTGGTAGTGGGTAGCAGTCCTTAGGGAAAGCTTTGTTGATGTCGGTGAAATCAACACACATTCGCCACCCTCCGTCACTCTTCTTTACCATAACTGGATTAGCTACCCAATTTTGGTATTTTACTTCTCTTAGAATTCCTGCTCGTACAAGTTCATCCACCTCTTTGCAAGCGGCTGCGTTCCTTTCACGTGCCAGGCTTCGTCGCTTCTGCTTAATTGGGTCTATGTGCTTGAACTCATTAAGCTTATGCTATGTGCCGAAGGGCTTGTCATTGATCATAAGAGTCCGAGGAACCCCTGTCATGTCTGAATATGTCCATGCGAAAACATCCTTGTTGGCTTTGAGTAGCTTCTCCAATTCTGCCTTGAAGTTGGCAGGGAGTTGCTTTCCGATTACCACCGTTTGCTCTGGATAGAGCTCATTTATCACAATACGTTCTTCGGCATCTGTACAACTCAGAATGGCCTTCGGAGGCTCTTCGGGACTTTCTTTGATATTTTTGCCAATATCTCCGGTCTTTCCCTGATTGTAACTAGAGAATACGGTTCCTATCCCATAAGGTGTATGGAATTTCACCGCTGCGTGTATGGTGGAAACTACAATACCCATCTTTTGCATGGCGGTCCTTCCTATCAACAGATTGTATGGAGAATCGGACCTTACGATAGCAAATGTGAGGGTTTCTGTCCTTGCGAGCTTGCCTTCTCCAATTGTTATGTCCAATGGTACTTCTCCCAGAGGCCAAGAATGCTCACCGAAGAACCCTACCAAAGGTATCTTCGAGTCAACCCGTTGCGATCTAATCGAATGATCCAGTGGTCATCAAAGTTCTAATCTTCAATCGAGAAGTAAACAGACATGGACTGCGGAAACTTGGCCTGGGATAGGAGGAAATGTTACTTCCCCTATTTCACTTACCTCATGCTCTGCTACCTTTCTTTTTAAGTTTTCTTCGCCCCAACGAACCATAAGTATTGGAGCTTCGAGAGGAGTAGTATCCTTAGCCAATTGAGTGTCGGACATTTTTTCCTTTCCCTTCTTTATACCCTTCACCAAATGTGCCAATTGCCCGGACTTCACAGCTTCTTCTATTTGTTTCTTTAGCTCCCTACAACTGTTTGTATCATGACCGTAATCTTCATGAAAGTTACAATACTTGCTGGTATCCTTATTTTTGCCCTTGCTTGTCATACGAGGGGGTGCTTCGAAAGCCTTAGTAGCCCTCTCTGTTGCAAGTATTTCCTTCGGAGACTTAGTTAAGCTTCCCAGCAAACCATGGTTAGGACCTTTGTACGGAGAAAACCTGTCTCTGTTTTTTCTCTTGTTCTTTGACCCTTCCCACACAGAATGCTTTGAGAACTTGTTGTTGTTGTCTCTGTCGATCGGAGCACCATTAGTAGATACCTCTTTTGCTTCAATCCAAGTATACGTCTTTTCCATTAACCCTTTGTATGTTGTCGAAAGGTCAGTGGGAAAGAATTCCACCAAACTCCGATTTCGAAGACCATGTACGAAACCCAAAATGCGCTGATCTTCATGTAGACCCAAGATTTGTAAAGTTTCATCGGTGTACCTAGTAACGAAGGCCCTTGTGCTTTCGTTTTCTTTTTGTTTAATGTTGTGCACCGTTAGATGGGTCCTTGTAAATTTCTTTTGCTGACTAAAGTGTGATCGAAACTTAGCCTTGAGATCATTAAGATTGACAATGCTTCCAGGCTTTTGCCCATTCCACCAAATACGGGCAGAATCCCGCAAGGTATAAGTAAACATGTGACAGGCCACAGGCATAACCCACTTTTGCATCTTAATAGCCCCTTCGAACAAATGTAGGAAATTGTCCGGATCCCCCTTCCCATCATAAGTCCCAATATGCGAAGGCATTTTCAACCCATCAGGCAATGGGTAGTCTTCTATCCATCCAACGAAGGGTGTAGCTGAACCCATAGGGTCTGAGTATAGACAATTATAAGGTGGTGCATACATGGGTACAATATTATATGGATTGTTGTTTGGGGGCATCCCCATAGGAGTTTGGCTGGGGTAGGACTGATAAGGTGTGTTCAAGGCGAATGGATAACTGTTTCCCATGGCGTACGAAGGGTATGCCATAGGATGCCCGAAGGGTATGCACCCATAAGGTAGAGGGAGATTTGGGTTATTAGGCTGCCCATTTACTGGAGGATATAAACCTTGAGGATAAGACTGAATTTGGAAAGAGGGGTACATACCATTGGGAGGAAGATTTCCTCCCATATTAATTGTAGGCGGATTGCCTTCTACTCCTGATGCGTGAGAAGGCTGCAATGGAACCCCTGCTTTGGTCCTTCCAAGATGAGCTGCTAACAATGGAGGCAAGTTCACCCCCGTCTCTTCCCTTCGTTGGCTCCTCCCATTGGAACCTTCGACAACCGCTCCTTCTCTCCTAGTCGGAGCCCTCTCCGGGACCCCTTCAAACCCAACGGACCTTCTGCTTAGCCTTCGACCCACTGGTGACCCAATCCTTAGGGCTGAGAGTGTTGTTCCTTGGGCCGGAGGCCTAGGCTCCATGTCCATCTCTTCATCATACTCATCGCTTGATTATTCCAACTCCCTTCGTATCTCAGCATTCCTAACCTGCCTTTTGCGAGCCCTTAAGAGAGATTCCAACGCTTCGTGGTTGGCTTCGACTAAGGCTGGACTGATAATAGGCTCCGGATTGGCTGATGTCGAAGCATGATGGTTGGGTGTTACTTCTGGGTGAGAACGTGTTGTGAACGTGGAGACAGTTATTGGGGGAAGGTTGTTGGAGTCGTTGATTGGTATTGGCGCCAAGTTCAAGAAACCCGGTGGGGGAGTATCTTCTCTCCCTTGATCCATGCCAGATATATAGTGAAAGTAGTTGGTTGGTTATAAGCTTGGAAATAACGAGACCAATTGTAGCGGTCCCACGGATGGCGCCACCGATTGTACAATAAATTGCACGACCAGGCCTTCGATGATGATCAAAGGATTTACAGGGTGTTGAGGTTGCGCCAAGCTTGTCTTTAACCTGAAATAAGAAATACTAAAACACTACATTAAGTGATTGCGCAGGGGTTGGACCCTGCGAACCACCTCCGGCGTGCGAGTAAGTATGTGATATGGTAAGTTTGTAGTAAGTTGAGAGAGTTAAGTTGGAATTACCATGGTTATGGCCCGTCTAAGCTATTTATAAGGGAGAAATAGGCCTTAGAGGGCGGTTTCAGTTGATTCAGAGATCATGGGGGTGTCCCATGAAATGTGATAACCGCTAGGGCTTTGTGACCCACGTTCTCCCTATTTGCGGGAAAGCCTATGGGAAGAAGGGACATGGGTATGACCAGGTCAGAATGGTTCTCCGTCCTAGTTCCTTCGAAGGAGATACCCCGAAGGGCTTAAGGCTTCAATTGGCGGATTCCCACATGGTAACAACTTCATAGATGAATGGTTTTATGCCAATGAAACGTTTTATGAGATTAACCTGGGCCTCCGAAGAGAGGGCTTCGCACAGGCTCGAAAGGGAGTCCTTCGACCTGTTCGGAGGGTACATCATCAGGAGGATTATATCATTTTAAGAAATGAAAACTAGGACGCCTACCATTAATGCTTCTTTCCCCAAATGAGAAGAATGCGATACATGAATTTGAAAACAAATTAAATATATTGAAAGAAATAAGTCTTATATGTAAAACTTACGAAGGTTAGTACCATTCCAAGTCCTATCCATGACATCTCCGAAGAGTGTTTTGAGCTTGTAGGCTCAATTTCCGTAGGCTTCGGATATGACGTAGGGTCCTTCCCATGTAGGCCCTAGCTTTCCTTCGTACTCAGCCTTGCTAGCGCTGTTTTGCCAAAGGACATATTCACCCGACTTGAATGTTGAAGGTCTAACTCTGTTGTTGTAGTACTTCTCAAACTTTTGTTTATAGATAGCCTCCTTGATTGAGGATATTTCTCTTCGTTCTTCAAGTAGGACAAGGTTTTCACGAAGCCTTTCTTCGTTCTCTGCTATCTCAAAGTTTACGATACGTTCTGTTTCAACGCTTATTTTCGAAGGTATAACGGCTTCTGTTCCATAGGTTAAGCTAAAAGGAGTCTCCCCATGGCTTGACTTGGGGTGCGTCCTATGTTCCCACAGAACTTGGGGTAGTTCATCTACCTAACCATGATGGCTTCGACCTAACCTTATTTCTATTCCTTTGACAACATCCCTGTTTGTGACTTCTACTTGTTCGTTACCCTGAGGGTGATACACGGAAGTGAACGATTGCTTGATCTTTAAACCTTTGCAGAAAGTTGGGAATACCCCTTCGGCGAACTGCTTCCCATTGTCAGAAATGATGATGTGGGGGACCCCAAATTGGTAGATTATGTGTTCCCACACAAACTTTTCCATGTGTCTTCCTGTTACTGATGCCAAAGGTTTGGCTTCGACCCATTTAGTAAAGTAGTCTATGGCTACGACTAAGAACTTTTACTCCTCCTGGGGCTACTGGTAGGGGTCCGACTATATCAATCCCCCATTGACAGAAAGGCCATGCGGATGTTACGGAGGTCATGTCTTGCTTTGGCAGACGTGGGACCTTGGAGTGAATCTGACATGCTTCACATTTTTGTATTATTTCTGTTGCGTCCCTATGCATCGACGGCCAATAATATCCTAGCTTTGTTATCTTTGAAACAATGGAGCGAGGTCCTGCGTGTAAGTCGCAGGATCCTTCATGAACCTCGTAGATGATGTTCAAAGCTTGCTTTAACCCCACACAACGAAGCCATGGAGATAAGAAAGACCTTCTGTAGAGATTATCCCCAATGATCATGTATTGGGGAGCCTTTATCCTAACCTTTCGTGCTAGCTTTGGATCTTCTGGAAAATACCACTTATCAAGTACTCTCTTATCGGAGTCAGCCAATTGGATCCTTCTTCAAGTATGACATCGGTCACTTCACTCCGTTTGATTGACCTTTCGGCCAACACTTCGACAAAAACCTCCTTCGTTAGATGAGCAAATGCCATTGAAGCTAGTTTGCTTAATGCATCTACTTTCTTGTTTTAGTTCCTACGAACATGCTTTATAGCATAGGACTCAATTCCGTTGAGAAGTTCTTTAGATTTTTCCAAATATTTCTTGATGGTAGGCTGCCTTGCTTCGTAAGAGCCTTTGATATGGTTTGCTACTAACTGTGAATCAACAAAAATGGAGAGGTTACGAACCTCCATATCCTTTGCAAGTCGAAGGCCAGCTAACAAAGCTTCATACTCAGCTTCATTGTTCGTAGCTTCGAACACGAAACGTAATGCATAAGTGTACTCCTTTCCATCCGGACTGACCAACATTAGAACTGCTCTTGAACCATCGGAGCTTGAGGCTCCGTTAGTATACAATTTCCACCCTTCCTTCGACTTCGAGGGTTCTTTCTTTGTAATATATTTGTCTTGACTGGGCCCGGAGGGTGTTTCGGCAAGAAAATCTACAAGTATCTGGCCCTTGATGGATTTCGACCTTTGTACTCTATCTCGTGCTCCCCTAATTCAATAGCCCATTTGGCTATCCTTCCTGACTTCTCAGGCTTCAACAGTATCTGTTTGATTGGCTTATCAGTCAATAATGTAATAAGATGAGCTTGGAAATACCTTTGAAGACGTCTTGCAGCATGAACTAAAGCTAGAATTAACTTTTCCAACTCTAGGTAGTTCAATTCAGCTCCTTGCAGGACCTTGCTAACGAAGTAAATGGGGATTTGTTTCTTTTCCCTTTCCGCAAAGAGCACAACGCTGATGCTTTCGAAAGATGTTGCGATGTACATGAATAACACTTCGCCTTTGATTAGAGCTGTAAGTGTTGGTAATATCTCCATAAACTCTTTCAACTTTTGAAATGCAGCTTCTGCCTCAGAACTCCATTGAAAAGTATTCTTATCTACCACCCTTTTAGTGTCTTGAAAAATGGCAAAGATCGGTCTGCACCCTTCAACAGGAACCTGCTAAGTGCTGCGAGCTTTCCATTTAGGCTTTGTACGTCTTTCAGTGACTTCGGAGCCTGTAGATCTTTGATGGCTTTGACCTTCGAAGGGTTAGCTTTAATCCCTTGCTTTGTAATCAAATGTCCCAAAAATTGTCCTTCTTCGACACCAAAAGAACATTTCTTTGGGTTGAGCTTCATGTTGATTGCCCTTAATTGATCGAAGGTTTCCTGGATGTCGGAGAGTAAGTCTTCCTCGGTCCTGCATTTGATAACCATATCATCAACATAAGCCTCCAAGTTTCATCCTATCTGTTTGTTGAAAGCTTTGTCTACCAATCATTGATATGTTGCCCCTGCGTTCTTTAAACCGAAGGGCATTTTCTTGTAACAATAGACACCCTTTCCTGTATAGAAAGCTGTCTTCTCTTCATCTTCCTCTGCCATTTGTATCTGATGATACCCTTTGTAGGCATCCAAAAAACACTTCAAACAGAACCTCGAGAGAGATTCGACCTTCCAATCAATTTCTGGCAAAGGGTAGCAGTCCTTTGGGTAGACTTTGTTGATGTCGGTGAAGTTGACACGCATACGTCACCCTCCATCACTCTTTTTTACCATAACCGGATTTGCTACCCAGGTTTGGTATTTCACTTCTCTAAGTATTCCTGCTTGTACAAGATCATCCATCTCTTTGCAAGCGGCTGCGTTCCTTTTAGGCGTTAGGCTTCGTCGTCTTTGCTTAATTGGTTCAATGTGTTTGAACTCATTAAGCTTGTGTTCTGTGCCGAAAGTCTTGCCATCGATCATAAGTGTCCTAGGGACCCCATTTATGTTTGAGTATGTCCATGCAAAGACGTCTTTGTTGGATTTCAACAGTTTCTCCAAATCTGTCTTAAAGTTAGTAGGGAGTTGCTTCCCGATTACCACCGTTTGCTCCGGATAGAGCTCATTTACCACAATGCGCTCTTCAGCATCTGCACAACTTAGAATGACTTTCGAAGGCTCCTTAGGACTTTCTTTAATCTTCTTCCCCATGTCTTTCGCTTTTCCCTGGTTGTAGCTGGAAAGTACGGTTCCTATCCCATACAATGTATGGAATTTTACCGCTGCGTGTATGGTGGAGACTACGATACCCATCTTCTGCATGGCGGTTCATCCTATCAATAAGTTGTAAGGAGAATCGGACCTTACGATTGCAAAAGTGAGGGTTTTTGTTCTTGCGAGCTTTCCTTCTCCAATCGTTATGTCTAACGGTACTTCTCCCAAAGGCCATGAATGCTCACCTAAAAACCCTACCAAAGGTATCTTTGAATCAACTCGCTGCGACCTGATCGAAGGCTTAAGTTTTAAGAAACAATGCTCATATATGATCTCGCAGGAGCTCCCGCAATCCATGTAGGCCCTATTTACTTCCCAGTTGGAAATCAAGACTTTGATGACTACTGGATCATTTGAAGGAACTTGACCTGTGATGGAGGGAAACGTTACTTCCCCCACCTCGTTTATCTCCTTCTCCGTCACTTTCCTTTTCAAGCTTGTCTCGCCCCAATGAATCATGAGTATTGGGGCTTCGGGAGGAGTGGTGTCTTTAGCCAATTGAGTTTCGGAGGCTTGCTCCTTGCCTTTCTTTATGCCTTTCACCAAATGTGCCAACTTTCCGGACTTTACGGCTTCTTCTATCTGCCTCTTTAGTTCTCTGCAACTATTCGTTTCATGGCCATAATCTTCGTGAAAGTGACAATACTTTGTTGTATCTCTGTTTTTACCCTTGCTTGTCATGCGAGGGGGTGGTTCAAAAGCCTTAGCATCCCTCTCCGTTGCGAGTATTTCTTTCAAAGATTTAGTCAGGCTTCCTAGCAACCTATGGTTAGGACCTTTGTTGTACAGAGTTAACCTGTCTCTGTTTTTTTTTTGTTCTTCGATCCTTCCTACGCAGATTGCTTCGAGAACTTGTTGTGGCTTTCTCTATTTTTGATCGGAGCCCCATTGGTGGATACTTCCTTCACTTCTATCCAAGTATACGTCTTTTCCATTAAACCCTTATAAGTTGCCGGAAGGTCAGTGGATAAGAATTCCACCAAGCTTCGATTTCGTAGGCCATGTACGAAACCAGAGATGCACTGATCTTCATGTAGACCCAAGATCTGTAGAGTGTCATCGGTGTACCTTGTGACGAACGCCCTTGTTCTTTCGTTCTCCCTTTGTTTAATGTTGTGCACCGTTAGATGGGTCCTTGTGAACTTCTTTTGCTGGCTAAAATGTGATCAGAACTTAGCCTTTAGGTCATCAAGGTTGACAATACTACCTGGCTTTTGTCCATTCCACCAGATACGATCATAATCTCGTAGGGTGTATGTAAACATGTGACAGGCTACAGGCATGACCCACTTTTGCATCCTAATGGCCCCTTCGAAGAAATGTAGAAAGTTTTACGGATCCCCCTTCCCATCATAAGTAAACATGTGACAGGCTACAAGTAAAGGGTAGTCTTCTATCCATCTTACGAAAGATGTAGCAGAACCCATAAGCTCCGAATACAGGCAATTATAAGATGTTGCATACATAGGGACAACATTATATGGATTATGGTTTGGGGGTACTCCCATAGGAGTTTGGTTAGGGTAAGATGGGTAGGATGCATTCACGCCAAAAGGATAACCATTTCCCATGGTATACGGAGGGTATACCGTAGGATGCCCGAAGGGTATGCTCTCATAATGTTGAGGGAGATTATGGATGTTGGACTGTCCATTTATCGGGGAATACAAACCCTAAGGGTAAGACTGAGTTTGGAACGAGGGGTACATACCATTGGGAGGAAGGTTTCCTCCCATATTAATCGGAGGCGGATTGCCTTCTATGCTAGATGCGTGAGAAGGCTGCAACGGAACCCCTGCTTCAGTCCTTACAAGATGAGCTGCTAACAACGGAGGTAGATTGAATACCCCCATCCGAGAATGGGTCAAATGTCACATTTATGGCGTCAAACAGAACATACGCAAGCGAAAGACTTTAATAATACAATGGTTACAAAAGTATTCTAAGGGATAATAATAATGTAATCAATCTGGACATAACAACTTCTAAAACTAAGATACAAACTAAGTCAAAATGAAAACTCTAAATCCAACTCTAATCCATGGGGAGCTATCAACAATGCAGTCCACTAAGAGCTCCTAAGCACTCTTCACTCAAAACCCAGCTTCCCTCTTAAAATCTGCCGCAGGAAAAGAAAACGCGGCTGAGCTTAAAAAGCCCAGTGAACAGATACATATAATGAAAGGTAATAAGTAAACGAATGAACAAAACGAAACTAAGGAAACCTACTAAACAATATACTACAAGTCATGAGAAAATAAATGAATGAATAAGGAATCGGAAATAACAAAGGAATGCCCACGAGCCCTAAACAGATATGTCTAGACATGATACACGAACAGACCCAAAACAGATAAACATAATCATAACCATAATCATAGCAAAGTCATAGCAAAGTGTACATGGAGTAGCTAGCTCACAATGTACCAAAAGTGAAATGGGGTGTATGGCACACACACACAATCCATTCACTAAATAACTGAACTGAACAAAGTACCTAGGATGCATCCATACGCTCCCTGCAAAACAGATATACATATACAAGTTCGAAACTGTGCATACGTACGTTAATAAAATAATAATAAGTATGGCGGCCATGCTTGCTATAAAGCATAAGTAGGAACGCTGTGGACTAATCACACCTCCACAAAACAGTGTCATGCCATAGGTGCCTCTATGTGTAACACCCCAACCCGATAATGGTAGAAGTATTACATTATGGTGACATATCAAAGCAAACATAAGCATATGACTAAATAATACAAAATGAATTTCAAAGGTTACAAAGGAAAGAATCTGAAAATACAAGGTTACAAAGGAAAGTCAATAATAAATTCTAAGTCTACAATTGTAACTACTTCTAGTCATCTCAAATCCATAATAGCCAGTAAGGTCTTCTAAGTCCAGAGTACTCTCCACTCATAAACCAGCTTCCAACTAAAACCTGCCGCAGGAAAAGAAATGCGGCTGAACTTAAAAAGACCAGTGAACAGATATAGAGGTAACAAGCAGTAATAATGGAATAGTGAAGTAAGGGAAACAATGCAAGGTATAATAAGAGTTAGGGAAAAAGTAAAAGATTATAAGGTAAAGAAAACAGTAATCCACCACGAGCCCAAGTCAAGTCAAGTATCAAGTCAAGTATCAAGTAACCAAGTAGCCATGTATCCGGAGGGGTGACCTCGGGATACCAAGTATAATGTGAGGCGATGCCTCAAGGGTTGGAGTAGCTAACTCCCACGCTGTAAAAGACGTGTATCGCACACACCATCAGTCACCAAGTATATAACAAGTAATATCATGATAAATCCATCGAAACAAGTAACAAATCTAGGATGCATCCATACGCCCCAGTAGGCCAAGTACTTCCTCTAAGTAACAAGTCAAGTCAGGGACGGGATAGGTCATCACTCTCCTACCCTAGAGTCATGCCATCGGTGCATCAATGACAAGGACATGAAACCCTCATGCCTGGTATACAAGTGGTGGCTCGTAGTCTCAAACAGTGGATCAAGGGTCAAATCAAGTATCAAGTGTTCAAGTTCAAGTTTCATATCAAATGGTTCATGTCAAGTTTCCATTTCAAGTATATCATATCAAGGTTTATATCAAGGTTCAAGTCAAGGTTTAAATCAAGAATCATAGCATAGGGTTTATAGCAAAGGTTTAAATCAAAGTTCAAATAGATCATATCAAAGGTTCATAATCAAATGATTTGTAGGTTCATAGTAAAGATTTAATTCAAAGGTTTCATATCAAACGCGTATTTAGAAGTAATCTTTTAATAAGTGACTTTCATAAAATGATATTTAGTAAATTCTTTCATAAAGATAGTCTTTAAAAGTTGTTTTCATAAAACTTTTAGTAAAATTTCATTTAAAAGTGGTATCGCATCGTGCTCAACAACATCGTTTTAAAATAGCTTTCCTCAAAACATTTTCATATATAATTAAGAAAGGTTTTCGCATTCAGTTATAATATCAAATGAACCTTCAAGGTATCCAAGGATTTGAATATTCATGTCACAGGGTGACGAACGAATTATATCAAGTATCAAGGGAACATAGCAAGGTTCAATTTATCAAGGGGAGCATAGCAAGGTTCACAAATCAAGGGGAGCATAGCAAGGTTCACAAATCAAGGGGAGCATAGCAAGGTTCAAGGGAGTAAGATAGACAAGAGAGAGAGAGAGTTCATGAGAAACCTGTGAGAAGGTCAGAATATCTGTACCTTATTCGATAGCAAAACAAACTAAAGATAACTTACGAGACACCGGGTCACTCCCGCTTCTTGGAACCTATACGAATTAATAATCATATATTACTTTAAGTCCAATTTAATTAAGTTACTCTTTTGAGTATACTTTCCCTTTTTAGCAGGTTTCCCGAATTAGTAAGTTTCCATATTTAGGAGGTTTCCGTATTAAGAATATTCAAGGTTATCATTTATTAAGTTTAAAGTATCAAATGTGGCAATATTAGTAGTTTAGGGTTCATAATGATATTTACATAAGTTTAGGGTTCATAATGTGGTTTTCATAATTTTAGGGTTCATTATGAAATTATCACAAGTTTAGGGGTTATAGTGTCATTATGATAAGATTAGGGTGTAAAATGTAAATATTACCAAGTTACATGTTTTTACAAGTTAAGTCCTTTAGTTTCAGAAAAATGACCATTTAAACCCTTTAGTTTGAAAAATAAACACCAAACACCTTTTTAATATCTTTTAAACTTCTAACAGATTTTACACATGAATTAGTACTGTTTCGTCGAATTTATGATCCATATAAGAACTCAGAAATAAAATTCCCAAAAATTCAAACACGTACTTCAATGTCTTAATTATTTTATCTAATTTTTCCAGATTTTATTAAATAGTATAGATATGAATGAAAAATCAATTTCCCAAACATGTTCCTGAATCGGATCTGATGGAACACCCGAAAACTTTTTATTTCTTTAACCCATCTAGAAAATTTATAAAAATCTAAAAAATTCCAGTAATTACTAGACATATGAAATGTTACTCATTTCAAAGGTAACCTTCTAATTCGTTATGTTTTGCAAATGAAAAATCAAAAACACGGACGGTTTTTCCAGACATACGAATTCCGTTTGACACTTGAATTTCCAAAAATCAAAAAGTTGCCTTCCCTACCTCTAAAAATTACAAGGTTAATTTCTACAGAAATCTATTTTCCTGAATTTAGTTCTAGACTCCAGAAACACCCAAAAACACGTTCATATCATTTTTATTCAATCGAATCAAGTTGACAATTTTCCTGGACAGTAGCAGTTTTTATTATTTCATGTGTTAGATTAGGGTTTTGCTATTCCCATGATTAATTCTTGATACAAAAACAATCAAGGTCGAGTTAGGACATATCTAGGTCTACTCTCACAAGGTTTTAACATGAACATAACAACCCGAAACAAAGCAATAGCATTCAGTCGATTATATAGGGTTTTTCCAAAAATCGTTATTTCATGTGGCTTACAAGTTATGATATCATGTGATTTTATATGATTTTATGTGGTCTTCAAATCATTTTCATTGATTCATATTCAACTGATTTCGTAGTAACTAATGACATTAAATACGTTATGAGGAGATTAACGAAAAGTAATGGAACAAGATCGATGCTATAACCTCGTTGCGTGATCAAGAGAAGAAGAAACAATAAGATCGAACCACCCATAGTTTTCCCAGCCGATCGACCCTAGCTAACACTTCCCTCGAACAGCCTCCAATCCCACGAACAAGAACACACTCCGAACTAGAAAACAATACGCCTAGAAATCACGACAGAAACCTCCTTTGTAGTTGTCTTTTGATCGATCAGAAAAGAAGAAAAGAGAGTAGCAGCCGAGCTTGTTGATTGTTTTAGGGTTTTAGGGTTTTCAAAGTGGAGAAGAAAATATGTTCGGTATTTTGGGATAAGAGAAACCGTGTGATGAGATTGGATTTAAACAAGGAAAGAACTAAAATTGTGGGATTGTGATATCTCATCTTCAATGCATATTTTTCTTTTTCTGTTTTTTCTTTTTTTTATACATGGCCGAAATTTTGTACATAATACATAAAAAAAATGTCGCCTACTATGAGAAGAATTATTAGAACATTGTTTTGTTGAACTTAATTCATAATGTAAAGTTTTATATTAACTTACTTGTTAGATAACTTAGGTTTTAATTATCTTAGGTTAAGTACAAATGGTGTTACTTATATAATTTTATAAGTTCTTAAAAGTTTAAAATTAGAGGGTATTTTGGTCATCTCGGATTGTGGTAAATTTGAGGTTTTACAATTCTTCCCCTCTAAAATAAAATTTTCGTCCTCGAAAATTGAAGTAAAACGAAACGGAAGCACAAAGGATCGAAAACTGAAATGCGAATGACTTGTTTCTCATGACTCTATCTTGATGATCAAAATAGCTTCGGTTTCTTCAGAAAGGACATACCATACTTAATCCAGATCAAAAGAATAATATACTCAACTTAATAGATGATAATCGTATTCTCTCGGAAGAGATACAGGAAATACGTAGGATTTAACGGATATGCCGTCCATAGAGTTTGATTAGACAAATCAGATGAGAACGTACCGAAAACAGATTGTCGATAACATCAACCAGCAGAAAGCTCTACAACAGAATCCAAGATTCTTATTAGAAGTGCATAGGTCAGCAAAACACGTGTCGAGAATCCAAACGTATCGAATCGTATAACGGAGAAGGCGGATACGCATATAGGTAGAATTAACCTAAAGTCTCACTAACGCAAAATTCTCAAACAGCTTATCAAAATTCTAAGGCTCCTAAGGCACTTCTCGAAATATCCTATGATCACAATGAGTGCACGTTATATGATGTAAGTATTATCACGTTGATCAGGCGTCATAATACTAGCATCATATAAATATGCCCTCATGATGGTCATACTCTATCTCAAGTCGCGAACGAAACAACCTATCTTAATCCACCTAGTCCTTCTACAGTCTCGGAGGTTATCAAAATCAAACACCATAACTAAGAGGAGAACGAAACTACTCGAAAGAGTAAAGGAAAAATCTAGAATTCCTATCGGAATTAAGGTACATCGTTAATAGCGTCAATCCTTCATCACTCACCGAAATCAACTCAGCCAATATAAGTGGTTGCTTCACATTCTCCCGTTCATGCACATAAATCTCAAGTCTCTTCCATAATTCGTCAAAATTCTTATACCACACTCGGTATTCAACAAATGCAGAGTGAACACAGAACGGAATTACTAACAGAGAACCTAAATCATTCAAAGGACTTCATTATCAGATAACAGAAATTTAAGTAGGTTGAGAGGAAGTGAATTACGTCATCGATAGCTTCATCCTTCACAGAATTAACTCTTCCAAACCCAAACGTTTTCTTCAAAATTCATCCCTTCAATATATGATTTCAATCTCTTCCAATTCCAAGTAGTCTGTCTACGTCTGTCCATATGATCATTGAGTGGTACGGAATTATAAACTTGAGTCTGGTCCCTCAGGCCTTCGGCACCTCTTCTGGACACTGTGGTGTGGTAACATGAATCTCTGACATGATCTCCGTTTATTCTTCCATTCGCGAGTCTGCTTCTGCTCTCAATTCATCTTAGTACAACTAAAATGAATAGAGAAGCAAGACTGCGTGTCTTTGACAGGTCTTCTAGCACGGTTCAAAATTCGCCAACTCAAACTACTGTCATCATAGGATACCTGGTAGTGTTGTCTGCTACAATCTCTGAACGCCAATCAAATCTACTCTTCCAGAACAAAGGGTCATTCTACTTAACACAAGATGATCTACATGTTCCTCGCTCGTCTCTAAGCACAAACACAGTTCATGAATCATCTCAGGGAGACTTCATATCTACTTCACATCACCTATCTTCCTTTTCACGAATAAAACTGAAATGCTTCACGGAGGTTACTCTCAGTTAGTCATTTCCCTTCTTAGAAGTCCTTGTGGTTGCCTCTTCCGTCCTTCAAACTTAAATGAGGCCGTCTGATAGGGAGTTTCAAAGATAGAACAATTCAATCATTGATACGCGGAAATGGATAATGCTTTTGGATAGTGATACGATTAAATTCACGATAGTCGATACGTCGCGGCATACTTCCCTCTTTCTTCTTCATAAACAAATAGGAGCATTCAAAGAGAACACTGACGTGAACAAAATCATATTCCATCGGCTCCTTCAATTTCTCAACTTCTATGGCATCATGGTTTCGTTAATTGAGATCGGTTCAAAGTCAATTCTACTTCTCAAGCGGGAGGGAAAATTCCAAGAGGTCCATCAGAGAATATCGAAAATTTTGTATAACAAAATACTTCCAATGCCAGAGCTTTCTAAAGGTGGATACTAATAGGTGTCAGGAGAAATTCGACAATCAGATGAGATCGGAATATGTGCTTTCATAGCAACATTAATCTTGAGAGTCATCATAACAAAAGTAGGGTGAAAATAGATTTCACGGTCAATTAAAAGTCACATTTCAAATACGGTAGTCTATGGTAGCTTTACGAAAAGCCATCCAATCCATAACCAAAAGATCTCAAGGTCAATTATACCAAGAGTAAACAGATCCGCAGAGCGAATACGGTCGTTAAACCAGACGAGGAGTTCATATATCAAGGTCAAGTACATGGTTCATCATTGTGTTGAGATAGATAAACGAACAGTTCAAGGTAGGGTGTGTATCATTGGTAATACGAACATCGTATGATTGTCAAAAGTGAGATGTATGGAATATAAGTTATCAGCATCATCATGCTCAGTTGACAATTCCGTACTGAGATAGTATTTACATCATATTTTTCCAAGGGAAACTGGTTGACAGGCAAGATTCAACATTCAAAGAGCGGTAAGTAAAACTTCCTATATCTATAGTTAACAATCACCAGAGTTCTCATAAGAGTAGTAATGGATTTTATTTTTTTTGGACTGAGTAGTATCAGATGATACACTTCATATCCGACATGAGTAATGAATTCATAGAATGTGTTAAACATATTATGCTTGAATGACCATCTGTACGATCGGAAAGGTATCAAACTGTTTAATAAATAGATCAGAATTGGGGATCAAAATCAGGAAGTGAAACTTAAATGGTGCAAGGTATCCATGTAGTTCTCGAGGAATTTCAACTTACTTGGTTACTAACCTTAAGATGCAAAACTTTCTAGCTTCTGAAACAAATGTTCTTATAAGGCTTAGCTAAATACAAAGGCACGAATCAGAGTGATGCGGAAGCAATGTTACTTACATAGATGTCCTAGTCTACCCATTCCTCACCGGTAGTAACTTAAGTTCCTATGGGGAAATCCTAAAGCAAATTTTCAAAGGTTGTCTTATGAACGCCTACAGTGGAAACTTAATGGTCCAAACTTCACAGGTCAAGGGTAAATGTATTACAAGTCACAGCCTGTCTCTCTGATACCATAATTGTAACACCCCAACCCGATAAGGGTAGAAGTATTACGTTATGGTGACATATCAAAGCAAACATAAGCATATGACTAAATAATACAAAATGAATTTCAAAGGTTACAAAGGAAAGAATCTGAAAATACAAGGTTACAAAGGAAAGTCAATAATAAATTCTAAGTCTACAATTGTAACTACTTCTAGTCAGCTCTAATCCATAATAGCCAGTAAGGTCTTCTAAGTTCAGTGTACTCTCCACTCATAACCCAGCTTCCAACTAAAACCTGCCGCAGGAAAAGAAATGCGGCTAAGCTTAAAAAGCCCAGTGAACAGATATAGAGGTAACAAGCAGTAATAATGGAATAGTGAAGTAAGGGAAACAATGCAAGGTATAATAAGAGTTAGGGAAAAAGTAAAAGATTATAAGGTAATGAAAACAGTAATCCACCACAAGCCCAATTCATGTCAAGTATCAAGTAACCAAGTAGCCATGTATCCGGAGGGGTAACCTCGGGATACCAAGTATAATGTGAGGGGATGCCTCAAGGGTTGGAGTAGCTAACTCCCAAGCTGTGAAAGACGTGTATCGCACACACCATCAGTCACCAAGTATATAACAAGTAATATCATGATAAATCCATCGAAACAAGTAACAAATCTAGGATGCATCCATACGCCCCAGTAGGCCAAGTACTTCCTCTACGTAACAAGTCAAGTCAGGGATGGGATAGGTAATCACTCTCCTACCCTAGAGTCATGCCATCGGTGCATCAATGACAAGGACATGAAACCCTCATGCCTAGTATACAAGTGGTGGCTCGTAGTCTCAAACTGTGGATCAAGGGTCAAATCAAGTATCAAGTGTCCAAGTTCAAGTTTCATATCAAGTGGTTCAAGTCAAGTTTCCATTTCAAGTATATCATATCAAGGTTTATATCAAGGTTCAAGTCAAGGTTCAAATCAAGAATCATAGCATAGGGTTTATAGCAAAGTTTTAAATCAAAGTTCAAATAGATCATATCAAAGGTTCATAATCAAATGATTCGTAGGTTCATAGTAAAGATTTAATTCAAAGGTTTCATATCAAACGCGTATTTAGAAGTAATCTTTCAATAAGTGACTTTCATAAAATGATATTTAGTAAATTCTTTCATAAAGATAGTCTTTAAAAGTTGTTTTCATAAAACTTTTAGTAAAATTTCATTTAAAAGTGGTATCGCATCGTGCTCAACAACATCGTTTTAAAATAGCTTTCCTCAAAACAATTTCATATATAATTAAGAAAGGTTTTCACATTCAGTTATAATATCAAATGAACCTTCAAGGTATCCAAGGATTTTAATACTCATGTCACAGGGTGACGAACGAATTATATCAAGTATCAAAGGAACATAGCAAGGTTCAATTTATCAAGGGGAGCATAGCAAGGTTCACAAATCAAGGGGAGCATAGCAAGGTTCACAAATCAAGGGGAGCATAGCAAGGTTCAAGGGAGTAAGATAGACAAGAGAGAGAGAGAGTCTATGAGAAACCTGTGAGAAGGTCAGAATATCTGTACCTTATTCGATAGCAAAACAAACTAAAGATAACTCACGAGACACCGGGTCACTCCCGCTTCATGGAACCTATATGAATTAATAATCATAAATTACTTTAAGTCCAATTTAATTAAGTTACTCTTTTGAGTATACTTTCCCTTTTTAGCAGGTTTCCCGAATTAGTAAGTTTCCATATTTAGGAGGTTTCCGTATTAAAAATATTCATGGTTATCATTTACTAAGTTTAAAGTATCAAATGTGGCAATATTAGTAGTTTAGGGTTCATAATGATATTTACATAAGTTTAGGGTTCATAATGTGGTTTTCATAATTTTAGGGTTCATTATGCAATTATCACAAGTTTAGGGGTTATAGTGTCATTATGATAAGATTAGAGTGTAAAACGTAAATATTACCAAGTTACATGTTTTTACAAGTTAAGTCCTTTAGTTTCAGAAAAATGACCATTTAAACCCTTTAGTTTGAAAAATAAACACCAAACACCTTTTTAATATCTTTTAAACTTCTAACAGATTTTACACATGAATTAGTACTGTTTCGTCGAATTTATGATCCATATAAGAACTCAGAAATAAAATTCCAAAAAATTCACACACGTACTTCAATGTCTTAAGTATTTTACCTAATTTTTCCAGATTTTATTAAGTAGTATAGATACGAATGAAAAATCAATTTCCCAAACATGTTCCTGAATCGGATCTGATGGAACACCCGAAAACTTTTTATTTCTTTAACCCATCTAGAAAATTTATAAAAATCTACAAAAATTCCAGTAATTACTAGACATAAGAATTGTTACTAAGCTCAAAGGGAACCTTCTAATTCTTTATATTTTACAAATGAAAAATAAAAAACACGGACTGTTTTTCCAGACATACGAATTCCGTTTGACACTTGAATTTCCAAAAATCAAAAAGTTCCCTTCCCGACCTCTAAAAATTATAAGGTTAAGTTCTAAAGAAATATATTTTCTTGAGTTTAGTTCTAGACTCCAGAAACACCCAAAAACACGTTCATATCATTTTTATTAAATCGAATCAAGTTGACAATTTTCCTGGTGATCCGTGTGTGAGTATATATAAATAATTATAGTATCGTGCACACGTGATACGTGGGAAATGACAAGTCAAACCTTTAGGAAAAGTCAAACTTGCAAAACCCGTGAATGTGATGTGTGTGATACTGGGCAAGTGATCACCCGGGTCGTGTCCCAGCGAGGTGTGAATCGAGGATTTCGTTTTAGGTTTGGAATTAAAATGCTTGATGATTGGATTTGATTTTTGGTGTTTTTTAATTCTAATGAGATTTGGAAAGTCAAATTACAAGGAAAAATTAAACGTAAATTAATTTAAACTAAAAACGCGATTCGAGAAATCTAAATACGAGTTTAAAACGTGAAATCTAAAAATATTAACCCTACAAGTACCAAATTAATTTTCCTACACTCTAATTTATAAAAGAAAATTTTAGAAAAAAAGAAATTTATTTTTTTTTGCTTTTATTTTATTTTTTATGAATTAAAAACTAATTTAAACTATTTAAATGATTTAAAAATATTAAAACAGCTTGGAAAAATCTGAAAAATTTAAGATAAATCTAAAATTTGATTCTCTATCTAGGAAAAATAAAATCAGAACTAAATTCACTCTAAATAAGCAGAACAGTCAAATAAGCACTTAGGAATAAGCTCAAAAATAAGCTAATGAATACCAAAAATTACCAAAAGTTCAGATATGAAACACAACACTAGTTTAAACTTAATTCAACTCAGAAACATCAAATAAGCACTCAGATTCAGCAAATAAGCAGTGGTACAGATTCAAAATAAGGACTGAACAACAGCTTAAAACCACCTTTTTGCAGACCAAAATAAGCAGTCAATAAGCTGGATATTGGCCAAGTATGGGGGGCAAAAGCTAGCTGGTATATCAGGCAACTCAAAAATACCAAAAGCCCAAATTTTCACAATCAATTGCTAGTCTAATTTAAGCTGAGATCAGCAGACTTTTGGGGGGGTGTCTGCACAAACAATTCTGTGATAGCAGTTGCAATATTTTGGCGTTTTCCTATGAAATTTATGACCAAATGAAACCAACTTTTGCACACTTACTTTCACACCTAAAAGCAACTTAAAACTACCAAAGTGGGGATCCAAATAGCATCAGCTTATGCTGAGCTAATTTAGAGCAGTTTGAGCTTAACAATCAAATTATGGGCAACATATTTCTAATGAGCTATAGACCTCAAAACATCTACTGAACTATGCTTATAATTCCTTAACTTAGCTATCTCAAAACTCAGAAGTATGCATATAAACAGTACCAAGCTTATACTACTTAACAGAACCCTTAACCAAACATCCTTTTATAACCTGCAATTGCTACTTAAGCTAAGAAAAACCAAAAAAAAGGGGCTAAGTTCCTGAACTACTAGTGCCAACTAACTAAGTCATTCCTTAATAAACTATTTTTAAGATAAAATAAGTTCTGAAAAAGCATTAAGCAGTTATGGCTTTTTTTTTTTTTTTTTTTTTCTACTTTGTGAGGAAAAATCAATTTTAAGCTATAAGTAATTAACAATCTGATTCATACCATCATGGATAAACTCAGAAACATGGAAACAACAAAATAAGCAATGATAAGCAGTGTAACAATGAATGTTGACTATCGTTGACCAATTTAAAGAACTAAAATTTCATTGATTAAAATTAAGAAATACAATACTGAAGAAGAGGAAATAACTTACACTAAATTTTTTTGCTAAATAAAACCTGACTACAACAATAAAATCACTACTCTATTTATACTAATAAAAAAGAAAAATAAAGAACTGAGGTCTTCCTCTTGTGTTTCTCTTGTGAGATAAATCTTCACAAAAAGTCACTTGTGCTTCTTTGAAGGTGATTCCAATCGTTGGATTAAAGTAGAAGTGATCTTGGCCCTTGGTACCACTTTGGCGCCCATTTGTACACACGGATTGGTGAGGTGGCAAGGAATCCCGTGAATGGTATCTAGGAGATGGTGAAGAGGGGAGCTTTTGAGGAGGGGAGGTGGAGTGTAGCAGGTAAAAGTGGGAGATGGTGAATGGTTTGGCGGGTAATAGGGTGAAGAAGAAATAGTTGACTGAGTATTTGCGTGTTTAGGGATTTTGACTTTGAAAAGAGGGGTTTGACCGTATGGGGATTTTGACTGTAACCCCGTGTTTTTGTTAGTTGTAATTTGGGTTTGGGTCGGGTTAATGGTGATGGGTTTAATGTGGATTGGGCCGTGGGTGGTAGGGATTAAGGGTAAAATGGGCTGTGGGGTTTTAGTTTGGGTTGGGGAATTGTGTAGTGGATCCGGTTGTGTAGTTTTTTTTTTAGGGGTTAGGATATATAAAGGGTATTTATCACAAGGGCCAAAGTTGTACATGTTGAAACTGTGGGGGCCAATCTGTCACATCTTCAAACTTAATCAAGGGACTATTTTTGCCAATATGAAATAATCCAAGGGCCGTTTTGGAATTTCTGAGATCGAATAAAAATCCAAATGAAAATTGTCTTTCCCGGCTTCAGTTTCGGCTCTTTTCCAAATCAAGCTAGGTTTTGTCCGTATTTGCCCCGTTTTCAATCCTTTTTGTACCTGAAACACATAAAACACACTCCAAGGATATTTGTAACATTTTATGGTCCATTTGGGTGTTTTTGGTTATTTTTGTGGGTTTTTTCAAGTATAAAATGATGAGTATTTACACACTCATCAAAATCCCCCACACTAAGCGATTGCTAGTCCCTAGCAATCCAATCATTTGAAGTAATGAAAGGATCAAAAGAATACCAAGTATACCCCATTTCGACTTTTTATTAAATATGAGAAATTTAAACTAGAACATAAATAAATAACATGCTTGATTTTCAAAAATGGTATCATGGAACGGGATTCACACAAAATGGGTGTCTCCAGGGAATTGATATCGTCATCCTCTTTTTATACTCCCAACTAAGCTTAAACTCAATGTTTAAATGTTTTTGTAAAATGCTAACACTACTTATACCAATAATCTATGTAAGCCGAAACTTAACTTTTCCTCCCGCAATTTATTTAAGTTAGTTGAATGTGCTTGATTTTCAAAATTTTGATCACAAAAAGTCGACGTTTTTATAAAACTTTGACTAATACTAGTTAAAAGATAGATTTAAAATTCACAACAAGCAAGCTTCAAAACTTTATTGCATTTTGCAATATCATTCCATTTATTATTATTATTATTATTTTTTTTTTTCATCATTTTTTTTTTTTTTTTTTGCTTGTGCAAATAAACTAACGGAGTTTCACGGGATCCAAGACCTCACACATTCGTGAATTAGAGGTACAAGGGCCGGTGTAAGAGGGTAGCCAAGACCAAACCGCCTTTCAGAAGTAAGGATCCAAGGGCCGTTACAACGGAGAATTCCAAGACTCTAGACATTCCTGAAATGAGGATCCAAGGGCCGATCTTGAACTTTAGCTTATTTTTTAGCACCTACATTTATTACTTAACTTTTGCAACTTTCAAGCAACGTCTCACTTTCATTTTGCTTTATTATTACATATGCTTGTTCCGAAGTTTAAATAAAGCTTAGAACTAGTCTTTTTCAAAATCGTATGAAAAAATGATTTTGTGTGTTCAAAATTTTGAAAATAAGCACTTATTAAGTCAGATTAGCTAGCTTATGGGAGAAAAAGCCATAGATTACTTTTATAAGCTCTAAAGAAAACCAACTATTCTACGCTTAGCATTTTCATTTGCACACATTGTAAAACCTTTAGTCTAAATGTTAAGGAAGCAGCTAGATCAACACTCTAGCAGAGTCAGGATTCCCTTTGTTCTAACCTAATCAAGACTAAGAACACTTTTATTGATGACGTTTTTTTTTTTTTTTTTTTTTTTTTTTTTTTTTTTTTTTTTTATGACAAAAATTTTTAAATTTGGGTCAAAAACGGGGGTACTAGGGAACTAGAAGGTACTTAAGTGACAAAATTTGCGAGAATTCCCCCCCACACTTAGAATTGAATATTGCCCTCAATATTCAAAGTACCGGCTATTATGCCGACGCTTAGAACGTAAAAAGGTAATACCACTAGCCAAGTGTGGAATAGAAATCTCGATTTTCACAAATAGGATTAAAAAGATATCCCTAGATAAACGTTAGCAAAAGGATAGGATATTGAGCGGCTGGATTGAAAACAAGCGCGTCAATCAACACTATCCAAGGGAAACCTGAAAATCAGAGCAAACAACACACAAAAGAAAGCACTGCAGAGGAATTCCCCTACACTTAGTGTTAGAAAATAGGAGGAAGTCAGAAACATGGGCGTTCACCCATGTGGTGCTAATGTTTTTGTTAACCGAGTCACTAGCTTGACTCGACCCCGAATTCATTTGTCCATGGGGAAGCAAGTGGAAAACCAATCTCAATCGGACTTTCATTCAAATTGTTTGGATAAACACTTGAACATGAGAAAGTTCCACTCCGATGAGATACAACCCGCGGTATTTCAATAGAAGAAACTATTAGGGGCGATACCGGGGTCAAATATGGTGTCCTCATTCCCGTAGGAGAAAAGGGAAAGAGCAATCACACCATATGTGATGAAGAGAAGCAAGATTTTTATTATTATCATGTAAAACTCTTCATCATCAGAAGCATCATCGGCTTCAACGGGAGGGAGGGTTGGGATACAATCTTCAAGAAGTAAATCTTTCAACACACCTCCCCCCACACTTAACTCGTCCTCCAGATCAAAACAAAAATGATCATATTCAGGAGGAGATATCACATGAGGGAGTTCAATCGAGAACTCCTCATGATATCGATCATTTTCATCAAAATGAAATACATCATACTCGGGGAGAGACATATAAGAATGGGAAGTGGTATTTACACTTCCCGTCTCTTCCAAATGATCGATATCAAAACGAAAGGCTTCATAAGCCGAGAGTGAATAATCCGGATGAGGAGTGGGATTGCCACTTCTCTCCTCTTGATCATTAAACACAAAACTCTCAAATTCGGGAAAAGCATCCTCGAGCTCGAGCTCGGAAGAATAAGACGGCTTTTCCACAACAACATCATCCTTTGGGGGGAGAGCAAACAATCGTTCATCAAAAATCATTTTTTCTAAAATCGGGCCATCTCCCCCCGGATCAACATCGGGCTCAACAATTTGAGCATCAAACAAGAAGACCTCGAACTCTTCCTTAGAAATATCACTTTCCTCAAACGGAGGAGAAGTATAGGAAGAGTCGGAAATGAGTGATGCGGAAGTAAGAGTAGGATTTTTGGCAATATCAATACGACAAACCGATTCTGAAGGTGGGGCAAGTGGTGTGCTCTTAGAGCTAGCAGTTTTTACCACTTCCGTTGTATCCTCCGATTCGTGTTTATCGTAATCAAAAACACTTTTAACTTTCGCATTACAACTTTTGAACCATTCACTTGAACCAGGGGCTATGTTCGTTTCTTTGAGCTTAGCACGTTTTTGTGCAACACTCTTGACCGTAAATCTTGAAAGTTTCATATCAATTTTTTCAGATTTTTGATCAATAGTAGCAACGTTGCATTTAGACCCCTGATTAATGTTAAACGTGATCTCTTCATTCTCAACACGAATGGTCAATTCTTCGGCGTACACGTCAATGAGAGCACGACTCGTTCTTAGAAAAGCTCTACCCAAAATGAGTGGAACTCGAGGATCGGCATCAAAATCTACTACAACAAAATCAGTAGGAAAGTGGAACTTTCCTACTTTCACCACAACATCCTCGGCTATTCCAAGCGGATGAGTTATAGTACGATCCGCGAGCTCGAGTGTCATGCGAGTAGATGCAAGCTCCGGAAGAGATAATTTCTTCCATATCGAGAGTGGCATAAGGTTAATGCTCGCGCCAAGATCGGCCAAGGCAGGGCATTGAACCATCCCCGAGAAATCACATGGGATTAAAAACTTGCCGGGGTCTCCGAGCTTTTCGGGAAGCTTTTTGAGAACCGCCGAGCATTGCTCATTAAGTGGGGTTTTTGCCATCTCAGTCATCTTATCTTTGTTGCTTAGCAACCCTTTGAGTGTAGTTGCAAACTTTGGCATGAGAACGAGAGCATCATCAAAGCTTATGTCGAAGTGCATCTCATTGAAGATTTGGAAGAACTTTTCCATTTGTGCATTGTTTTTCTCTTTAAGCTTTTGATCATTAAGCCTTGAAGGATATGGAATTGAAGGCTTAGAATTTGTCTTCGGAACATCGGGTTCCGGAATTGGAGTTTGGACCACCGAAGGTTGGACGTGTGCGGTACTTTGTGGGCTTGAAAAATGCACCTTGTCCGTTGTCCCCTTGGTATCCCGATTCACCTCCCCCGGTGGAGGGGGCATAGGAGTCGAGGGTCCATTATGTGTTTTACCACTTCGAGTGGCGACAACTTTTAATTCACCCTTCGGGTTAGGAATGGTATTTCCCGGAAGAGCTCCCGAAGTTGAACCTTGATTCATTGAACTCATGAGACTGGCAAACATGTTCTCAATTTTTCTTTGAGATTGATCAATTTTGTAGTTTGTATTTCTAAGCTCACTTTTAAGCTCTTGACCCTGTTTTGACATTGAGGTTTGAAAATCATTTTTCAAAGTGGTGATTTGATTTTGCATTGACCTCATGTTGGCCTCATTTAACTTGATGTAGTTAGCAAGTTCATTTGAGGAACCAACGGGGGCTTGGTAATGAGAAGCTTGAAAGCCTTGATTGAAATTACCCCCTTGGGTTGGGTATTGATTGATCGGGGCTTGAAATTGATTTTGAACATTTTGCCCTCTCGGTTGGTTTTGATTGAATCTATTTGGATTGTTGGGTTGAGAAAATCCGGGTGGTCCATTTTGATTGTTAGCACGATAGTTTGGGTCAACTTGAGGACGGTATTGATTACCTCCTTGATTGAGAGACTCGACTACCGGATTAACTTCACATCGACTACCATCGGTGGCAGTACAATTGTAGTATGCATGAGGACCACCGCAAGTGACACAAGTTTCTTCCACCGCTTTGACTTGATTGGGTGAAGAAGTTTGTGGGGAAGAAAGTTTCTTTTGTTCGGAAAGAACCAAAGCTTGAATAGCCTCCGTGAGTTTGTCAATCTTAGCATCGGTGCTAGAAGTACTCACGGGAGATGAGGTAGAATGGATAGCACTCACTTGGGAAACAACCGGCTTGCTTCGTGTAGTGCGAACCTTAGACTTGTTCTCAAGGATGGCTAAAGCATCTTTAGTCATCCGATACAAGAGATTACCACCGGCGGCGGCATTTAGAGAGTCTTGATCGGAATGGTTCAAACCATTATAGAAGGTATCGAGTTGATGTAACTCGGAGAAACCATGGTGAGGACATTTGCGAAGTAATTCTTTAAAACGGTCCCAAGCTTCACTAAAGGATTCATCAAATTTTTGAGTGAATTTGGTGATTTCATTTTTAAGGCTTGTGGTTTTAGAAGGGGGAAAGAATTCATTCACAAATTTCGACACCAAATCTTCCCATGTTTCAATAGAACGAGGGGGTTGTTTTTCGAGCCAAATTCGGGCGGCCCCCTCGAGAGAAAAAGGGAAAAGAAGCAATTTGATTGCCTCTTGAGGAACATTTCGGTATTTGATGGTAGAGGTGATCTTGTTAAACCATCGAATGTGGGAATGTGGATCGTCCCTCTCAAATCCGAAATATTGACTCACGGTTACTAAGGATAGCAACCCGGTCTTAAGCTCAAAGCTATCGGCAATGATTGCCGGAACAACAATAGCATCTCCGTAACCCTCGGTGGGTGCTTGGAGAAGCTCACACATGGTACGTTCCTCCGCCATTGTGACAATGGGAGGAACGGGAATAGCACGAATCTCGGGTTCGGCTATTGAGGCGGAATGCCTACGATTACGTCTTCGATTACGTCTTCTCGAGGTATGCACGAGTTCACGTAAAGGACTTGTTGACGGAGAAGAACGAGTGCGCATGCACTAACAAAAACAATTTCAATTAAAACAAGACCGAGGCAAAACACAAGTGAACTTAAACCTTAAATCAAACAAGCGTACGGTAGCTCTTTGAAAGAAAAACGCACAGGGTGGCGGAGGAGCAAAGGTGGGCAATAAATGTCCTTAAAAACCCGCTCCTTTCGGTCTGCAATTTAATGTCAAGACCATCCTAGAACCTCCTTTATAGTTTGTTTATCAATCAAAGGTGAGCCGAATTCGCAAGCGACACAAAGGCAAGTTTTAATCTTTTGTTTGGGAACTTATTAATGGTCATACCCCCAGTTAGGTAGTATTCTGTCTTGGTTTTCGACGGTAATTTTTTTATTGTTTTATTAATTTAACAAGAAAAACGGAAAATCTTTTTGTGTTTTTATCTTTTATATATATAGAAAGAAAATGAAAAATATTTTTTTTTTTATACTTTTTTTTTTTTTTTTTGGAAGTGATAACTTCGTGAAGAAGGATCTCAAGTCACTAATCGTTTAAACCTTAAACAATATTGTCGCAACACAACCTCCCCGGCAGCGGCGCCAAAATTTGATCCGTGTGTGAGTATATATAAATAATTATAGTATCGTGCACACGTGATACGTGGGAAATGACAAGTCAAACCTTTAGGAAAAGTCAAACTTGCAAAACCCGTGAATGTGATGTGTGTGATACCGGGCAAGTGATCACCCGGGTCGTGTCCCAGCGAGGTGTGAATCGAGGATTTCGTTTTAGGTTTGGAATTAAAATGCTTGATGATTGGATTTGATTTTTGGTGTTTTTTAATTCTAATGAGATTTGGAAAGTCAAATTACAAGGAAAAATTAAACGTAAATTAATTTAAACTAAAAACGCGATTCGGGAAATCTAAATACGAGTTTAAAACGTGAAATCTAAAAATATTAACCCTACAAGTACCAAATTAATTTTCCTACACTCTAATTTATAAAAGAAAATTTTAGAAAAAAAAGAAATTTTTTTTTTTTTTTTTTACTTTTATTTTATTTTTTATGAATTAAAAACTAATTTAAACTATTTAAATGATTTAAAAATATTAAAACAGCTTGGAAAAATCTGAAAAATTTAAGATAAATCTAAAATTTGATTCTCTATCTAGGAAAAATAAAATCAGAACTAAATTCACTTTAATAAGCAGAACAGTCAAATAAGCACTTAGGAATAAGCTCAAAAATAAGCTAATGACTACCAAAAGTTCAGATATGAAACACAACACTAGTTTAAACTTAATTCAACTCAGAAACATCAAATAAGCACTCAGATTCAGCAAATAAGCAGTGGTACAGATTCAAAATAAGGACTGAACAACAGCTTAAAACCACCTTTTTGCAGACCAAAATAAGCAGTCAATAAGCTGGATATTGGCCAAGTATGGTGGGCAAAAGCTAGCTGGTATATCAGGCAACTCAAAAATACCCAAAGCCCAAATTTTCACAATCAATTGCTAGTCTAATTTATAAGCTGAGATCAGCAAACTTTTGGGGGTGTGTCTGCACAAACAATTCTGTGATAGCAGTTGCAATATTTTGGCGTTTTCCTATGAAATTTATGACCAAATGAAACCAACTTTTGCACACTTACTTTCACACCTAAAATCAACTTAAAACTACCAAAGTGGGGATCCAAATAGCATCAGCTTATGCTGAGCTAATTTAGAGAAGTTTGAGCTTAACAATCAAATTATGGGCAACATATTTCTAATGAGCTATAGACCTCAAAACATCTACTGAACTATGCTTATAATTCCTTAACTTAGCTATCTCAAAACTCAGAAGTATGCATATAAACAGTACCAAGCTTATACTACTTAACAGAACCCTTAACCAAACATCCTTTTATAACCTGCAATTTCTACTTAAGCTAAGAAAAACCAAAAAAAAGGGCTAAGTTCCTGAACTACTAGTGCCAACTAACTAAGTCATTCCTTAATAAGCTATTTTTAAGATAAAATAAGTTCTGAAAAAGCATTAAGCAGTTATGGCTTCTTTTATTTATTTTTTTTTTCTACTTTGTGAGGAAAAATCAATTTTAAGCTATAAGTAATTAACAATCTGATTCATACCATCATGGATAAACTCAGAAACATGGAAACAACAAAATAAGCAATGATAAGCAGTGTAACAATGAATGTTGACTATCGTTGACCAATTTAAAGAACTAAAATTTCATTGATTAAAATTAAGAAATACAATACTGAAGAAGAAGAAATAACTTACACTAAATTTTTTTGCTAAATAAAACCTGACTACAACAATAAAATCACTACTCTATTTATACTACTAAAAAAGAAAAATAAAGAACTGAGGTCTTCCTCTTGTGTTTCTCTTGTGAGATAAATCTTCACAAAAAGTCACTTGTGCTTCTTTGAAGGTGATTCCAATCGTTGGATTAAAGTAGAAGTGATCTTGGCCCTTGGTACCACTTTGGCGCCCATTTGTACACACGGATTGGTGAGGTGGAAAGGAATCCCGTGAATGGTATCTAGGAGATGGTGAAGAGGGGAGCTTTTGAGGAGGGGAGGTGGAGTGTAGCAGGTAAAAGTGGGAGATGGTGAATGGTTTGGCGGGTAATAGGGTGAAGAAGAAATAGTTGACTGAGTATTTGCGTGTTTAGGGATTTTGACTTTGAAAAGAGGGGTTTGACCGTATGGGGATTTTGACTGTAACCCCGTGTTTTTGTTAGTTGTAATTTGGGTTTGGGTCGGGTTAATGGTGATGGGTTTAATGTGGATTGGGCCGTGGGTGGTAGGGATTAAGGGTAAAATGGGCTGTGGGGTTTTAGTTTGGGTTGGGGAATTGTGTAGTGGATCCGGTTGTGTAGTTTTTTTTTAGGGGTTAGGATATATAAAGGGTATTTATCACAAGGGCCAAAGTTGTACATGTTGAAACTGTGGGGGCCAATCTGTCACATCTTCAAACTTAATCAAGGGACTATTTTTGCCAATATTAAATAATCCAAGGGCCGTTTTGGAATTTCTGAGCTCGAATAAAAATCCAAATGAAAATTGTCTTTCCCGGCTTCAGTTTCGGCTCTTTTCCAAATCAAGCTAGGTTTTGTCCGTATTTGCCCCATTTTCAATCCTTTTTGTACCTGAAACACATAAAACACACTCCAAGGATATTTGTAACATTTTATGGTCCATTTGGGTGTTTTTGGTTATTTTTGTGGGTTTTTTCAAGTATAAAATGATGAGTATTTACACACTCATCACCTGGACACTAGCAGTTTTTATTATTTCATGTGTTCGATTAGGGTTTTGCTATTCCCATGATTAATTCTTGATATAAAAACAATCAAGGTTGAGTTAGGACATATCTAGGTCTACTCACACAAGGTTTTAACATGAACATAACAACCCAAAACAAAGCAATAGCATTCAGTCGATTATATAGGGTTTTTCCAAAAACCGTTATTTCATGTGGCTTACGAGTTATGATATCATGTGATTTTATATGATTTTATGTTGTCCTTAAATCGTTTTCATTGATGCATATTCAACTGATTTCATAGTAACTAATGACATTAAATACGTTATGAGGAGATTAACGAAAAAGAAATGGAACAAGATCGATGCTATAACCTCGTTGCGTGATCAAGAGAAGAAGAAACAATAAGATCGAACCACCCATAGTTTTCCCAGCCGATCGACCCTAGCTAACACTTCCCTCGAACAGCCTCCAATCCCACGAACAAGAACACACCCCGAACTAGAAAACAATACGCCTAGAAATCACGACAGAAACCTCCTTTGCTGCTGTCTTTTGATCGATCAGAAAAGAAGAAAAGAGAGTAGCAGCCGAGCTTTTTGATTGTTTTAGGGTTTTAGGGTTTTAGGGTTTTCAAAGTGAAGAAGAAAATATGTTCGGTATTTTGGGATAAGAGAAACCGTGTGATGAGATTAGATTTAAACAAGGAAGGAACTAAAATTGTGGGATTGTGATATCTCATCTTCAATGCATATTTTTCTTTTTCTTTTTTTTTTCTTTTTTTTATACATGGCCGAAATTTTGTACATAATACATAAAAAAAATGTCGCCTACTGTGACAAGAATTATTAGAACATTGTTTTGTTGAACTTAATTCATAATGTAAAGTTTTATATTAACTTACTTGTTAGATAACTTAGGTTTTAATTATCTTAGGTTAAGTACAAATGGTGTTACTTATATAATTTTATAAGTTCTTAAAAGTTTAAAATTAGAGGGTATTTTGGTCATCTCGGATTGTGGTAAATTTGAGGTTTTACAATTCTTCCCCTCTAAAATAAAATTTTCGTCCTCGAAAATTGAATTAAAACGAAACGGAAGCACAAAGGATCGAAAACTGAAATGCGAATGACTTGTTTCTCATGACTCTATCTTGATGATCAAAATAGCTTCGGTTTCTTCAGAAAGGACATACCATACTGAATCCAGATCAAAAGAATAATATACTCAACTTAATAGATGATAATCGTATTCTCTCGGAAGAGATACAGGAAATACGTAGGATTTAACGGATATTCCGTCCATAGAGTTTGATTAGACAAATCAGATGAGAACGTACCGAAAACAGATTGTCGATAACATCAACCAGCAGAAAGCTCTACAACAGAATCCAGGATTCTTATTAGAAGTGCATAGGTCAGCAAAACACGTGTCGAGAATCCAAACGTATCGAATCGTATAACGGAGAAGGCGGATACACATATAGGTAGAATGAACCTAAAGTCTCACTAACGCAAAATTCTCAAACAGCTTATCAAAATTCTAAGGCTCCTAAGGCACTTCTCGAAATATCCTATGATCACAATGAGTGCACGTTATATGATGTAAGTATTATCACGTTGATCAGGCGTCATAATACTAGCATCATATAAATATGCCCTCATGATGGTCATACTCTATCTCAAGTTGCGAACGAAACAACCTATCTTAATCCACCTAGTCCTTCTACAGTCTTAGAGGTTATCAAAATCAAACACCATAACTAAGAAGAGAACGAAACTACTCGAAAGAGTAACGGAAAAATCTAGAATGCCTATCGGAATTAAGGTACATCGTTAATAGCGTCAATCCTTCATCACTCACCGAAATCAACTCAGCCAATATAAGTGGTTGCTTCACATTCGTCCGTTCATGCACATAAATCTCAAGTCTCTTCCATAATTCGTCAAAATTCTCATACCACACTCGGTATTCAACAAACGCAGAGTGAACACAGAACGGAATTACTAACAGAGAACCTAAATCATTCAAAGGACTTCATTATCAGATAACGGAAATTTAAGTAGGTTGAGAGGAAGTGAATTGCGTCATCGATAGCTTCATCCTTCACAGAATTAACTCTTCCAAACCCAAACGTTTGCTTCAAAATTCATCCCTTCAATATATGATTTCAATCTCTTCCAATTCCATGTAGTCTGTCTACGTCTGTCCATATGATCATTGGGTGGAACGGAATTATAAACTTGAGTCTGGTCCCTCAGGCCTGTGATGTGGTAACATGAATCTCTGACATGATCTCCGTTTATTCTTCCATTCGCGAGTCTGCTTCTACTCTCAATTCATCTTAGTACAACTAAAATGAATAGAGAAGCAAGACTGTGTGTCTTTTACAGGTCTTCTAGCACGGTTCGAAATTCGCCAACTCAAACTGCTGTCATCAAAGGATACCTGGTAGTGTTGTCTGCTACAATCTCTGGACGCCAATCAAATCTACTCTTCCAGAACAAAGGGTCATTCTACTTAATACAAGATGATCTACATGTTCCTCGTTCGTCTCTGAGCACAAACACACTATCATACTTTAACAATTGTCCAAATACACGCGAAAACATGATTCTATCAGCCAATACAATTTGCATCATTTAGAAACTCACAATGATCACAACGAGTACGAAAGCAGCTTAATGAATCGTCTCAGGGAGACTTCATATCTACTTCACATCACCTATCTTCCTTTTCACGAATAAAACTGAAATGCCTCACGGTGGTTACACTCAGTTAGTCATTTCCATTCTTAGAAGTCCTTGTGGTTGCCTCTTTCTTCCTTCAAACTTAAATGAGGCCGTCTGATACGGAGTTTCAAAGATAGAACAATTCAATCATTGATACGCAGAAATGGATAATGCTTCTGGATAGTGATACGATTAAATTCACGATAGTCGATACATCGCGGCATACTTCCCTCTTTCTTCTTCATAAACAAATAGGAGCATTGAAAGAGAACATTGAGGTGAACAAAATCATATTCCATCAGCTCCTTCAATTTCTAACTTCTATGGCATCATGGTTTCGTTAATTGAGATCGGTTCAAAGTCAATTCTACTTCTGAAGCGGGAGGGAAAATTCCAAGAGGTCCATCAGAGAATATCGAAAATTTTGTATAACAAAATACTTCCAATGCCAGAGCTTTCTAAAGGTGGATACTAATAGGTGTCAGGAGAAATTCGACAATCAGATGAGATCGGAATATGTGCTTTCATAGCAACATTAATCTTAACAGATTTAAGCGGTTGAGAGTCATCATAACAAAAGTAGGGTGAAAATAGATTTCACGGTCAATTAAAAGTCACATTTCAAATACGGTAGTCTATGGTAGCTTTACGAAAAGCCATCCAATCCATAACCAAAAGACCTCAAGGTCAATTATACCAAGAGTAAACAGATCCGCAGAACGAATACGGTCGTTAAACCAGACGGGTAGTTCATATATCAAGGTCAAGTACACGGTTCATCATTGTGTTGAGATAGATAAACGAACAATTCAATGTATCGGAATTTTGTTTAGCTTCATAGCATAAGTGGCAGGTAGGGTGTGTATCATTGGTAATACGAACATCGTATGATTGTCAAAAGTGAGATGTATGGAATATTAGTTATCAGCATCATCATGCTCAGTTGACAATTCCGTACTGAGATAGTATTTACATCATATTTTTCCAAGGGAAACTGGTTGACAGGCAAGATTCAACATTCAAAGAGCGGTAAGTAAAACTTCCTATATCTATAGTTAACAATCACCAGAGTTCTCATAAGAGTAGTAATGGATTTTTTTTTTGGACTGAGTAGTATCAGATGATACACTTCATATCCGACATGAGTAATGAATTCATAGAATGTGTTAAACACATTATGGTTGAATGACCATCTGTATGATCGGAAAGGTATCAAACTGTTTATTAAACAGATCAGAATTGGGGATCAAAATCAGGAAGTGAAACTTAAATGGTGCAAGGTATCCATGTAGTTCTCGAGGAATTTCAACTTACTTGGTTACTAAGCTTAAGTTGCAAAACTTTCTAGCTTCTGAAACAAATGTTCTTATAAGGCTTAGCTAAAGGCAAAGGCACGAATCAGAGTGATGCGGAAGCAATGTTACTTACATAGATGTCCTAGTCTACCCATTCCTCACCGGTAGTAACTTAAGTTCCTATGGGGAAATCCTAAAGCAAATTTTCAAAGGTTGTCTTATGAGTGCCTACAGTGGAAACTTAATGGTCCAAACTTCACAGGTCAAGGGTAAATGTATTACAAGTCGCAGCCTGTCTCTCTGATACCATAATTGTAACACCCCAACCCGCTAAGGGTAGAAGTATTACGATATGGTAACATATCAAAGCAAACATAAGCATATGACTAAATAATACAAAATGAATTTCAAAGGTTACAAAGGAAAGAATCTGAAAATACATGGTTACAAAGGAAAGTCAATAATAAATTCTAAGTCTACAATTGTAACTACTTCTAGTCATCTCTAATCCATAATAGCCAGTAAGGTCTTCTAAGTCCAGAGTACTCTCCACTCATAACCCAGCTTCCAACTAAAACCTGCCGCAGGAAAAGAAATGCGGCTGAGCTTAAAAAGCCCAGTGAATAGATATAGAGGTAACAAGCAGTAATAATGGAATAGTGAAGTAATGGAAACAATGCAAGGTATAATAAGAGTTAGGGAAAAAGTAAAAGATTATAAGGTAAAGAAAACAGTAATCCACCACAAGCACAAGTCAAGTCAAGTATCAAGTAACCAAGTAGCCATGTATCCGGAGGGGTGACCTCGGGATACCAAGTATAATGTGAGGGGATGCCTCAAGGGTTGGAGTAGCTAACTCCCAAGCTGTGAAAGACGTGTATCGCACACACCATCAGTCACCAAGTATATAACGAGTAATATCATGATAAATCCATCGAAACAAGTAACAAATCTAGGATGCATCCATACGCCCCAGTAGGCCAAGTACTTCCTCTACGTAACAAGTCAAGTCAGGGACGGGATAGGTCATCACTCTCCTACCCTAGAGTCATGCCATCGGTGCATCAATGACAAGGACATGAAACCCTCATGCCTAGTATACAAGTGGTGGCTCGTAGTCTCAAACTGTGGATCAAGGGTCAAATCAAGTATCAAGTGTCCAAGTTCAAGTTTCATATCAAGTGGTTCAAGTCAAGTTTCCATTTCAAGTATATCATAACAAGGTTTATATCAAGGTTCAAGTTAAGGCTCAAATCATGAATCATAGCATAGGGTTTATAGCAAAGGTTTAAATCAAAGTTCAAATAGATCATATCAAAGGTTCATAATCAAATGATTCGTAGGTTCATAGTAAAGATTTAATTCAAAGGTTTCATATCAAACGCGCATTTAGAAGTAATCTTTCAATAAGTGACTTTCATAAAATGATATTTAGTAAAGTCTTTCATAAAGATAGTCTTTAAAAGTTGTTTTCATAAAACTTTTAGTAAAATTTTATTTAAAAGTGGTATCGCATCGTGCTCAACAACATCGTTTTAAAATAGCTTTTCTCAAAACATTTTCATATATAATTAAGAAAGGTTTTCGCATCCAGTTATAATATCAAATGAACCTTCAAGGTATCCAAGGATTTGAATATTCATGTCACAGGGTGACGAACGAATTATATCAAGTATCAAGGGAACATAGCAAGGTTCAATTTATCAAGGGGAGCATAGCAAGGTTCACAAATCAAGGGGAGCATAGCAAGGTTCACAAATTAAGGGAGTAAGATAGACAAGAGAGAGAGAGAGTTCATGAGAAACCTATGAGAAGGTCAGAATATCTGTACCTTATTCGATAGCAAAACAAACTAAAGATAACTCACGAGACACCGGGTCACTCCCGCTTCATGGAACCTATACGAATTAATAATCATATATTACTTTAAGTCCAATTTAATTAAGTTACTCTTTTGAGTATACTTTCCTTTTTAGCAGGTTTCCCGAATTAGTAAGTTTCCATATTTAGGAGGTTTCCGTATTAAGAATATTCAAGGTTATCATTTACTAAGTTTAAAGTATCAAATGTGGCAATATTAGTATTTTAGGGTTCATAATGATATTTACATAAGTTTAGGGTTCATAATGTGGTTTTCATAATTTTAGGGTTCATTATGCAATTATCACAAGTTTAGGGGTTATAGTGTCATTATGATAAGATTAGAGTGTAAAATGTAAATATTACCTAGTTACATGTTTTTACAAGTTAAGTCCTTTAGTTTCAGAAAAATGACCATTTAAACCCTTTAGTTTGAAAAATAAACACCTAACACCTTTTTAATATCTTTTAAACTTCTAACAGATTTTACACATGAATTAGTACTGTTTCGTCGAATTTATGATCCATATAAGAACTCATAAATAAAATTCCCAAAAATTCACACACGTAATTCAATGTCTTAAGTATTTTACTTAATTTTTCCAGATTTTATTAAGTAGTATAGATACCAATGAAAAATCAATTTCCCAAACATGTTCCTGAATCAGATCTGATGGAACACCCGAAAACGTTTTATTTATTTAACCAATCTAGAAAATTTATAAAAATCTACAAAAATTCCAGTAATTACTAGACATATGAAATGTCACTCAGTTCAAAGGGAACCTTCTAATTCGTTATGGTTTGCAAAGAAAAAATCAAAAACATGGACGGTTTTTCCAGACATACGAATTCCGTTTGACACTTGAATTTCCAAAAATCAAAAAGTTGCCTTCCCTACCTCTAAAAATTACAAGGTTAATTTCTACAGAAATCTATTTTCCTGAATTTAGTTCTAGACTCCAGAAACACCCAAAAACACGTTCATATCATTTTTATTCAATCGAATCAAGTTGACAATTTTCCTGGACAGTAGCAGTTTTTATTATTTCATGTGTTAGATTAGGGTTTTGCTATTCCCATGATTAATTCTTGATACAAAAACAATCAAGGTCGAGTTAGGACATATCTAGGTCTACTCTCACAAGGTTTTAACATGAACATAACAACCCGAAACAAAGCAATAGCATTCAATCGATTATATAGGGTTTTTCCAAAAATCGTTATTTCATGTGGCTTACAAGTTATGATATCATGTGATTTTATATGATTTTATGTGGTCTTCAAATCATTTTCATTGATTCATATTCAACTGATTTCGTAGTAACTAATGACATTAAATACGTTATGAGGAGATTAACGAAAAGTAATGGAACAAGATCGATGCTATAACCTCGTTGCGTGATCAAGAGAAGAAGAAACAATAAGATCGAACCACCCATAGTTTTCCCAGCCGATCGACCCTAGCTAACACTTCCCTCGAACAGCCTCCAATCCCACGAACAAGAACACACCCCGAACTAGAAAACAATACGCCTAGAAATCACGACAGAAACCTCCTTTGCTGCTGTCTTTTGATCGATCAGAAAAGAAGAAAAGAGAGTAGCAGCCGAGCTTGTTGATTGTTTTAGGGTTTTAGGGTTTTCAAAGTGAAGAAGAAAATATGTTCGGTATTTTGGGATAAGAGAAACCGTGTGATGAGATTGGATTTAAACAAGGAGGGAACCAAAATTGTGGGATTGTGATATCTCATCTTCAATGCATATTTTTCTTTTTCTTTTTTTTTTCTTTTTTTTATACATGGCCGAAATTTTGTACATAATACATAAAAAAAATGTCGCCTACTGTGACAAGAATTATTAGAACATTGTTTTGTTGAACTTAATTCATAATGTAAAGTTTTATATTAACTTACTTGTTAGATAACTTAGGTTTTAATTATCTTAGGTTAAGTACAAATGGTGTTACTTATATAATTTTATAAGTTCTTAAAAGTTTAAAATTAGAGGGTATTTTGGTCATCTCGGATTGTGGTAAATTTGAGGTTTTACACTATGACATGGTCATGGTACCTCCATGACTAGTTCAAAATAAATAGCTCGGGCAATAGAATGAAACAGATGATACAAATAAAGCATAAAGGATAATTATCAATTATCCAACAAAGATAATACCAACAGAATGAATCATATCAACAGAATAGCAAATGCATAATAATCAAATGTGGATCATAAATCAGAATAGCAAAACTGTAAATGAAATAGAGTACAAATCATGAGAAATCTTTAAGGAAAAGATAAAGTACAAATCGGTTAAGTAACTGTGAAAATCATTTAAACACTGTTTTCATAAATGTATTCTTTTAAAAGCAGTTTTCATAAAAGTCACATCGGTTTCATAGCAATCATTTTAAAACAGTTTTTTTTTCTCAAAACATTATCATGATATATTTAAGAAAGGTTTTCACACGAAGTTATAATATCAATTGAATTTACAAAGTTTCAAAGGATTCGAATACTGAAGTCACAGGAGATAACGAACGAATCATATCAGACAAAACAACCATACAAATATCAAATGGATCATAAATCAGAATATCTAACATCAAGGAATCAAGTCATGAGATACCCTTACTGAGAAATGGCGGAATATTTGTACCTTAGTAAATGAAATGAAAGCAAATGGAAAAGTGATCACAATGAAACAACGTCACGTCTTCTTCAGCAAATCTACACGGATTAGGGTTCATATTATACTTATTAGCTAATTAAATTTCATAATGGATTTATTGCTTATTATTAATCACGTTCTCAACTTAGGGTTTACATATTATGTCAGATTCATAATTATTCCAAGTTCTTAGGGTTAATAATGATAATTAATTAGTCATAGGTTTTATATGGGTTTCAAATCCTTAGTTAACTTAATTAGGGTTTATATGTGCCAAAACAGATTTTTAGGTTTAGAATGCAAATCTGACTCAGTTTCTTATGAATTTATAGACCTATCAAATGAGCTTCTGAGGTTCTACCAATTTTATCTGAAACTTCCACATGAGTTAAGAACCTCCCCAAATTTTCCTAGATTTTATTACTAATTGAAAGTACCATTTCAAAAATCATTTTCCCAAACCTGTCCAGAAAGTGCACTGCAGGTATACCCCGAAAGTTTGTATTTAATTAACCTGTTTGAACCTTTCATAAAAATCTACAAAATTTCCAGGAAGTCACACATAACTTAAATATCACCCCTGTAAAATGACAGCTCTCAACTCCTTATGGTTTGGAAATTAAAAATCAAAAACACCAACTGATTTTCAGACTCGATTTCCTAGTTTTGACACTTGAACTCCCAAAAATCAAAAGACCGTCCTCCCGACCTCCAATGGCTATAAAACTTAATATCTAGAGGTTACACATCCTAAAATAAGTTTTAGACTCAAGAGTCACACAAAAATACGTTGGCATCATCAGTTTAGACCCCATTAAATTTGACTCATATCTGGATAGCATACTATTGTGACAGAAAACAACACCACCCTAACTCTTTTAAGCCCTAATCACCCTTAATTAATGTTAGGGTTTTACAAACGTATTAGGGCTGGTTACAAACAGGTCAAATGGCAAAGCAAATCATGGGTCGACATAACAAGTTTAACAAAGCTTGACGTCACAATTTAACAAGGTTCATAGTGGCGCATAACTTCTTTATTCATGTGATAATATATGTTTTAACGAGACCTAAACATAACAGTTTCATGATTACAACAATTTAGGTTAGCATTTTTTTAGGTTTCTTATATACTTAATGTTTCAAGGAAATCAGATTAACGAAAATCCAAATCAGTATGGGTACCTTTTGGCAGATTAATAGGGCAGGAAACAAAACAAGGACTCCACGATCAAACAAGACTGAAACGCCACTTAGACGATCACCAAGGGCTGCTATACTCTTCGACTCCTTTGGTCTTGAAAGAAAGAAAACTGAATTGGTACTTTGTGTGTTGATTTAGAATCGGTATGGAAGAAAGAAACAGAGCCGAATGATATTGATTAGGGTAGGCGTGTGTTTTGTTAGGAAACTAAAATAGAAACCGTGTTTTGTATTTTGGTAAAATATTGATACATATCTTCTAATTTTGCTATGTATTCATTTGTTCTCATCCAATATTAAACTTGTACATGTAGGAGGATTAGGATTAGATTCGTTTTATTTTGCATTATTTCTCAACATATGATATGTATCTTATTTATATTATAACATATAATACTAGTATTATTCTAATCATATATTATATTGAAATGTGTAGTTTAATTATATAATTAAACTTTAGGTTATGTTCAAAATATAAATTAAAAAGTTAAACCAAATTTTAGGGTGTTATATAGATTCACCTCCGTCTCTACCCTTCGTTGGATTCTTCCATTGGAACCTTCGGCTACCGCTCCTTCTCTCCTGGCAGGAGCCCACTCAGGGACTCTTTCGAACCGAACAGATCTTCGGCTTAGCCTTCGACCAACAGGTGACCCTATCCTCAGGGCTGAGTGTGTTGTTCCCTGCGTCGGAGGCCTAGGCTCCATTTCCATCTCTTCATCATAATCATCACTAGAATATTCCAACTCCCTTCGCATCTCAGCATTCCGAACTTGCCTCTTGCGAGCCCTTAAGAGAGATTTCAATGCTTCAAGGTTAGCTTCGACAAAGGTTGGGCTAATGACAGGTTCCGGGTTGGCTGATGTCTAAGCATGATGATTAGGTGTTACTTCTGGGTGAGATCGTGTTGTGAACGTGAAAGCGGTAATAGGGGGAAGTTGTTAGGGTCATTGACTGGTATTGGCGTCAAGGTCGAGAAACCCGGTGGGGGAGTATCTCCTCCTCCTTGATCCATGCCGGAAATGTAGTGAATGTAGTTGACTGGTTATAAACTAGTGAATAACGAGATCAATTGTAGCGGGTCCCACTGATAATTGGTTAAAATATATCATAAGTCAACCTCTCACGAAGAAAAGTCAACTTACGACGATTTAACGCAAAAATCGATTATAATAAACCGGATAAGTGAATACCCGGGTCGTGGTCCCAACGAGGTGTGAAATTGAGAATATCGTTTGGGGTTCGTTATTAGAATGCTTGAATCACGATTTTGATTTTGATTTCTAAATCTAGGAAAGTAAACAAGTAACGTGAATAAAATAAAAACGCGAACTAAAATCTAAAAACGAGCCTAGAAGTAAAAATATTTAAAAATTAATCCTACATGTGCAAATTTAATTTTCCTAAATCCTAAATGACAAAAGAAAATTTTGAAAAAAAAATTATATTTTTTTGACTTTTATATAATTTTTTAGGAATTAAAAACTAAAATAGAGAAATAAAATGTTTAAAATAGTAAAACTATCTGGAAAATTATGAAACTTTTTCAGTAAATACTTTAAACTATTTTTAAGCTAAGAAAAATAAGAAATTTGAAATAGCTTAAGCAGATAAGCTGTTATAAGCTGAGACGGCTTATTAAAGCTTATAATGAAAAAAGGGTTTAAAAGAAATAAGAAAGAAAGGTATAACTGAAAAGGACTCTAGGGCATTTGGTAAGGCTGTGAGTGTGTGAGTCCAAGAACCCAGGTTCGAATCCCTCTCTTGGCCTATTTTTTGTTTTTATTTTATTTATTTTTTTGGTTTTTTTTCTTTTTAAAACTCAAAAAGCATTAACAAATAAGCATTTTTAATAAAACAACTTTTCATCAAAAACTTAAAATCAACTCAGAATAAGCAATGTGACTGATCAGATCAGTAAGGAAATAAAGTAAACAAGAAAAAAAAGAAGCAAGTTAAGCTAATGGGCTGCAAGATGGGGGAAAAACAAAAAAAAATAATTGCAGTCTGCTACTAAATCAGTGTGGACTTGTGCAGACAATTAGAACCAAGGGCTTAATGGACTAAATGACTTGTAGTATTATGACCAAAACTTGGAAACAACTATAAGACTGATTTAGACTCAAAATGAACACCTTAAAAGATCAATTACTAAAATTTACTTAATAAGCATTTAGAAACTGAATTTGATAATGAAATTTGGAAAACTGATTTTTAAGCTATTAAACTATATAAAACCACTTTCAAAACTAAAAAAAACTACTTACTAAATTAAACAAAAGCTAAACTAATTCAAACTAATGACCAAAAGACCAAAATCAAGCTTATACCAAACACTCCATAACCAAACTGTTTTTGCAATTTTTGAGCTAAGCAAAATAACTTAAGCTAGTTTTCTGAAAAGAGATGTGTGTCTTAACTAATTTAGAACTTAAAAAGCTATAAGCAACCACCAATAAGCACTCAATAAGCTGCTACTCTATTAAGCTGTGTTTTTGGTCTTTTTCTAATTTTTAGCAAAAACTTAAATTTAGGCTATAAAGACTGATAAAAGCATTAACATAGGCACTACTGAACATAAATTAAACTAAAGATAAGCACAATAAATGGAAAATAAGCAATAAGCAATAAATAAGAAAAAACAGTAAATTAAAATAAAAGCTGAACTTAAATAAAAGTAAATTATAATGCTTTGAAATTAAAATAAGCTAAATAAAATTACAAAGTACCTTAAAAGTTATAAGCTAAAATAAACCTCAGTTGCTACCGTAGCATACATATCCTATTTATACTAAAAATTAATAACTAAGGTTTCTTGAGCTGTGCTTCTCTTGTGAGAGTGTTCCCCATTGGCTTCTTGTGCTTCTTTTATGACCCTTGGATCTTTGCTTGCTCCCCAAAGCTTCAATTTCTGGCCGTTGATGAATCTTTTTTCCCTAGGATTGTTGAGGTGGAGGGGGGGGGGACCAAAGATACATCCATGTGATGGTCTTGGCTGGTAGTGGAGGTGATAGGGATGGATGGGTGTTTAGCAGAGGATTAAGCGAAAAAGTGGGAGGTTGGGGATAATGAATAGTGGTTAGGGTGTGTTTGACTGATTCATTTGACCGGGATTATTTGACCCCATGTTTAGCTAATTGGTTAAGTGGGCTTTAGTGGTGAGTGGGCTGGGTTGGTATTTCAATGGGTAGTTAAGATGGGTTGGGTAGTTTTGTAGATCCGGTTTGTTATAGTTGTTAGTATAAGTTGGAATTAAACACAAGGACCAATGTTGTAATTGTTGAAACTTCAAGGACCAAAACTGCCATTTCTTCAAAGTTCTTCTAGGGTCCACTTTTATAAATCTGAAATTATCCAAGGGCCATTTTGGAATTTTTGAGCTCGAATTAAATCCACATGAAAAATATCTTTTCCGGCTTCGGTTTTCGGCTCTTTTCCATATCACGCTCGGTTTTGTCCATATTTGCCCCGTTTTCAATCCTTTTGTACCTGAAACACATAAAACACAATCCAAGGATATTTGTAACAATATATGGTCCATTTGGGTGTTTTTGGTCGTTTTTGTGGGATTTTTCGGGTATAAAATGATGAGTAAAAGGCCACTCATCAATCCCCCACACTAAGCTATTGCTAGTCCCTAGCAATCCGATCATATAAAGTAATGAAAGGATCAAAAATATCAAGGTTACCAAACATACCACCCCGTTTTGACTTTATTATAAAATGCAAGTAATTTAAACGAGATAAAACGTAAATAATATGCTTGATTTTCAAAAATGGCATCATGGAACGGGAATCACACAAAATGGGTGACTCCGGGGAATTGTAATCGTCATCCTCTTTTTATACTCCCCAACTAAGTCTAAAACCCTTGTGCAAACGTTTTTGTAAAATGCTAACACTACTTATATTAGTAATCTGTGTAAGCCGAGACTTAACTTTTCACTCCCACTTTTATTCATAAGTTAGGTGTGTGTGCTTGTTTTCAAAGTTTTGATCGTAAAAATCGACATTTATTAGGGTTAAAAACCGAAAATGATTTAGAAATTAGAGATTCAAAGGTGAGATCACTCCATGTAGCGACTTTCTTCTCAGCTTGTCCTTAGTAAACTTAGGAGGCTAGGTTTTTACACCCTCGAGAATAGCATCGGAGCTCACGGGATCTTTGAAGTCAACAATTTCTAAATCACCGTCCAACTTTTAGACAATATTGACGAATACTAGTTCAACTTTCGATTTAAATTTAAGAAGAAGCAAGTTTCTCACATTTATTCATAAACAAACATAAACATTTTTTTCATTTTTCATCACTTTTTCAACTTTTTTTTTTTTTTTTTTTTTTTTTTTTTTTTTTTTTTACTTAACTCATTATTATACCATAAACTACGGAGCTTCACGGGGAAATTCCAAGACCTTACACCTTTTGGAATAAAGGATCCAAGGGCCGTTACAACGGAGAGTTCCAAGACTCTAGACATTCTTGAAATGAGGATCCAAGGTGGTTAGACCAAGACCTCACACATTCCTGAACTAGAGGTCCAAGGGCCGGTGCAAGAGGGTAGCCAAGACCTAAACGCCTTCCGGAAATAAGGATCCAAGGCCCGATCTCGACTCCGAAGGTTAGGACTTATTTATTCATACTTAAAACTTTAACTTTTGCAACTTTCAAGCAACGTCTCACTTTCATTTTGCATTCTTATTATGTTTTTAAGAAAGTATGCTTGTTCCAAAATTTAAATAAAACTTTGAACTAGTATTCTAAATCAAGATTGTATAAAAATTTATTTGCTTAAAAACGGTTTTTGCGCTCAAAAGTTTGAAAATAGCACTTATTTTAGTCAGATTAGGAGCTCCTGGGAGGAAAAGCCATAGATTACTTATATAAGCTCTAAAGAGAACCAACTACTCCACGCTTAGCATTTTCATTTGCACAATTCGTAAAAACTTAGCCTAAAAGTTAAGGGTAGCAGCTAGATCAACACTCTAGCAGAGTCGGGATTCCCCTTGTTCTAGCCTAATCAAGTCTAAGCTTCCACTAATACCGAAGCATTAATGTATAGCAAATTATTTTTATTGTGCAAAACACTTCTTTTAGACGAAAAATACGATAAAAATTTTAAAATTTTTGGTCAAAACGGGGGTGCTAGGGGACTAGTAGGTACAAAATGTGAAAAAAAAATTAAAATTTGGGTCAAATTCGCAAGAATTCCCCCCCACACTTAGAATTGAATATTGCCCTCAATATTCAAAGTACCGGCCTAAGCCGACACTATAAAACGTAAAAAGGTAATACAACTAGCTAAGTGTGGAAACGAAATCTTGCTTTTCACAAAAAGGATTATTAAGATATCCCTGGATAAACATAAACACAAAGATAGGATATTGGGCGGCTGGATTGAAAACAGGCGCGTCAATCATCACAATCTACGGGAATCCTAAAAACAGAGGCAAACATACAACAACAAAGCACAAATAGAGGAACTCCCCCACACTTAGTGTTAGAAATAAGAAAGAAGATAGAATGATAAGCATGGGTTGCCACCCACGAAGCGCTTGTTTTTGGTAACCGAGTCACGAGCCTGACTCGTCCCCGAATTTAACTGTCCATGGGGAAAGTTTGGAGATCTGGGACAACCATGGATGGTATGTCCCCTCCAAAATAATGCTTCAATCTATGACCGTTCACTTTGAAGTTGGGACCGTCGGTTTGAGATAACTCGACGGTTCCATATAGAAAAACTTGAGCAACGGTGAACGGCCCAGACCAACGGGTTTTTAATTTTCCCGAGAAAATCTTTAATCGAGAATTGAAGAGGAGGACTCGATCACCAACGTTAAAAACGCGGTTTTTGATTTTGGAGTCATGAATTCTCTTTGTTTTCTCTTTGTAGATTAAAGAGTTCTCGTAGGCTTGATCCCGAAGCTCATTTAATTCATTCATTTGGAGCTTTCGGTGATCACCCGCGGTCTTGAGGTCAAAATTTGCATGTTTTAAGGCCCAATAGGCTTTGTGCTCAAGCTCGATCGATAGATGACATGCCTTTCCGTACACAAGCTTATAAGGAGTACACTCGATGGGTGTTTTGTAAGCCGTACGGAAGGCCCATAGTGCATCATCCAATTTTTCCGACCAAGAGGCACGATTTTCTCCTACGGTCCTCTCAAGAATTCTTTTCAATCCACGGTTTGAGACTTCCACTTGCCCACTAGTTTGAGGATGATACGCGGTAGTAAGACGGTGAGTAACACCGTACTTAAGCATGACTTTTGCGAATTGGTCATTGCAAAAGTGCGTACCGAGATCACTAATGATAGCACGAGGAGCTCCAAACCGAGCAAATAGAGATTTCAAAAATTTTACCACTACTCGGGCGTCGTTCGTGGGGAGCGCTTTCGCTTCCACCCATTTAGACAAATAATCGACCGCCACGAGTATGTACTTGTTCCCTCGTGAAGATGGGAACGGGCCCATAAAGTCGATGCCCCACACGTCAAAGATCTCACAAACTTGAATTGCATTTTGAGGCATTTCGTCCTTTTGTGAGATTTTTCCTTGACGTTGGCAAGAGTCGCAAGACCTCACCAAGTCGTGGGCATCACGATAAATCGTCAGCCAATAGAAACCCAAATCAAAGACTTTTTTAGCGGTGTAGTTGGCACCATGATGTCCCCCCGTGGGTCCATTATGGCAAGCCATGAGAATGTCACCGGCTTCTTGGCCGTGAACACACCGTCTAATCACTTGATCGGCACAAACTTTAAACAAGTAGGGGTCGTCCCAAAAATAATGTTTCACATCTTTAAAGAATTTTTTCTTTTGTTGGGATGACATCCCTTTCACCACAAAATTCCCCGCATGGTAATTTGCAAAATCGGCAAACCATGGGGTACTCGGATCATCTTTCAAAGATATCATCCCAAGTGTCTCGAGAGGAAATGTTTCGGTAATTTCCTTTTTCTCGAGATCACTTTGATGGGGATTTTCAAGTCTAGACAAATGATCGGCGGCGAGATTCTCCGCTCCTTTTTTATCACGAATAATGACATCAAATTCTTGTAGGAGGAGAATCCACCGAAGCAATCTCGGCTTAGCATCTTGCTTAGCAAGAAGATACATAAGAGCCGAGTGATCCGTATACACTATGGTCTTAGATAAGATGAGATATGGTCTAAATTTCTCAAAAGCATAGACAACGGCCAATAACTCTTTCTCGGTAGTAGTATAATGAGATTGAGCCTCGGTCATTGTCTTGCTAGCATAGTGTATCGGCTGAAAGTGCTTAGATTTCCGTTGCCCCAGGACTGCCCCAATAACATAATCACTAGCATTGCACATGAGCTCAAATGGCAAGTCCCAATCGGGGGCAACTAAAATTGGTGCTTCAGTCAATTTCTTTTTAAGAATCCCGAATGCTTCGATGCATTCAGGAGAGAAGAAGAATGGAGCATCTTTTTCAAGAAGACGGGTCAGAGGCCGAGCGATTTTAGAGAAGTCTTGAATAAATCGTTTGTAGAAACTGGCATGACCAAGGAAACTTCAGATTCCTTTAACGGTTGTGGGATGAGGTTGCTTAGCGATAACATCGACTTTAGCTTGATCGACCTCAATCCCGGCATTAGAAATTTTATGGCCGAGGACAATGCCCTCTTTGACCATAAAGTGGCACTTCTCCCAATTTAGAACAAGATTGGTGTCTTCGCACCGTTTAAGCATTTTGTCTAAATGGGAGAGGCAAGAAGAGAAAGAATTTCCGTACACCGAAAAATCATCCATAAAGACCTCCATTGTTTTCTCGATCATGTCATGGAATATGGCCATCATGCACCTTTGAAACGTGCCCGGAGCATTGCATAAGCCGAAAGGCATACGTCGATAAGCAAATGTTCCGTAGGGGCACGTAAAGGTGGTTTTTTCCTGATCTTGGGGATCAATTGGTATTTGAAAATACCCGAAAAAGCCATCAAGAAAAAAATAGAACTCATTTCCCGCTAAACGCTCAAGCATTTGATCCATAAAAGGAAGCGGAAAATGGTCTTTACGGGTAGCATCATTGAGTTTTCGATAATCAATACACACTCTCCATCCCGTGACGAGACGTGTAGGAATCAACTCATTTTCTTCGTTGGTAACAACGGTCATACCCCCCTTTTTGGGGACACAATGGACGGGACTAACCCACGGGCTATCAGAAATGGGGTAAATCATTCCGGCATCAAGGAGTTTTAGAACCTCCTTTTTGATCACCTCATGAATTTTCGGATTCACCCTTCTTTATTGTTGAACCGTGGGTTTGAAGTCATCCTCCATCAAAATTTTGTGAGTACAAAATCTAGGGTCAATACCCTTGATATCCGAGAGTTGCCAAGCAATGGCACTCTTGTGCTTCTTAAGCACATCAAGAAGTTGAACCTTCTCCTCATCTTTTAATTCTTTAGAAATAATGACGGGAAATTTGTCATCATCTTCTAGAAAAGCATATTCAAGATGAGGAGGTAAATCCTTGAGCTCGGGCTCCGGAGGATTAGTTGGCTCAAGTTCTTGGATTTCTTCAATTTGAATTTTCTTCGGAGGGAGAGAAGGTGATGGATCATCATTAAGCAATTTCTCAAGCAAGAGAATATCTCCCTCCAGATCAATGTCAGCATAATCAATTTCCGGCGAAACTGATTCATCCTTAAGATAGGCCTCGATCTCTTCCAAAATGAAATCACTTCCCTCAAACGGAGTGAGGGAAGGGGAAGAGTCGGAAAGAATAGGTTGAAAAGAAGGAGGAGTGGGATTGCCACTCAAGGATTTGTTTACAAATCCTAAAATTTCCTGAGCATACTCCTCGGAAGCAACATCAATCACATCAATACGATTAACCGATGTATCATCGTGAGTGGAGGAGTATCTCATAGTTTGATCAAGCTTAAATGTCACAGCTTGATCATCAACACGTAAGGTGAGTTCCTCACCATAAACATCAATCAATGCCCGACCCGTCCTCAAGAAAGATCTTCCAAGTATAAGAGGAACTCGGGGGTCGGCATCAAAATCTACCACGACGAAATCAGCCGGGAAATGGAACTTCCCCACTTTCACAAAAACATCTTCAGCTACACCTTTAGGACTAGTAAGAGTCCTATCGGCTAGCTCAAGAGTCATACATGTGGGAGTAAGTGGGGATAGAGAAAGCTTGTTCCAAACGGACAGCGGCATAAGGTTAATGCTTGCACCAAGATCGGCCAAGGCGTAGCATTGAACCATGCCCGGAAAATCACAAGGAATGAGGAATTTTTCGGGATCTCCAAGCTTTTCCCGAAGCTTTTTAAGGAGAGCCGCCGAGCAATTCTCATTTACCGGAGTTTTTGCTAGTTCAAATAATTTCTCCTTGTTACTGAGCAAATTTTTGATTGTCGAAGCAAACTTTGGCATGAGAAGAAGAGCATCCGCGAAGCTAATATCGAAGTGTAAATCTTGAAAGATTTGTAAAAACTTCTCAATTTGGATACTAGCTTTGTCGCGGAGCTTTTGGTCATTAAGTCTAGATGGGTATGGGATAGAAGGTTTAGGTTGAGACTTCGGAACATCGGGTTCCGGAATTTGGGTTGGGACTACCGAAGGTTGGACGTGTGCGGTACTTTGTGGGCTTGTAGAGTGCACCTTGTCCTTTGTCACCTCGGTTTCTCGTTCCACTTCCCTCACCGGAGAAGGAGTAGGAATCGAGGGTCCATCATATGCTTTACCACTTCGGGTGGTAATAGCTTTCAACTCACCCTTTGGGTTGGGAATGGTATTTCCCGGGAGAGAACCCGAAGATGAAGCTTGGTGAAATTGGTTGATAAGGGTATCAAACATACTTTCAATCTTCGTTTGAGATTGATCAATTTTTCTTTTGAGCTCATTACCCTGCTTAATCATTGAATTTTCAAATTCATTTTTCAAATTTGTGATTTGATTTTGCATAGCCCTCATTTTCACCTCATTTGTCTTAATGTAATTTGAAAGATCATTAGAGGGAGCAATCGGGGCTGGGTAATTTTGAGCTTGATACCCTTGATTGTAATTGACCCCTTGGGTCGGGTATTGGTTAGTAGGGGCTTGATATGGAACATTTTGCCCCCTACTTTGGTTTTGATTAAACCTCGTTTGATTGTTTTGAGAAAAACCGGGTGGTCCTGCTTGATAGTTAGCACGATAGCTCGAGTCACCTTGAGGACGGTATTGAGTACCTCCTTGGTTGTAAAACCCGGCTATGGCATTGATTTCAAAAGGACGGCCATCGGTGGCGGTACAATTGTAATAAGCATGAGGACCACCACAAGTAACACAACTTTCTTTCACCGCTTTGATTTGAGCGGGTGGAGAAGCTTGTGGGGTAGAAGAGGGATTTTTCTGAGAATTGAGAACAAAAGCTTGGAACATATCCGTGAGCTTATCAATTTTAGCATCCGTGCTAGAAGTATTCACCGGATGTGAACAAGAAGACGAAGCACTCACTTGAGAAACAACCGGTTTATTTCGTGAAGTGCGAACCAAAGACTTGTTCTCGATGATGGATAAAGCATCTCCCGTAGTCCGATTCAATATATAACCACCGGAGGCGGCGTTTAGAGAATCTTGGTCGGTTTGGTTTAATCCATTATAAAATGTATCAATTTGATGCAACTCAGAAAATCCTTGGTGAGGACATTTGCGAAGTAATTCTTTATAACGATCCCACGCTTCACTAAATGATTCATCAAATTTTTGAGTAAATTTGGTAATTTCATTCTTAAGACTTGTGGTTCTAGAAGGGGGAAAGAATTCGTTCACAAATTTCGACACCAAATCTTCCCATGTTAAGATAGAACGAGGGGGTTGTTTTTCAAGCCAAATCCGAGCTGCCCCCTCGAGAGAGAAAGGAAAGAGAAGCAATTTGATTGCTTCTTGAGGAACATTCCTACATTTGACGGTAGATGAAATTTTGTTAAACCATCGAATGTGGGAATGAGGGTCATCCCTCTCGAAACCGTAAAATTGATTCGACGTTACTAAGGATAGTAATGCCGGTTTAAGCTCGAAATTATCGGCAACGATCGGGGGAACAACAATAGCATCTCCATAACCCTCGATGGGTGCCTGGAGAAGCTCAAGCATGGTGCGATTCTCCGCCATTATGACAATGGGAGGATCGGGATTAGTACGAATCTCGGGTTCGACTAATGGGGCAGCACGTCTACGATTACGTCTTCGCGGAATTGCGACGAGTTCAAGTAAGGGACTCGATGATGAAGAAGAACGTGTGCGCATGCACCAAGAACATTAGGTTAAGAAAGGAAAGAAGAATATTTTTGGGTTTTTTGGTTTTTCAATTTTTTTTGGATTTTTGATAAAAAGTATTCACAAGATATATACGAAACTTCATGAGGAAGGTTCTTCAAGTCACTAATCGTCAAACCGTGACGATATTGTCGTAACACACCTCCCCGGTAGCGGCGCCAAAATGATAGTCGGGTTAAATATATCACAAGTCAACCTCTCACGAAGAAAAGTCAACGTGCGACGATTTAACGCAAAAATCGATTATAATAAACCGGATAAGCGAATACCCGGGTCGTGGTCCCAACGAGGTGTGAAATTGAGAATATCGTTTGGGGTTCGTTATTAAAATGCTTGAATCACGATTTTGATTTTGATTTCTAAATCTAGGAAAGTAAACAAGTAACGTGAATAAAATAAAAACGCGAACTAAAATCTAAAAACGAGCCTAGAAGTAAAAATCTTTAAAAATTAATCCTACGGGTACAAATTTAATTTTCCTAAATCCTAAATGACAAAAGAAAATTTTGGAAAAAAAAATTATATTTTTTTGACTTTTAAATAATTTTTTAGGAATTAAAAACTAAAATAGAGAAATAAAATGTTTAAAATAGTAAAACTATCTGGAAAATTATGAAACTTTTTCAGTAAATACTTTAAACTATTTTTAAGCTAAGAAAAATAAGAACTTTGAAAAAGCTTAAGCAGATAAGCTGTTATAAGCTGAGACGGCTTATTAAAGCTTATAAAGAAAAAAGGGTTTAAAAGAAATAAGAAAGAAAGGTATAACTGAAAAGGACTCTAGGGCATTTGGTAAGGCTGTGAGTGTGTGAGTCCAAGAACCCAGGTTCGAATCCCTCTCTTGGCCTATTTTTTGTTTTTATTTTAATAAACAACTTTTCATCAAAAACTTAAAATCAACTCAGAATAAGCAATGTGACTGATCAGATCAGTAAGGAAATAAAGTAAACAAGAAAAAAAAGAAGCAAGTTAAGCTAATGGGCTGCAAGATGGGGGAAAAACAAAAAAAAAAAATAATTGCAGTCTGCTACTAAATCAGTGTGGACTTGTGCAGACAATTAGAACCAAGGGCTTAATGGACTAAATGATTTGTAGTATTATGACCAAAACTTGGAAACAACTATAAGACTGATTTAGACTCAAAATGAACACCTTAAAAGATCAATTACTAAAATTTACTTAATAAGCATTTAGAAACTGAATTTGATAATGAAATTTGGAAAACAGATTTTTAAGCTATTAAACTATATAAAACCACTTTCAAAACTAAAAAAAACTACTTACTAAATTAAACAAAAGCTAAACTAATTCAAACTAATGACCAAAAGACCAAAATCAAGCTTATACCAAACACTCCATAACCAAACTGTTTTTGCAATTTTTGAGCTAAGCAAAATAACTTAAGCTAGTTTTCTGAAAAGAGATGTGTGTCTTAACTAATTTAGAACTTAAAAAGCTATAAGCAACCACCAATAAGCACTCAATAAGCTGCTACTCTATTAAGCTGTGTTTTTGGTCTTTTTCTAATTTTTAGCAAAAACTTAAATTTAGGCTATAAAGACTGATAAAAGCATTAACATAGGCACTACTGAACATAAATTAAACTAAAGATAAGCACAATAAATGGAAAATAAGCAATAAGCAATAAATAAGAAAAAACAGTAAATTAAAATAAAAGCTGAACTTAAATAAAAGTAAATTATATTGCTTTGAAATTAAAATAAGCTAAATAAAATTACAAAGTACCTTAAAAGTTATAAGCTAAAATAAACCTCAGTTGCTACCGTAGCATACATATCCTATTTATACTAAAAATTAATAACTAGGGTTTCCTGAGCTGTGCTTCTCTTGTGAGAGTGTTCCCCATTGGCTTCTTGTGCTTCTTTTTTGACCCTTGGATCTTTGCTTGCTCCCCAAAGCTTCAATTTCTGGCCGTTGATGAATCTTTTTGCCCTAGGATTGCTGAGGTGGAAGGGGGACCAAAGACACATCCATGTGATGGTCTTGGCTGGTAGTGGAGGTGATAGGGATGGATGGGTGTTTAGCAGAGGATTAAGCGGAAAAGTGGGAGGTTGGGGATAATGAATAGTGGTTAGGGTGTGTTTGACTGATTCATTTGACCGGGATTATTTGACCCGTGTTTAGCTAATTGGTTAAGTGGGCTTTAGTGGTGAGTGGGCTGGGTTGGTATTTCAATGGGTAGTTAAGATGGGTTGGGTAGTTTTGTAGATCCGGTTTGTTATAGTTGTTAGTATAAATTGGAATTAAACACAAGGACCAATGTTGTAATTGTTGAAACTTCAAGGACCAAAACTGCCATTTCTTTAAAGTTCTTCTAGGGTCCACTTTTATTAATCTGAAATTATCCAAGGGCCATTTTGGTATTTTTGAGCTCGAATTAAATCCACATGAAAAATATCTTTTCCGGCTTCGGTTTTCGGCTCTTTTCCATATCACGCTCGGTTTTGTCCATATTTGCCCCGTTTTCAATCCTTTTGTACCTGAAACACATAAAACACAATCCAAGGATATTTGTAACAATATATGGTCCATTTGGGTGTTTTTGGTCGTTTTTGTGGGATTTTTCGGGTATAAAATGATGAGTAAAAGGCCACTCATCACCCACGAATGGCGCCACTGATTGTACAATAAATTGCACGACCAGGTCTTGCGATGATGATCGAAGGATATAAGGGGTGTTAAGGTTGCGCCAAGCTTGTCGTTAACCTGAAATAAGAAATACGAAGACACTACGTTATGTGATTGCGCAGGGGTTGGACCCTGTGAACCACCTCCGGCGTGCGAATGAGTATATGATATGATAAGTTGGTAAGTTTGTAGTGAAATGAGAGAGTCGAGTTTGCATACCATTGTTCCTAGCCCGTCCAAGCTATTTATAGGGGAGAAAATAGGCCTTGGAGAGCTCATGCACAAAAAGCGGAGATCATGGGGGCGTCCCATGATTTAAGGTAACCGCTAGGGCTTAGTGACCCACTATCTCTTTCTTGGCGGGAAAGGTCAAGGGAAATAGAGGACGTGGGTATGACCAAGTCAAGATGTTCTCCGCTCTAGTATCTTCGAAGAGTGTACCCCGAAGGGATTAAGGCTTCGATTGGCTAGTTCCAAATTGGTAACCACATCATAGATGAATGGTTTGACGCCAGTGAAGATTTTAGGAGGTTGACCTGAACCTTCGAGAAGAAGGCTTCATACAGGCTCAAAGCGGTGTCCTTCGACCTGTTCGGAGGGTACATCATCAACAATGATCACATCATAAATTATACTTAATAGTTTTAAGTAAAACCAACAGCATTAACTTAGCAGGTTTAAGTATAACTAGCAGTACTAATTATACTTAACAGCAGAAACATTCAATGACTTAAATAACAGTACTAATCTTTACAAACTCTACAAAAACATAAAGAGATCAAAGATTTTAAAGATTTAACATTTCAATATTGGCAGACAAAAATTAAAATCTACTTACATCAAAACCTTTTGTAAGAAAATATGCAACATTCTTGTCAGTATGGATTTTAATCATTTGAATCAACTTCTTTTTATTGCAATCTCTTATAAAATGATGTCTGATCTCTATATGCTTTGTTTTTAATGAAAAACAGGATTTTTAATAATGCACATACTACTGTTATTGTCAATAAAAATCTTGGTATGCATAAAATTGTACCTATAATCAAGTAATTGATTCTGAATCCAAAGCACTTGTCCACAGCAACTTGAAGCAGCCACATACTCAACTTTTGTTGTAGAATTTGCAACCACAGTTTGTTTCTTGCACTTCCATAAGATCAATCTACACCCCAGGAATTAACAACCTTCTTTTGTAGACTTCCTATCCATGCTTGCTCCAGCATAATCACTATCAGTGTATGCTACCAAATCAAAAGGAGAATCTTTTAGATACCAAAGACCCAATTTTGGTTGACCCTTTAAATATCTAAAAATCCTTTTCACAGTATGAAGATGTGAAACTTTTGGTTTGACTTGGTATCTTGCACATGCACACACTATAAACATAATGTCAGGTCTTAAAGAAGTAAGATACATCAATGAAGCAATCATTAATCTATACAAGTGAAAATCAACATCTTCACCATCTTTATCTTTGAGCAAAGGCTTGGAAGTTTCCATTGGTGTACTTGTTGTCTTGACATTTGTATACCCAAACTTCTTTAAGATTTCAGCAACATACTTATCTTGACTGATAAATATTCTTTCCTTATTCTGCTTCACTTTTAAACCTAGAAAGAATGTAAGTTCTCTCATAGAACTCATATGAAACTTCTCATACATCAGCTTTCCAAATTCAACACATAACTCCTTCCTTGTAGAACCAAAGATGATATCATCCACATACACTTGAACCAGCAAAATATCATCTTTGCGCCTTCTGATGAATAAGGTCTTATCAATCTTTCCTCTGTAAAAACCCATTATCTAATAGGTATGTTGACAAGGTTTCAGACCATGCTCTAGGAGCTTGATGTAGCACATATAGTGCTTTTTCAACCTTATAAACTCTATCAGGAAAGTTTGGATCTTCAAACCCTGGTAGTTGACACACATATACTTCTTCTACAATCTTCCTATAGAGAAAAGCACTTTATACATCCATTTGATACACCACGAAGTCTTTAAATGAAGCATAAGCTAAGAACAGCCTAATTGCTTCAATCCTTGCAACAGGGGCAAAGACTTCATCATAGTAAATCCCTTCTTCTTGTGTGTACCCTTGAGCTACCAATCTTGCTTTATTTCTTACCACAATTCCTCTTTCATCTTTCTTGTTCCTGAAAACCCGTTTTGTACCAATAGCCCTTTTTCTGTTTGGTAATTCCACCAAAGTCCAAACTTCTTGTAACTTGAACTATAGAAGTTCTTCTTGCATGGCCTCTACCTAGCTTGGATCATTTAGTGCTTGAATTGCCTTTTTGGGTTCCACTTGTGATAAAAAGCAAGTAAACAAGCAGTTTTGAAGGTCTTTATGACTGTTTCTTTGTTTAATAGTTCTAACAAAAAGACCTTGTTCCTTGAAATCCTTTGACATCTTCCTTCTTTGTACAACTGAATGCACATCTCCAATCACTTGAGTCATAGGATGATTTTTTTGAATTCTAGTTGTTGGAATAGGACTTACTGGAATTGTTGGATCCAAATTGTTCATGTCAGCTGCTCCAACATCATCTTCAACATCACTATCAACCCATACTTCTTCCAAAGGAGGCATGTCTGGATCCTAAGAAATTCATTGCTTTTATTTCCATCACCAGTATTAACATTTGTGCTATCAGTAGTAACAAATGAACTAGCTGTATTAACATTGTTAGTGTTGTTTCTTTTACTAACAGTATTAACATCATTAATGCTGTTATCTTTATCTTTCCTTGGTTCATCATCAACCTTCTTTTCATCATCACTTGAATCTTCATTATCACTTGAAGATTTGACATCATCTTCTTGAAAACTCTTTGGATCTTGAGTTGAGAATGGTGGATCAGTAGTCCATAATGGTAGCAAGAAATACTTCTTTGCAGGTTCTGTCTCCTCTCTAGCTTGACCTGCATCATTATTTGCTTTTGTACCTGGAAAACCATTAGACTGTGTACCTGCAGCAACTGCCTCATAATTCATTATTTTTGTTAGTACATCAATATCAAATAGCCAATCTGGTCCACTACCTACAATATTAGGTGTACTCTCACTAAACCTAATATGCAAGTTCTATTCCACTATCCTTGTTCTACTATTGAATACTCTAAAGGCTTTGCTATTTAGAGAGTATCCAACAAAGAAACCTTCATCAGCCTTACCATCAAATTTGTCTAAGTGATCTATGGTATTGAGAATAGCAACAGGACACCCAAATGGTCTCATAAAACTTAGAGTTGGTGTTCTACCATGAAAAAGTACATATGGGGTCTTTTTATGAGGCTTAACAACTAACACTCTATTTTGCACATAGCAAGCAGTATTAACTGCTTCAACCCAAAAAGTAGTTGGCAATTTAGAATCAGCTAGCATAGTCCTAGCATCCTCAATTAGTGTCGTATTTCTCCTCTCAGCAACTCCATTTTGTTGAGGAGTTCTAGCTACACTATTCTGTCTCATAATACCCTTCATCTCACAAAACTGATTCATATCTCTATTCTTAAATTCAGTTCCATTGTCACATCTAATCACCTTAACCTTTTTGCCTGATAAATTTTCTACTCTAGTTATAAAGGACTTAAGAATGCCACTAGTCTCATCCTTAGTAGCTAGAAAGAAAACCCAAGTAAACCTACTGAAATCATCTGTGACAACTAAGCAATACATTTTCTTCATTAAGCTTTTTACAAATGTTGGACCAAACAAATCCATATGCAACAATTGTAAAGGTTGGCTGACAGAGTTCACTATTTTGGACTTACAAGAGGCTCTGTGTTGCTTTCCCTTCTGACAAGCAACACAGGTTTCATCATATTCAAAAAGTTTGGAAGGCAAACCTCTTACAAGATTTCCCTTAACCAGTTTGTTCATTGTTTTAAAATTCAAGTAACCTAGCCTTTTATGCCAAAGTTTAGATTCATCAGATGTGGCTTTTGCAAAGATACAAGTTAAACCTCATTTGGGAACCATGTTCTCTAAATCAACACTGTATATATTATCCTTTCTAGGAACTTTAAGTAAAACTTGACTTTCATCAATTAACTTAAAGTCAGGAGATAAGACTATACATTCAGTGTCATTAAAGAGAACACTATTCTTTTTGTCACACATTTGTGAGACACTAAAAAGATTAAACTTTAACTCTTTTACAAAATACACATTCTCAAAATCTAGTTTACCAGTTCTAATTGTACATTTTCCTGTGATTTTCCCTCCTTTGGGGTTACCTCCAAAAGCAACATATCCTCCATCAATTTCTTCATAATCTGTAAGATAGGACATGTTCCCTGTCATGTGCCTTGAGCATCCACTGTCAATCACTCCTTGATCCTGTAACTCCACATATGGATTGCCCTGCACATAAGGTAAGAAAATCAGTTTCTTTTGGGGACCCAAGCCATCACTGACTTGGATCTACCTTGTGCATCAACATAATCAAACCTCTTAAGGGTGATTGATGCACTGTCTAAAACTTTAATCTTTGGTTTCCAAACCCATCAAGCTGAGGCCTTAACAGCATGAATATAGTTTCTCTTAATAGCTTTAACAACTGTTTTTGCTTCAGTAGTAGAAACTACTGCTTTTGGCTTAGCAGTATTAAGTGTTGTTTTCTTTTGAATGGGCTTTTTAACAATTGAATGTGCTATTTTTGAAAAATGGAACATTGATTTAGCAACATTTACTGTTGTTTGGAGTGAGCAGTATTAAATTGTCTAGCAGTATTAACCAATACTACTGGTTTTGAAAAATTTTGTCTAGCAGTATTAAGTGATACTAAACCAGACCTCATTTGTACTGCTCTTGGAACAAAGTTCTTTTTAGCATTGGGGTGAGTCTTTTTGGCAAAATTTTGCTGATTCACCCTTGAAGCATTGTTCCACACTAGTTTTACTATCCTTTGATTTATAAATTGTTTTGGATGATAATGACAATTATACAACAAATGTTCAAATCTACCACACACATAACAAGCCTTATTAATCATCTCAAAATTACTTACTAATCTTTGAGACATCATGCCATTCCAGTTCCTTTGATTTCCTCTTCTAGGGCTGTTAGTGTTCTGCCTAGGTTGCTCATCTTGATTAACAGTTCTCCTAGCAATTTAACCTTGTGAATTAGGTTTAACAAACTTTATCTTTTCAACACTAGATCTAATTGTTTTACTTTCAACCTTAGGTGTAGACACAACCTGATCCTCATCATCTGACACCCAATCTTCAATAATTGGTGCATCAGTATACTTCCTATCAATCTTAGGCTTTTCTTCACTAATTTTAGCTTTACTATTCTTACCTACAGGCTCTTTAAACTCATCTAGACCAGTAAAAGATAAGTCAACAGTTGGAGGCACAAACTTTCCTGTAATGGGAGGTGCAACTAGTTTATATCCTATACCATTCTTGCACTTGTTAACAATTTGACACTCTACAATCTTGTTAACACTTTCATATGCATGTTCAAATCTATCCACTCTAAATTGAATGCTTTCTTTTTCCTGTTGAACTACATCTTTTTCTTTTTGATCTTTTTCAAGCCTATTCCTAAGCTTTGTAATAAGTGATTCTTTTACAAAAAGTTCACCTTCTAAAACATGAATCTTGTCTATATATTCAAACTCTTGCTTTTTGTAAAATTCAAGTCTTTCTTCTGTTGACTCTAAGCCTACCTTATAGCCTAAAACATGTAACTCGGATTTCTTTAAATCTTCTACTAGTTTATTATTCTAAGCTTCAAGTGACTCAACAGTATATAAACAAGATTTATAAGAACAACCAGAATCATTTGATACCTCAGAGTCAGAACTTGAAGATGAAGATGAGTATGCCATAAGTGCATATTTGGGTCTTTCTTCAGCCTGATCACTCCAATCATAGCCACCAAGACCATCACAAGACACCAAAGCTGTAGAATTTGAAGTTTTCACAGGCACAATTCTCCTTGAGCCTTCCTTGTTCCTGTTGTCTTGGTTCCTTGGAGCTCTGCATTCTCTAGCAAAGTATCTCTTCCTGTGACAGTTGTAGCATTCCACCTTGGACTTAACATAGCCATCTGCCATCTCAAATCCATCTCTTTTATATCGTCTGGATGAATTTGTTGCAAGTCCTCTTGTACAAGCTGAGGACTATTTGGTTGACCAGCCAGGAATGCATAAATAACTGCATCACTTAAGTTATCAATAGTTGTAGATTTAGCAGCATTAACTTGATTGCTAGCAGTAGTAACTCCATGAGCAGTATTAACTGCTTCACTAGGACTGCTAGAACTATTATTGGAGGAGGATACAAAAGCCATGTTTTGTGAGCTTGAATGTGAGCTAGATGTCCCTTTGACTTCAGGTTCATACACTTTGAGATTGTTGTAAAGATCTTGTGTCCAGATCATCCTTGTTTCTCCATACCACAGCATGTGTATTCCACTCTGGTGACAAACTTCTTAGCAACTTCTGATTCACATCTTCTTGGGAAATCTTCTCACCTAAAAGCTCTAATTGACTCACAAGCTTCTGAAGCCTGTCAAAGGTTTGATCAAGCATCTCAGTACTTGGAGCAGAAAAGTTCTAATATTGTTGCTTCAAGAAATTCTTTTTTGTCTTCTTTGAAGCAACATTCCCTCCAAATCTCTTCTCAATAGCTTCTAACAATGACTTAGCATCCTTGATAGAATTAAATGTCAATTGATGTTCATTAGGAATGCCCATCATAAGAGTGCTTCTTGCCTTCACCTCCAATCTTCTTTTTGTTGGAGTATGCTCGTGTCATAATAAATAATTATATGACTAGACATATGTGAGCCTATGTGTTGGGTCCTTCAGTACCCAAGAGTCCTTAAAACAGGATTTGAATACAAATTAAGCTAAGTGTTAATCAGCCGAAAACACAATTAGGTCACTGAGTGAACAGTCACTTAGTGAGTTACCTTCAAGATGCTCAGGACGAGTCTAAGAAGAAAGACTCACCACACAGGGAGGCGGATCTCCCTGAAGTGTTACTTGAGATGAAGAAGAAGGTAATGGGTTCAGTGAGCGTTAGACAAGAGCTCACTAAACCCCAGTCTCCTCAACAACAATAAGATTAAAGACTGAAGACTGAAGGCGAAGACTGAAGAACCTGAAGCCAAAAAGAAAGGCGGGATTGAGCGGGAAGGTTGAAGAGATAAGAACAAGTCTTATCGGGGTCAGACGCAAACCATCCCTAAAGCGGGTAAAAGTCAAGAAGTGTCAGGACTAACACTTGAAGACTTTTTTGGCGCAATCCTATTGGTTCTTAGAAATGACAATTACTGTTGTAGTTGTCAGACACGCCTTCCTATTGTTTATGTATTTTTAATCTTCAGTACTCTTAACATGTTTGCCTATAAATAGCAAACAGATGGAGAAAAGCGGGTTAGGTATTTTTGTACAATTAAAGCTTAGACTTTCACAATACCCCTTTTCTCCTACAAAGAGTAACCAATCCCTGAGATAGCTCAGTGGGTCAAAATTGTTGCAACTTAAGCATAGCTTAAGTTTAGATATGAGACACCATACCTTGTCTATTCAATCCCAAGTGTTTGTTCCGCAAAACACTTGGGTAATAGATTCTTTGATTGATTTCTAATAAGAATTTAAACGTTGAAAAACATTGTGTTTTTATATTTATGTTTTAACTTATAAATTGTAATCAGTGTTGCAAAACAAGGCCGAGTTGACCGATTACTCCCCGAGTACTCGCTCCAAGGCAGGTCGCCGAGTATAGCCGAGTTGGCCGAGTACTCCGAGTACTCCCCGCATAGGCCGATTTGAGCCCCGAGTACTCCCCCGATTAGGCTGAGTACTCGCTCCAGGGTAGGTCGCCGAGTACAAACCAAAACCGAGTTTTGCAACCTTGATTGTAATTAATCAATAACATTGTATCAGTCATAAACGCTAATAGATTAACTCTTTAGTTAACTCTAAGTGTGTTAAGGGAACAACAAGTGGTATCAGAGCCTCTGGTTTATAAAATCTTTCAGAAACTAAGAGTGCTCAAGGTTTTTAAAACCAAGATCCTACTATGGCTGATATTAATGTGCCCCAGCTAGTCGATAAAAAGGGTGGAAGCTTTTCAGCTGTTGCCCCAAGACTTGAAGCTGGTAAATTTAGCAAGTGGAAAAAGCGAATGCTTTGCTACTTGATTGGTATGGAACCATACTATATCACTTGTGTCAAAGATGGTCCCTATTTCCAAAAGACTGCTGAAGGGCTAAACAAGCCTGAAGCTCAATGGACCATTGATGAGAGGAGGGTGGTCAATCAAGACCAACGCCTGAAAAGTATCATTATATCTTGTCTTCCTGACGATATAATGGAATCAGTCATCAACTGTTCAACAACCAAGCAAACTTGGGATGACTTGATCAATAGCTTTGAAGGACCCTCAGATACCAAGGAAAACAGGATTATGGACCTGAAACTTGAATACAATACTTTCAGGGCAAAAGAATCTGAAAGTCTCTCTCAGACTTATACCAGATACAAGACTTTGATAAACGAACTATCAAACGATGGTGTAGTGTTGTCTAAGCATGAGACAAATGTAGGCTTTGTCAACAGTCTCTCTGAGAAGTGGCTAAACTTCTCACAAGGCCTCAGGAATGCTAATCACATTCAGACCCTTGAGCTCCCTGAGATCTATGGGAAGTTTGTCTATGAAGACAACTTAATCTCAAGGAGATACCCAGACTCAAAAGCTCTTGAGACCAGAAAGGCCTTAACCTCCACACCCATATCAACTGCCTTTTATACTAATGGTGTTGTGCAGGATTTTCAAGAGGATTCTGAAGATGAAATTGATGAAAGGACTAGTGATGAGTACCTAAATGATTTAAACATGGAATTCCATAAAACCACTTTTCTAAAGCAAAAGCAAACGAAACCACTAAATGCTTTAATTGTCGTAAAAAGGGTCATTTTGCTAGAGACTGTTATTCTAAAACCATCTCAGAACCCTCTTACAAATTTTCAGGAAACAGTTCCTCAGGAACTCGCAAGTTTCAACCAAGAATGCTTCAGTCGACCCAACATTTTCAAAACAATAATGTTCAAAAGGGTCAAAAAGACTTTGAAGCAAAATACAGGAAAGCTAAGGCTAAACTTGCACTTCTTGAAACTAATCCCTCAATGTCTCAGGCTGCTCAAACATCCAAACCTGTTCAGACAAAGAACAAGGTTCTTGTAGCTGAAGCTTATGACTGGGATGAAGAAGAGGTCTCCTCATAAGATGAGGAAATTAGAGTGAGTGCACTGATGGCACTCTCTGAAGGTGATCTGGTGGCTGTTGGGAAAAGCCATGCAATGAATGGAGAGTGGGTGAACATAACCATGAAGAAGGTAAACACTTTACTTTCTATGGATGATAATTCTGATTGGCAGTCCTATATGAATTATATTTGTGTAGATCTTAAGTTTGTTGAAGAACAAAGACTTAACTTTTTTTCAAAATATAACAATCTTGTGTCAGAATTGACTAAGTGTAGAGATGAATTGCTTGTACTAAAACAAGCCAAGTTAGAAACAATTACTCTACAAATTCAAAACACTGAAATTTTGAAACAAAACCAAGCCCTACAAAATGAACTTAACAAAGAAAAGGCTGTCATTCAAGGTTGGACTAAAAAGAACACCAAGGTCTTTGATACTGTGGGTTTAATTCAAAAGAAAACAATAGGAATTGACCATCTCACTGAAACCCCCAGTGAGAGTCACAGTGAAATGACCTTTATTTCAGCTGGCATATCTTTTGAGCAAGAAATGCTACCTAATTTTAATGACTGGATTGCCAGGGACAACCCAGTCAGTAAGTTATTGATTAGTTACCAAACTTTGAGACTGGAAAAATCTTGCTTCCTGAAAGTCGGGCTCTAAAAAATATGCTTGGACTCACTGACCAACCCAGTAATATTGAGTCAGTCAATAAGTCTGAATCAGAATCATTCACACCACTCCCACCACTGAATATCCTTCAGGGTGCTGTACCATGCTCAGACCTCCCACCATTGGTCTACTCTCAGTATTCTCCAAAGGAGAATCCAGGAATGGAAAAAACCATCCTAAAAAGGCAAACCCTTGAAGTCTCAGTAAATACTGATGACTCATCAAATTCAGTCCTTTTTGAAGTAAAAATTGACAGCCCTGATTCAACAATTGATCAGTTGGCTGAAATTGTCAGGAAGCTGAGTGAAAAGATTGAATCTTCTGAGAAACCTTCTCATTCCAAGAAGAAGGAACCCAAATCAGCTTCCTCAAGCACCAAACCAAAACCCTCCAAACCCCTGAAAAGATGTGAGTTGTGTCACTTTACCAATCATTACACTGATGATTGTTATAGAATCCTTTTGATGCGCGTGTGCGTAGTGCTCTAATTTATACCCACGGTATGTCGTTGTGGTTTTAGCAGTATTCAAGTTTTAAATTTATATTTAGCCGACTTATCAATAACACACACACTTTAACGAGCAGTGTACCCGGTCAGTATGAATATAATGGTAAGTAGAGTGTCGATCACTAAGAGTGGAACGTATTATCTAGTTATTCTAATCAGTATTTTAATATCTTAAGTTAGCTATACAACCTAATCTAACGCAAGGGGGTTCAGCCTGAGAGACTGGCACGGTTTGGTTATGATTAAATATAAACTAAACTAATAGGCACGAATCAGCGATTAGTACACACGTACACAAATAAATACTTGAGACAATAAGAAGACCTGTCCTGATAGTTAAGTAGCTTGTCACTTGTTTTATTGCTAGTTTTATATGAAGTGTATGTAATTAATCCTTTCTCGTTGGCTCTAATCTTATCGGCGAGTAAACCCTTACTGATTACTTATGACTATCCTATTTACCTTTTCTTCCTACTTTTCTACAGACGATAGAATGCATAGGCGATAAAATAAATAGGCGAGGACAGAGGCATGGCGACCCGATCAATGCTCAGCTAGACACAGAGGTTATCAATGCACTAATAAAAGTCACCAAAGACATCAACATATAAACTTTAATTAATGGGAAAGCAATTTTAAGGGGAGTTGAAGTGCATGATTAAATCAATGACATAAGCCCATCAATCCTGACCAATTAAAGTGTACTAATACAATAAAACAAAACTACTTAATGAATTGAATACATGCAGGACCTTCTTACAGCTCTTGTATCTTCGTTCAAGGTGTGTCTTGTGCTGCTACTTCGTCTGAATTCGGCTTAGGGTTTTGTGGTCTTCGGTCTTCTTCTGTCTATTAGCCTCTCGAAATTCGTCTGGCCTTGGGGTATTTATAGTTTCTGTCTGAGGGTAAGATGCGGCGCATTGAATAAGTAGATGCGGCGCATTGACTTAACTTCGCGTGGGGTCCAAGATTAATATATTCAGGAATATTCGTACACCGCCAGAAGATGCGGCGTAACTCCATTTATAGATGCGGCGCATGTCCTTGCTGTCTTGGATCGTAGCTTGTGAAATCTTGATAGTGATGCGCCGTATATAATAAGTAGGATGCGGCGTATCTGGAGCAGAATGATCTTGATCTTGTACATTTCAGTAGACTCTTAACTTCTTGCTTGTTTTGCTTCATAATTAGTCCAAAATCGCCAAGTTTCACATAATGCTTGTTTTTACCTGAGAATTACAAAAGTAAACATTAACGTATCAATTCTCACAGATAATATAATAAAACAAGTCAAATAAATAGGATAAATGATGGTAATAAAATGTACTTATTTGAGTTCATCACCTTTACTGCAAGATTTTCAAAATGGATGATCACAGGACCTCTGATCACAAAACATACACAGCCACATCAAAGATGGCAAGCTTTAAAGTTCAGGCTTTAAAATACCCTAATGATTCTATACAGAAACAGAAACAAAAGGCCAAGCCTTTTGCACCTTGCCCTCATTGTGGATTCAATGACCACCTTCCTAAGGATTGTCTAATGGACAATAACTGTGAAATTTGTGGAGATCCCACTCATGACACCTCAGGACATGATAAGGTCATTCAGGCCAGAAGAGGTATGAACAAGTCATCCTCTCAGTCTACTGAGTCTACCTCAGCTATCTAATGCAAAATTTGTGGTAGCTCAATCCACTCCACCTCTGACCATGAATCAATTGTCAATTTTAGAAAGACCCCCAAAGTTAAGCCCTCTAAGAAGTGGAGTCCTAGAAAGAACTAACCCAGTTTACCATTTGTGCAGAGGCATGCCAGGGATCCTATTTGGCATCTAGATAGTGGATGTTCAAGGAGCATGACTGGTGTGAAAGAGTATCTGCACAAGTATGTGGATGAATCAGGACCCAAAGTGATATTTGCTGATAACTTATCATGTCTCACTGAAGGTTTTGGCTCAGTAAACTGCAATGGTATAGTCTTTACTAGAATAGCTTATGTTAATGGTCTAAAATACAATTTGATCAGTGTCAGTCAACTATGTGATGCAAAATACATAGTTCAGTTTGATGATAAGCAAGGAATCATCTTCAGTGCTAATAAGGAAGTTGTCCTTATTGCACCAAGAAGACAAGATGTCTATGTGTTAGACATGTCCATTCTAACTCAGAATGGAACCTGTCTCTTTACTAAAGCCACTGAAACCCTCAACTAGCTTTGGCATAAGAGACTCTCCCACCTGAACTTCAAAAACATAAACAATTTTGTGAAACAAAAAAAGGTCCTTGGCTTACCATCACTTGTGTTTTCAAAGGATAAACCATGCTCTGCCTGTGAAAAAGGAAAACATCATAGAGCATCCTTTAAAAGCAAAACAAACTTTTCCATCAAGAACTGCCTTCATCTTCTCCATATGGATCTCTTTGGGCCCATAAGTCCTAGATCCATTAACCATGAGAAGTATACTCTGGTCATTGTGGATGAATACTCAAGATACACTTGGGTGTACTTCCTGATCAAAAAGAGTCAGGCAGCTGAAACAATCATGTCCTTTGTCAGGAACATTGAAAATCAAAATGACATCAAAGTCAAACAGATTAGGACTGACAATGGAACAGAGTTCAAAAACTATGAACTTGAATGTTTCTGTGATGAGAAAGGAATTTCCCAAAAATTTTCCTCTCCTTACACACCTGAACAAAATGGTGTGGCTGAAAGGAAAAATAGAACACTCATTGAAGCAGATAGGACAATGCTAAATGGATCAATCCTTTCTAAACACTTTTGGACTGAAGCAGTCAAAACTGCCTGTTATACACAAAACATATCCATCATTGTCAAGAGACATAGAAAAACCCCTTATGAGTTATTCAAGGGGAGGATCCTTGACATCAGCTATTTTCATGTCTTTGGGTGTCCTGTGTTTATTCATAATCACAAGGATCACTTAGGGAAATTTGATGCTAAAGCAGATGATGGATACTTCCTAGGATACTCACTTGTCTCAAAGGCCTTCAGGGTGTTCAACACTAGGAGACAGCATACTGAGGAAACATTCCATGTTACCTTTAATGAGAGCACTGATGCAATCAGTGTCTCTAACACCTCAGTGGAAGAGATAGGCATTGATGATTCATCAAGATACCCTCCTGATGAACATCATCCTGAAAATGGTCCTTCCACTCAGTACCAAACAAATGCTGACATCTCCTATTACATCATCCCTCACAACCTACCTTACCCAATCATCACTGAGTTGGTTGAAGCACAAAGAAATACTGATGCAATCATTCAGTCTGAAAAAAGTGCTCAGGAACCAAACAATCACAGTGATGAGTCAACCCATTCAGACACTCATGATACTGAAGATCATCATGTGTCTGATCCTGACCCTACCCATCAGGCCTCTACAAGTTCTAATCAGTTTCCAAGACCTCAGGACAGTTGGACTAGGTCTCAGGATATAGAACTTGTTAATATATTTGGAGAGCCTACTGAAGGCATGCTCACTAGAAGCATGGCTGCACAACTGAGAGCAGCCTCATCCAATGAATGCCAATTTGTGGACTTCATCTCCACAATTGAACCCAAAAGTGTCAAGAAGCACTTAATCATCCAAGTTGGGTTCAGGCCATGCATGATGAACTGGAACAATTTGACAGAAATAAGGTAATGACCTTGGTCAAGTGTCCTGAAGATGTTTCAGTCATTGGCATGAAATGGGTATTCAAAAACAAATCTGATGAAAATGGCACAGTCATTAAAAACAAGGCCAGACTTGTAGCTAAAGGCTATAACCAACAAGAAGGCATTGACTATGAAGAAACATTTGCACCAGTGGCAAGGATGGAAGCCATCAGGATCTTCCTTGCCTTTGCTACCTACATAAACTTCAAGGTGTACCAAATGGATGTTAAAAGTGCATTCTTAAATGGGTCACTGAAAGAAGAAGTTTATGTTCAGCAACCTCCTGGATTTGAAAGCCATGAGTTTCCTGACTATGTCTGCAAGCTTAAGAAAGCCCTTTATGGACTGAAACAAGCTCCCAGGGCATGGTATGAAACTCTCTCATCCTTCCTGATCCAAAACAAATTTGTCAGAGGCAAGATAGACAACACATTGTTTATCTATAGGACAAATAATGATGTCATACTTATACAAGTATATGTTGATGACATCATCTTTGGCTCAACAAGTTATAAACTTTGCAAACAGTTTGAAAAAATGATGGCAAAGAAATTTGAAATGAGCATGATGGGAGAACTGACTTACTTCCTTGGACTGCAAATCAAGCAGACTGATAAAGGAACCTCTATCAGTCAAGAGAAGTATGTCAGGAGCCTACTAAAGAAGTATGATCTCAGTGACTGTGCCTCAGTCAAAACTCCCATGGTACCAGCAAACATCCTTGGTCCTGACCTTACTGGTACACCAGTGAATCAAACTCTCTTCAGAAGAATGATAGGATCACTGATGTATCTACTTGCATCAAGGCCTGACATCCAATTCTCAGTGTGCTTATGTGCCAGATATCAATCTGACCCAAGAGAATCTCATCTCACAGCTGTGAAAAGGATACTCAGGTACCTGAAAGGTACTCTAAACCTTGGATTATACTATCCAAAATGTTCTGGCTTTGATCTCAAAGGATACTCAGACTCTGACTATGCTGGATGCAACATGGACAGAAAAAGCACCTCAGGCTTCTGCCAAATCCTTGGTGGGAAAGTAGTCTGTTAGAGTGCTAAGAAGCAACAATCAGTTGCCATGTCCTCAGCTGAAGCTGAATATGTTGCAGCAGCAAGTTGTTGTGCAAATGTACTCTGGATGAAAAGTCAACTCAGTGACTATGGAATTCAGTACAAGATGGTTCCCATCTTTTGTAATAACACAAGTGCAATTGCCATCTCTAACAACCCTGTTCTTCATCAAAGATCAAAACACATTGATATTAGGTATCATTTCATCAGGGACCATGTCATGAATGATGACATTGAATTACACTTCATTCCTACTGAATATCAGCTAGCTGATATATTTACCAAACCATTGGATGAACCAACTTTCACAAAACTGAAAGCTGAATTAGGAATGTTGGATATTGAGATTCAGTCCACTAATTGAGTCCATCCAACTAAGTGTAAATTCTGAAAACCCCAGGTCCCTGACTCAATGTGTTCCTCAGTGAAAAAGATCACTGAATCACCTTCCCTGAACTTCAGGAACTAAACCCAAGTCCCTGAACCCTTGTACCTCAGGAACTAAACCCAAGTCCTGAACAATCAGGTTCACTGAATGAAGAGTCATTCAAGGCCCTCAAGTGACATTCAATGCTAACTTAAATGCTCTAAGTATCTAGTTAGTAAATGTCCGAGGTTGGTAACTGAATTCTTATTTAATATAAGAATATTTGTTCTTTTGCCTTTCTGGCATGCACCTCATGGGCCACCACATTCCCACTTGGCATTTAATGCCTCTCCAATCACATAACAGATATGTGATGACTCAACTCTGCAAGTTATACTTTTTGCAGACGGCACAACTGTTTGCCTTGACAGTTGCGCAAAACAGGGATAGTGGAGTGGTTAAGCATTTAATGCGGATCCCAAAAGTTTTATTCAAAACGGTTTTCAAAAATATCTTTTGAGATATTAAACCGCTAAATGCCTAAAATACCCTCCACTTCACTTCCCTATAAATACCCCCCAAACAAAAATGGCTTCTTCTAATGCTATTACATACGCCCCAAATGTGGAATTCCTCATGGAGGGCGTAGACATGACCAAGAACAATGTGGTAGGTAATTTTGCCTATCCCCAAAAGTTTTGGGCGTACAAGAATGTAGTTAAGTATCTACAAAACTGCTTTCTTGCTACGGCATTTACAAAGACCCCCTCAGTCATATACCATGACTACTTGAGGGAATTTTGGTGTACAGCAGTGGCAACCAGCCCTGAGGACACCAAAGACTCTATAATCACTTTCTCAGTGATGAATGGGAGAAGGACCCTCTCCCTTGATTACAAAACCTTCATCAAGGCCACTGGTCTTGATTTCGCAGAGAATTTTGCGCCCAATCCCACTGACCAAGAAGTTAAAGCAGAATTACTTTTTCTAGGGCCACATAACCCCAAACAACCTGATGTGGCCCCAGGTTCATTATTGGCCAAGGCACCAATAATCAAGACTTGGTTCTCTCCCATCTGGAGGATCCTGATGACTTTTGTCATTCAGGTCCTTGGAGGGAATAAATCCTCCACGGAGCAATTGAAATCATCACAACAATTGATGGTGTTCAGTTTCCAAAAGGGTAGAAGAATTGACATCGGAGGAATAATCTTTCGTGACCTCGTTGCCAAGCTCTCAGGAAAATCTAGGCAATGACACATGTCTTACCCAAGGTTTATTTCCTGTGTACTTCAGGACTTTCTTGGCCCTGATTATATTTGGCCTAACGCTCAAGGATCAAAACCTAACGTCCTACACAAGGCCAATTATACCAATGGCATAACAGAGGTACAACCAGTTGCCTTGACCAACTACATGCTGGTAGTCATTCAGGTTGACAAAGCAATCTTACCCATTCCTTCTCCTGAAAAGCAGGAGAAGAAGAAAAAGAAGGCAGGGACCAAGAAGGTGGTTAAACCCAAATCACTCGCCCTTGGACCCTCTGCCTCAGAACCCTATGAAGGGGAAACAATGGCCAAGACCTCAGAGACACCCATCATTGAGACCCTCTTGACCCTAAAACAAACGCCAGCGGAGGTCACTGATAAATCATCTTTAATGTCCTCGGACGAACCCCAGTTTCCGCATGGCTCTACTGACATACACAAGTCACTATGGTCAGGAACCTCCACCTAATCACATCCCGATGAAGGCACTGACAAATCATAATCAATGCCTGGGGGAGAAAAGGGTCCTGAATCCTCGGTAGAGTAGCACTACTCTACTGAGAAAGGGACCCACACCCAATCACATCCTACTTACGGCCTTGAGAAATCACACTCAGGGTCTCAGGGAGTCAAGGACCCTAAATCCCCAAAAGGGCAGCACAACCCTGATGGGAAGGGGGTCCACCAACCATCACAAAGTATGCCTAGTGATAGTACTGAAAACCACCCATCAATGCTTGAAGGCGCACATGGGGACAAAGACTCAGGGGGCACGCAACCACCCGCTGATACGGAACCACAACCCCCTCAAGGCGGATCCATTCCCTCGGGAACTGACCCCAAACGCCAGGCTGAGCAAACCCACTCAGTTATTATGGCAGGGTCAGGACCTGGCCAAAACAAGTTGTAGATTCAGTCCATGGCGGACTTTCAGGCTGTTCTCTTTTCTGATGAAGAGCTCAGTATTGATAGTGAGGAAGAAGTGTTTGAGGCAGGTGATGATATGGATACTGATGCACAACCCACTGAACAATCGCATCAGTCTTCTCCACCACAAGGTGAAGAATCAGCTTCTCAGGCTGATCATTCTTCGGACTCAGAATCATCCTGCCCAGCTAATCTCAGGAAGTATGACAACATTCTTCCTCTCACTGAAAGACAATTGCTCAAGTTCTTGTAGAAAGCCAACAATGCTCTCTTCAAAGGGCTCACTGAAGAAATCTTTGACCAACATTGTGAAGCTGCAGTTCACTATGTCAACCTGAAGGAATCTGTTGAGGCTTATCATGATGAAGTTAATGAACAACAGTCTGGGATTTCCTACTCCTTCACAACTCTTGATCAGAATCTTAAAATATTCAACGCTACTCTCTCCAACATCACAAAGAGCGTTGCAACTATTCAAGAGTCAGTGAAAGATGACCTTGAGCTCAACAAGAAAATTCTTCAGGCTTCTGAGACTTTTCAGCAACAGTCAACCCAGTTAACTGAGGTTGTCAACATGCTGAACTCCTCTAACCTTCAGGGTCTCAGCTCTTCAGTGGACTCCATCAAGTCTTCCCTGGTTCTTCTGGAGGCACATTTGGCATCATGGTCCAAATCTTTGAATTCCTTGGCCTGGAATCTTGGGCCTAGGATGACTGCTATCGAGGCTTCTCAGGCATCTCTTGAAGCCAAGGTATCCACACTTCAGCAAGATACCTCAGACATCAAATCCATGATGACTAAGATCTATCAGGCCTTCAAAGGTCAGGCTGCTCCCTCAACTTCAGTGAGCACTCCAACTCCTGCTCTCACAATGGCTCAAGCAACAGTTGAGGGGGAGAAAGTCACTGAAGCTTCTTCCAGCCAACAACCTCCTTCTCAGACTGAAGGGGAGATTCCTGAAATAACCCCATCAATAACTCAAGATAAAGGCAAAGGCATTCTCACTTCTACTGAGCCTGAGCCTACAATATTGGTGCTTGCTTCCTCAGAAAGAAGGCCTGACCCTGATGAACCAATCAAGGTCCCTTATGAGATCAATGGAGTGATGCATCTTCTCACTTAGGCTAAAATTTAGGTTCATAAGGAGAAGGAAGAAGGGTTGAAGAAAGCAGCTGAAGAAGAGAGGCAGAACAAGTCTGCCCTCATCCAGGTGGTCAGAGAAGAGGCTGAGAAACTTGGAATTAAGCCAAAAGGTCTTGCTGGAAGGAAAGATGGTCAGAGCTTTGTGAAAGCTTAAGATGCTGAGATGACTGCTCTCAGGAAGAAAAGAGAAGAAAGGTTGAAAAAGACTGAGGAGATAAGGAAAAAGAGGATTGAGAAGTACCAATGGGTTATGAAAAGCATACTGAGACCTGAACCTATCACTGATGTAAAGATTCATCAAAACACCAAGCCTGCTGTCATTAGTGTCTTCAGAGGTCCAGACAAGAGGAACTTTGAGATTCATGAGCCCTTTGGATTCGCTGACTTTGGGATCACTGAATTGGATGAATTGGGTCTGATCATATTCAAGATTCGAACGTTGTTGTCAAAGAACTGATGAAGTCTCTAAAGCTAAGATATGAAAAATTGGTAGTAACACCTCAAGAACTTGGTATTCCCTCACTTCTCCCAGCTCCAACCAGTCAGCCTGCTCCTACTCAGTCCTCTAGAAGAAAGAGGAAGCAAATTGAGTCTGAGCCTGAGATCAGAGTTCCTGGCCTTAAATGCAACAGAGCTCTCCCTGAAAGAGTTCAATTTGTGAACAACCAGGTCATTGAACTACCTGAAAGGGGTCTCTTCTTCACTGATGAGAAGAAGTCGTTAATTACTTTCTAGTACATTTAGTATGAGACGAAGTCGTTAGCTCACTCATTACTGATCAAAACACTTAAGCATAATTTATATCCAAATAGGGGGAGATTGTTGGGTCCTTCAGTACCCAAGAGTCCTTAAAACAGGATTTGAATACAAATTAAGCTAAGTGTTAATCAACCAAAAACACAATTAGGTCACTGAGTGAACAGTCACTTAGTGAGTTACCTTCAAGATGCTCAGGACGAGTCTAAGAAGAAAGACTCACCACACAGGGAGGCGGATCTCCCTGAAGTGTTACTTGAGACGAAGAAGAAGGTAATGGGTTCAGTGAGCGTTAGACAAGAGCTCACTGAACCCCAGTCTCCTAAACAACAATAAGATTAAAGACTGAAGACTGAAGGCGAAGACTGAAGAACCTGAAGCCTGAAAGAAAGGCGGGATTGAGCAGAAAGGTTGAAGAGATAAGAACAAGTCTTATCGGGGTCAGACACAAACCATCCCTAAAGCGGGTAAAAGTCAAGAAGTGTCAGGACTGACACTCGAAGACTTTTTTGGCGCAATCCTATTGGTTCTTGGAAATGACAATTACTATTGTAGTTGTCAGACACGCCTTCCTATTGTTTATGTATTTTTAATCTTCAGTACTCTTAACATGTTTGCCTATAAATAGCAAACAGATGGAGAAAAGCGGGTTAGGTATTTTTGTACAATTAAAGCTTAGACTTTCACAATACCTCTTTTCTCCTACAAAGAGTAACCAATCCCTGAGATAGCTCAGTGGGTCAAAATTCTTACCACTTAAGCATAGCTTAAGTTTAGATAGGAGACATCATACCTTGTCTATTCAATCCCATGTGTTTGTTCCGCAAAACACTTGGGTAATAGATTCTTTGATAGATTTCTAATAAGAATTTAAACGTTGAAAAACATTGTGTTTTTATATTTACGTTTTAACTTATAAATTGTAATTAATCAATAACATTGTATCAGTTATAAACGCTAATAGATTAACTCTTTAGTTAACTCTAAGTGTGTTAAGGGAACAACACTATGGGGTCACACACTTATACACAGAGATACCATTTTATATATTGTATTTATTGTATTTACACTATATATAAGACTACTTAACTTGGGATCAAGAATGGACTACTAATAACTAAGCTAGTACTTAGTTTATTGGATTGGACCAACAAATGGGCTAGCCTATTTAGTGCCCCCATGTGGCCGGCCATGGTGGGAAACAAGAGGGAAAAGAACAAGAGGTTAAGTGTAACATTATTTCTTATAACCTCCCATTGATTTGGTCATTAAGGATAATCAATCACACTAAACAACTTGCCATCTTTCTCTCCCTCTCTCTCTCTCTTAAAACCTATGGCACAAAACACACCCCTCTCTAGGGTTTGTGTTTTTATCCTTTCTTTGCTTAATCTATTGTAGGTTGTTGCAAGAATAAGTGTTACGAGGTCAAGACTAGCATCGGGTGGTAATCGGTGACGTGTAGTGTGTTTCTATCATAGAAGTGATCAACCTCATTGATCATTTGGGTTTCTTATTCCATTCATGGGTTTGGTGATTGTTAGAGACTCCCGAATCACGCTACAAAGGTATATAATCGTTATATTTATTATTGATTGATCATATGGCTATATGGATCCGTCTCTAGGTGATGTTTCCGCTGCGTTTGATTATTTTAATATGTTTTTCATATTCATCATCACCTATAGTGGTATCACGAGCCATCATATGTGCCATATGATTATCGAGTATGCGTAAAAATGGCTAAATCGGGTGTTTTTTGATGATTTTTGAAACCATCTTTAAAACAGCCCCTAGGGCTCTATTTTTTTATATATCAACAACCCATGAGGGGTCTTATGATCTGTGATTTTTGATCTCATATCCATTTGTTACGCATATTTTAATTGGTATACTTATCGGGTACATGTAAAATGGCCAAAAACGCGTTATTTTTATTGATTCATGAAATGGTTTTGATTCAGCCCTAAAACCTTAATTTTCTGTGGTAAAATGATATTTTGAAGGTCCTAATATCATTGGGTTTTGATCCTTAGTCCATTTGACACACGTACCTATCGGGGTTTTAATTCTTGTTAATTATTTTCCTCGTTTCGTTGGCTAATTCTTTAAATTCTTGTTGTTAATTTTGTTTCCATGGAAAATACATGCATGTTTGTCCATGGAATTAGCCAACACCTTGTTATGTTCATAATGTTATTGTATCATTATGTTTGATACGCAAAGCCGATGAAAACCTAGACCACGTGTGACATATTTGTTGTGAATTGTCGTTAATTTCTTGTTTTGTGGTTTTTGCCATTATTCCGGCATTCTTGTATGTTATTTAATTTGGTTTTTGCCATTTTTTAGGCACTTTATAGTAGATAGAAAGTATATTAGTTGTATTTTACTTTCTATATAATGTAATCAAAGCTTGGAATGGAATGGCAAAAGAAGTTAGGGACATAAACGCGAAAAATGGCTGCCGGAACAAGCTGCAGTAAAACGGAGTTTCCCGGTGATTGGTAAGGAGTTATTGGCTGTAATTTTTTTGTGCAGGTACACAATTAATGGGCCCACAACTTTGTAGATTTTTTCTAAGCTTGGGGAAGATTCCTTCTAGGTCGTTTGGGCCTCCGAATGCAAAAATTCTGGGCGGACAGATTAATTATTTCATTTGCATAATGGGCTTCTACTTGCTCTTGATTGTCTTGGAGTAAGTGGGAGCCCTCTGTGTGGTTGTGTAGGCTTGTCCCTAGTTGACCATTGGTTCTCGTGATGGCTCACAAGACCGAGCATAGGATTTTTCATCGGTTGAGGCTTTACATATTGTGGTTGTGTGTTTGTTTATTTGCTTCTTATATATGCTACGATTGTGTGTAAATTGCAAATTGTTTTCTAAAACATGAAACGAAACACAAACCAATTTTTTTTAAACTAAGTCTTATAATTTAGTTTAACTAAGTTTTTGAAACGTAAAATCATTGTTTTAATAAATAACACTTGAACTTATTATGCTTGTTATTTATTTTATGTATTGTCCAAACTTATTTATAATCCACATAGGATTAATATTAGTCTTGAAAATAGACAACTCGATACACATAAATTAAAACAATGATTAGACTTAAGTTTAAAAAAAAATTAACTTGTGCTACGAAGAATGAATGCATGCTTCTTTCGTACACCTTTTTGATTCACATAAATATTTTACCCATCACAAATTTAAGTCGTGTCGTCCAATCGCTTGAGAACACTTGCAATTACTTTTTGCCTATGCATGGGACCTAGGTTGAATTGTAACCCAAGGTGACTATTCTCTATGCGTGAGACCTAGAAATATTCTCACACGTTCTCAAATTGGATGACTTAATCGAGTAAAGCGGTGAGACCTTGACCCGAGGCAAAGATGGGACTAAACATGCCTACATGACACTAGTTGTTTGAAACTAGATGCCATGAGTCCCATAAGGATCTAAGAGTTGTACATGTAATACAATTGGTGATCGTCGCCTACCAATTGAATCTACTATTGCTAACAGATCAACTGATGTGATAGTAGAAGCACAATGTGGATCTTAGCCTTTTTGTAAATTAATTGTTTTAAATTGTAAACATGGGGTAGTTAAATTACAAAAGGATAATTATCAAAAATACTAAAAATGAACTTTGTAAATTCAATTAATGAATTAATGCAACACAAACCGTAAACAAGAGTTTGTTCTTTTCTTGTTAAAAGGAGAACTAAGTCGTTCTTTCCTTGTAAGAAAGAGACTTGTTCCTATCCTTTTTCTTTATGAGGAAAAGCCATAACAGGAATATTTGAATTTTCCTAATTCTAATCAAACTCAAAGAACACCTACTCTAGAAATCCTGATGTCTTGTATAAGTCAAAACGGTTAAGTATGGTTACACATCTTATTCTTTCAAGGTTGTTTTATAAACCCTAGTTCCGGTTTTGAAACCTTGAAGAAATATAAGATATTTGGATAACTAGAGAACATGTTTTCTATAGCTACTGTAAAACCCGAAAATCTAAAACATGCAAAATTACCAAAATGCCCCTGAAAACTTTAAAATTTAATTAAAGCTTAATTAAAGTTCCGAATCGATCCCAAACTTCTGGAAACGAACAAGATATGATACAAAATAATTTTGACGACTTCGATTAATATTTATACAAGTTGTGAGATGACCAAAATACCCTTGTGTATACCGAAAATTTAAATACATAATTATTATTAATTAAAAACATTTTAAATACAAGACTAATTAAGGAAAAATGAAATAAAAAGGGTAAATTGATTTGGGCCTTTATGAAGGCCGGTTATTTGGCCTAATTCCTCCCCAATACTCGGTCATAGCAATTTATACCATCCCCTGATTTATTTTATTCCATTAAAACCCTAAAAACTAATTAGCCGCCACCCTCAAAAATCACCCACACCACATCCGAATTTTCTGAAGCAAGGAGGTAATTTTTTGGAGTTCTTCATAGTGCCAAGAAGGTGGGAAAAATAGCCACAAGGTCCTGGAGTCGATCGTGTGTTCGTGGTGAATTAATTGGGTCGAAATATTGAAACCGAGCAACAAAAATTCAAAGCGTGTGAATCCCTTGATCTAAAATTCTTCTGGTATTTTTCTAGCCTTCTCCTAATCATATATAACATGTAAAAATTATTGAAATCAAACCATGCATCATGTATTGATCGAATGAAAAATAAATAGCTTAAAACCCTAATTTTGAATAATCGAATCTAATAAATCCATGCGATTTTTTTGAGGTGTTTACTTATTTTTCCTGGGTTCTATATGCTTTTTATAACATGATAAAAATGGTCATTCGAATTGTTTGAGTCGAATTCGTGATTTATGGAATTATTTTGATAATCGGATTTTAGAACAAAAAAGAGAAAAACATGGAAAAATGCTAAACCGATCGACCTAGGGTTTTTAATGAATGAAATCTGGGAATAAAAGTGACCAAATGATGATACAATGATTGCTTAATGATTGGGGTTGCTAGGGTTTGATTTTGTTAAGATTTTATGCAAACCGATTTGAAGATTAATAGTTAAAGGGTATGTTTTGTAACTTTTAAAAATCGTGGACCATTTTTGTAATACTCTATAAATGAAGGAAAATATGAATAAAATATAACTTGAGGGTGCTATTTGTAAAATATGAAAGTTTGGAATTAAAAGGTATTTTGTTAATTAGATTTAAATCGATTTGGAAAATAATTAAAATGAGGGACTAAATGTGTAATTTCTGGAAAATGGAAGGGTCATGAAGTAAATAATAATATAAAGGGTGAAATGTGTGAATTTGAGTATTTATGGGCTTAATATGTAATTATGGCAAATTATGTAAATCGAATTGAATTTTAAATAAGTAAAAGGACCAAATGTGTAAATTACCGAAACTTTGAGGGCTGTTTGTAACATAATTATATTGAAGGTTAATTTCTGTAATTTGAAGGAATAAAAGGACTTGATGTGTAATATGAATCTTGTGAAGGTTAATTTGTAAATTATATAAGTATAAGGTTTAATTTGTAATTAATTAATTAAAAGGGTGTAAATCGTAAATTATGAAACTTGAAGGCTAAATGTGTAATTCTGGAAAGTATAAGTGTTTGAATGGTAAAATGATGATAATTTTAATGTGGACCTTGAACTTTGGCAAATTTACACTTATAACCCTGAACTATGAAAACTTGTCATAACTAACCCTGAACTTGTGTAACTTGTTAAAATGAATGTTACTTCCAGAATAAGCTAATTAAAGACTTGACTTGAATTATATCACCTGAATCTTGCTAAATGTGGTAACTTACTAATTATGGAAACCTGCTAATAAAAGAAAGTTACTAAAAATAGAAGTTACTTATAATGGGAAGATAACTGAACCCCTTTCATATTTCTGTCTTCTACTCCTTTAGGTTCGAGGAGGGAGTGATCTTGATCCCTGTCAGCTACTCTTGTGTTTGTGCTTGCTATTTGAATAAGGTACAGATATTCTGCCCTTCTTGTAAGGAGCCGTCGTCTCATTTCTGATTCCTGATTCATTACTATGTTTTCCCTGTATTGTGAACCGTAGATTTGAACCTTGGCCTTAACCTTTGTCTTGAACCTTGTCATAAACCTGAACTTGAACCTTGATACTCTTGATATGAACCATTTGACTTGAACCTTTGACTTGAACCCTGCTATGACACTTGACATGACTTGTTCACCTCTGATAACCTGGATAATTAAGACCTTGGGTACTTGAAGGTTCATAGGATTTTATAACTACTTTTAGTTGTATATGAAGAGGTTTTTGAACATCTCCTTAAAAGACTTTTATTATGAAACTGTTCTAACGATCATTTTATTAAAATCATGTAAAAAGGACTTCTTATAATAAACTATTATGAACCTTCCAGTATTTGACCTTCCTGATATGGACCTCCTGATAATGAACCCCTGCATTTATCTCCTGTCTTGAACCCTGATATGAACCCTGATATGATATCTGACACTTGATACCTGAGACTTGACACCTGACACTCGAGACTTGATACTTGACCTTGACCCACAGTTTGAGACTACGAGCCATCCACTAGGCATGAGGGTTTCATGTCCATGTCTGTGATGCACCACCGGCATGACTAGTGTGTAGCCCTAGTGATTTGGTTACACCGTCCCCGACCTGATTTGATTTGTTACGTAGAGGAAGACCCTGTGGCCTGCGGGGGCGCATGGATGCATCCTAGACATGTCCTGATTCGTTATATTTCCTGTTATATCCTGGTGACTGACGAGTGTGTGCGATACACGTCTTTCACACCCCTGGGAGTTCGCGACTCCAACCCCTAGAGGTATCCCCTCACCCTGTTTCCTGGTATGCTGAGGTCACCCCTCCATACACCCTGATATATGTGATTTGATGTGATATGTTTGGGCTCGTAGAGGATTTCTGTTTACCTGAAACCTTGTAACCTTATGACCTGTTACTTGACCTGACATTTGACCTGACTTGATTTGACTTGGGTTTGTGGTGGATTTCTGGTTATGTTACCCTATGACTTGATACTGGACTTGACTTGATTTTGACTTGGGATTTTGGTGGGTTCTGGTTTCTTTTGCTTTCACCATTGTAACCATTCTGAGTTCCTGGTATGTCTGCATAACTCTTGTATTCCTTTTTCCTGACTCTTGTTACTCCTGGTATTATTTCTTTTACTTTATTATCCCGTTATTACTGCTTTGTTTCCGTTATATCTGTTCACTGAGCTCTCGTAGCTCAGCCGCATTTCTTTTCCTGCGGCAGGTACATTTAAGCTAGGAGCTGGGTTTTAGCTTGGGATGAGAGCAACTTGTGTGAAGTTAGACCTTGTCATTCTAGTCTGACCGTTGGGATATTATTTCTGTTATGCCATTGTTTGGGCATTTGGATTCTGTTTTGTACTCCGTTATTTCTGTCTTGCACTTGATATAAGTCGTGTTGACTTATTTTCCTTTGGATTTTAATGTTAAAGCTTCCGCTATTTTTATTTCTTGAATGCTTGTATCTGATATGAAGCCATGTATTTGTGACACCATTACCCTTGTCGGGTTGGGGTGTTACAATTTATGGTATCAGAGACAGGTTTCCGAAACCCTTAGGCTTAGGCCATGTGACCTGTGAGGATTGGGTAGACATTAGGTTTTCTTTTCGCGCACTCTCTTTTCCAGTTATGCTCTGTCATCTTTCCTTGATTCTGCTCTGTCATATTTTCCTGTTCTGCTCTGTCATTCTTCATGTTCTGTTCTGTCATATTTTCCTGATCGTCGGCTTAATTCAGAGTTTGCGGATCCGTCAGCATGTTGCGATGCAGCTCGCAACATCGAGATTTTCATGAGGGCGTTGGTTACAAACGAGACCGTGATGGCGACAAGTTGCAGCAGCAGATTCAGAGTCGGGACGTCAAGGAGTATTCGAGAAAGAGCTACGACCAGAAGAAATCATATTCGAGGGGCCGAGATTCGAGGTCAGTTTCTAGGCAGGATGGCGATCGTCGGGGGCGCAGCGACAGTCAGGGGTCAGCTAGTTGTCCACAGTGTGGGAAGAATCATACGGGATTTTGTCGTACGACTTCTGGAACTTGTTTTAGGTGTGGTTCGAGGGAGCATAAGTTGAAAGATTGTCCTAGGCGGAATCCGGAACCACTTGAGAAATATCTTGGCCCTCATTCTCCTACTCCTACCACCGGTCGTGTTTTCTCGCTTTCTCGTGATCAGGCAGATAAGGCGTCTGGTATGTCCTTGTTTTGTTTTCCGTTCTTTTTCATTTCTATGTCCTTACAAATTTCGAGGAAGAAATTTTTCTGTTAGAGGGGAAGAGTTGTAAAACCCGAAAATCTAAAACATGCAAAATTACCAAAATGCCCCTGAAAACTTTAAAATTTAATTAAAGCTTAATTAAAGTTCCGAATCGATCCCAAACTTCTGGAAACGAACAAGATATGATACAAAATAATTTTGACGACTTTGATTAATATTTATACAAGTTGTGAGATGACCAAAATACCCTTGTGTATACCAAAAATTTAAATACATAATTATTATTAATTAAAAACATTTTAAATACAAGACTAATTAAGGAAAAATGAAATAAAAAGGGTAAATTGATTTGGGCCTTTATGAAGGCCGGTTATTTGGCCTAATTCCTCCCCAATACTCGGTCATAGCAATTTATACCATCCCATGATTTATTTTATTCCATTAAAACCCTAAAAACTAATTAGCCGCCACCCTCAAAAATCACCCACACCACATCCGAATTTTCTGAAGCAAGGAGGTAATTTTCTGGAGTTCTTCATAGTGCCAAGAAGGTTGGAAAAATAGCCACAAGGTCCTGGAGTCGATCGTGTGTTCGTGGTGAATTAATTGGGTCGAAATATTGAAACCGAGCAACAAAAATTCAAAGCATGTGAATCCCTTGATCTAAAATTCTTCTGGTATTTTTCTAGCCTTCTCCTAATCATATATAACATGTAAAAATTATTGAAATCGAACCATGCATCATGTATTGATCGAATGAAAAATAAATAGCTTAAAACCCTAATTTTGAATAATCGAATCTAATAAATCCATGCAATTTTTCTAAGGTGTTTACTTATTTTTCCTGGGTTCTATATGCTTTGTATAACATGATAAAAATGGTCATTCAAATTGTTTGAGTCGAATTCGTGATTTATGGAATTATTTTGATAATCGGATTTTAGAACAAAAAAGGGAAAAACATGGAAAAATGCTAAACCGATCGACCTAGTGTTTTTAATGAATGAAATCTAGGAATAAAAGTGACCAAATGATGATACAATGATTGCTTAATGATTGGGGTTGCTAGGGTTTGATTTTGTTAAGATTTTATGCAAACCGATTTGAAGATTAATAGTTAAAGGGTATGTTTTGTAACTTTTAAAAATCGTGGACCATTTTTGTAATACTCTATAAATGAAGGAAAATATGAATAAAATATAACTTGAGGGTGCTATTTGTAAAATATGAAATTTTGGAATTAAAAGGTATTTTGTTAATTAGATTTAAATCGATTTGGAAAATAATTAAAATGAGGGACTAAATGTGTAATTTCTGGAAAATGGAAGGGTCACGAAGTAAATAATAATATAAAGGGTGAAATGTGTGAATTTGAGTATTTATGGGCTTAATATGTAATTATGGCAAATTATGTAAATCGAATTGAATTTTAAATAAGTAAAAGGACCAAATGTGTAAATTACTGAAACTTTGAGGGCCGTTTGTAACATAATTATATTGAAGGTTAATTTCTATAATTTGAAGGAATAAAAGGACTTGATTTGTAATATGAATCTTGTGAAGGTTAATTTGTAAATTATATAAGTATAAGGTTTAATTTGTAATTAATTAATTAAAAGGGTGTAAATCGTAAATTATGAAACTTGAAGGCTAAATGTGTAATTCTGGAAAGTATAAGTGTTTGAATGGTAAAATGATGATAATTTTAATGTGGACCTTGAACTTTGGCAAATTTACACTTATAACCCTGAACTATGAAAACTTGTCATAACTAACCCTGAACTTGTGTAACTTGTTAAAATGAATGTTACTTCCAGAATAAGCTAATTAAATACTTGACTTGAATTATATCACCTGAATCTTGCTAAATGTGGTAACTTACTAATTATGGAAACCTGCTAATAAAAGAAAGTTACTAAAAATAGAAGTTACTTATAATGGGAAGATAACTGAACCCCTTTCATATTTCTGTCTTCTACTCCTTTAGGTTCGAGGAGGGAGTGATCTTGATCCCTGTCAGCTACTCTTGTGTTTGTGCTTGCTATTTGAATAAGGTACAGATATTCTGCCCTTCTTGTAAGGAGTCGTCGTCTCATTTCTGATTCCTGATTCATTACTATGTTTTCCCTGTATTGTGAACCGTAGATTTGAACCTTGGCCTTAACCTTTGTCTTGAACCTTGTCATAAACCTGAACTTGAACCTTGATACTCTTGATATGAACCATTTGACTTGAACTTTTGACTTGAACCCTGCTATGACACTTGACATGACTTGTTCACCTCTGATAACCTGGATAATTAAGACCTTGGGTACTTGAAGGTTCATAGGATTTTATAACTACTTTTAGTTGTATATGAAGAGGTTTTTGAACATCTCCTTAAAAGACTTTTATTATGAAACTGTTCTAACGATCATTTTATTAAAATCATGTAAAAAGGACTTCTTATAATAAACTATTATGAACCTTCCAGTATTTGACCTTCCTGATATGGACCTCCTGATAATGAATCCCTGCATTTATCTCCTGTCTTGAACCCTGATATGAACCCTGATATGATATCTGACACTTGATACCTGAGACTTGACACCTGACACTCGAGACTTGATACTTGACCTTGACCCACAGTTTGAGACTACGAGCCATCCACTAGGCATGAGGGTTTCATGTCCATGTCTGTGATGCACCACCGGCATGACTAGTGTGTAGCCCTAGTGATTTGGTTACACCGTCCCCGACCTGATTTGATTTGTTACGTAGAGGAAGACCCTGTGGCCTGCGGGGGCGCATGGATGCATCCTAGACATGTCCTGATTCGTTATATTTCCTGTTATATCCTGGTGACTGAAGAGTGTGTGCGATACACGTCTTTCACACCCCTGGGAGTTCGCGACTCCAACCCCTGGAGGTATCCCCTCACCCTGTTTCCTGGTATGCTGAGGTCACCCCTCCATACACCCTGATATATGTGATTTGATGTGATATGTTTGGGCTCGTAGAGGATTTCTGTTTACCTGAAACCTTGTAACCTTATGACCTGTTACTTGACCTGACATTTGACCTGACTTGATTTGACTTGGGTTTGTGGTGGATTTCTGGTTATGTTACCCTATGACTTGATACTGGACTTGACTTGATTTCGACTTGGGATTTTGGTGGGTTCTGGTTTCTTTTGCTTTCACCATTGTAACCATTCTGAATTCCTGGTATGTCTGCATAACTCTTGTATTCCTTTTTCCTGACTCTTGTTACTCCTGGTATTATTTCTTTTACTTTATTATCCCGTTATTACTGCTTTGTTTCCGTTATATCTGTTCACTGAGCTCTCGTAGCTCAGCTTCATTTCTTTTCCTGTGGCAGGTACATTTAAGCTAGGAGCTGGGTTTTAGCTTGGGATGAGAGCAACTTGTGTGAAGTTAGACCTTGTCATTCTAGTCTGACCGTTGGGATATTATTTCTGTTATGCCATTGTTTGGGCATTTGGATTCTGTTTTGTACTCCGTTATTTCTGTCTTGCACTTGATATAAGTCGTGTTGACTTATTTTCCTTTGGATTTTAATGTTAAAGCTTCCGCTATTTTTATTTCTTGAATGCTTGTATCTGATATGAAGCCATGTATTTGTGACACCTTTACCCTTGTCGGGTTGGGGTGTTACAGCTACCAAACTAAAATAAGTTTAAATAATTAGAAGGCGAAAATATCAATAAACCGCAAAGTGGTAAAGGCAATTACTAGCATGATTACCTAGCAAGCCCAATAAACCTACTAAGGTCCTACATACCCTTGTTGTAAAGTAGACTAATTATGGAGGAAATTCATGCCTATTTTCAAGTTAAAATAGCAATGATGGCTACCCCATCATCTATATGTTAGAACTTGATGCACTTCCTTGAATACCTAAGTACATGTTTACTAGTCAAAGTGACTCACATTAGCAATAATGTGTAGATATTCAAAGAAAGAAGGAAAGTATCCAATCGCCACTCACTCTCCACTGGTGATGTAACACTTATAAATGTTGTCTAATCCAGTGGGAGCTACGTGATTATATTACTAGCGACGAAACACATGTAATGTTGTCTAATCTAGTGGGAGCTGTAAGCTTTATTACCCTGCAAGTTGCCCATCTTATTTCCAGACTGTCTTTCCACATGTGAAGAATCATAGTTTATATAAGAACCATTTCATAAATTTTATAAGATAACTTGTTGCGTTCCTGATGTTGCTTCCTGAAATGTTATCTATAAAATTGTTATGCATCATTCATTATTTAAACGATAAAGTTCTACATATCTATATTTTGATTTTGACTAAAATCATATGTTATCTATGACACTGTCATATTGCCCATACAAACAAATGAGCGTAGTGTTGTCTGTATACTCTCATGATGTTGTGACATGCACAAGTGGGAGAAATCTTAATTGTGTGCAAGGTACAACATATAACAAAATGACTAATAGCTTTCTTGACTGAAAGGTAAGAAAACTAAGATTCTACTAGGGCTTCTACACATAAAATGTATGTTGCCTTAATTTGAACAAATGTCAAGATAACATGAAAAGCTACTTCGACATATTCACTAAACTGTTTGGTAAATATGATTATGTATTCTTGTAAAGTCATAATCATGAAGTATGAAATTAACTTTAATTTACTATTGAGGCCAAGATTCGGCGCTCGTAATTACTTTAGTTAAATATGTTTAGGTCTCTTGTAAAGACACAAACATCAATTCCATTAATTGTTGAAATACTTATAACGTAAAGTAAGACGTTAACTTGTTATGTCTTCTTGTTAAAGACATGTACACTTACGACGTATAGTAAAATATTTAATGTTTATGTTTTCTAGGCAAAACATGCACATGAAGTCATTGACTTGGTCAAAGACTTATAATATAAAGTATGCAGTAGGCTAAAATTACTATTGATGCCATCTGATTTGACTTGGTTGGTAGATACATAAGCCAAAAAGTATAAGTTCATCTAATGAGTTGTGTGATAGTCTCACAACATCAGTCCTCATGGAATACCACAACTTTATGGTATATCCATCATGGTAAATCAAACTCTATTGATATTTTTTGATCTTTGATTACTTAAACTGTTTTACCTCCAAAGCTATCAAGGTTAGAAAATTAGATGTGCCATGTGTACACTCAATATGGTTCCAACCCAGAAGGAATTTAAGACACCATTGTATTATGGCATGGGATGAATCTCATTATGTCTTGATTGAAGTTCTGAATTTGTTAAATACCTAAGAGTAAGTAATTAACAAACTAGGGTCAAGAACTAATGATGTATTTTGGATGTCCCACTTGAAAACAATTTATTGTTACTCAAGATGTTGAGTATCTAGAGATTAGTCTCTACTTACAAAAGCAAGTGGGAGCACCTTTAGATCTTGAAGTTATTCAAGAGCAACCTTCTGAGTACACTTGCTAATGTCATACTAAGGTTGAACATGCATACGTTAAACCATAGATTGATATCCCTCATTCATAAATCCGCAAGGATACCTCTTGCACCTAAATGATATAGTTTTTTATATCAATGCTAAGGGATATAAGTTGGAGGATCATAGTGAACCTGCTAACTATAGAAATGCATTATCAGATCTTGTATCTGATGAATAGCTCAAAACTATGAATGTTAAGATGCAGTCCTTGAAAGATAATCACTCATGGAGCTTGATTGATCTCTTAACAATCAGTTAGACTGTGAAGTTAAAAATGAGTTTCTTAAAGAGAAGACTCAAAAGGACAAACTTGTACACACATTTAATGCACACGTAGTAAAAGGAGTTTACTCATACTCAAGAAATTGACTATGATTAAATCTTCCTACCTACAAACATTAAATGTATAAAGATGATTAATTGTCATACCTGTTTTCATGTAAATGAAATATGAAAATAGGATATCAAAACACTTTTCTTGTTGATTACCTTTGAGAGGACGATGAGTAATGAAAAGGGTTTATGAATCCATATAATCTTTATTATGTATACAAGATAAAAGAATTCAAGTGTAGATTAGATCATGCATCCAGGAGCAGAGATCTTAAGTTAATTATAAAATCATTAATTTGATTTTGATTAAATAAGATTACTCCTGAGTACACTAAGAGCAAGTAGGAGAACTATATTTATTTTCTTAAATCTCATATGTCATTAACATATTAGAAACAATATTCCATCTAAGCTAGACTTTAATCCTTAGTTTGGAATGAAGTTTCTCTTAATGGATTTAGAAAATAAAACATAAAACCTTGTTACATATGTTTATTAGAATAAACATAAGCGGTTATTAAGTCGAAACACAATATGACACTTTATTGAGGGGAGTCTCAATGATTAATCTTACCTGATGAGATTGAATGCATGAATGGAAACCTTAAGTTTAACTGAAGGATTCATTATGTAAGTCGTATTATGCATTGGACTATTTACATCATTTGCATGAATGCAAGATGGGATTGATAACAACAAATATCTAAGTGAAAGTCATTAGATAATTGTTATACAAACATTCTAATGGACCTACAAAGGACCAAAGATATGTTCAATGTTTACGGATATTTGAGGAGCTCTGTTTAGTTTGCATACATTGATGCTTATTTAACTGAGATGATGCTCAACCCTAGTCATGGTAAGATGTCATCATGAATGATGACATTGATGTCATCATGAATGATGACATTGCTGACTAGATGTGCTCGACTAAGAGCATTAATGCATTATACATTAAAAGAATAAGAATACTTTATAGCTTGGGAAACTATTAAGATGACTGTCTAAAGTAAGTGTTTTGCTAGCTTCAAACAACCTATGAAATGTATTGTTGCAATACTCGTATTATACTTGAATGCACACATACAAAAGGACAATCATCATTCAAAACCTTTTGAGAATTTTGAAACAAGTATTCTCAAAGTTTACTCAGATGATTACTTAGTTGTCTTGTACAACATATATTGATCAGGGTGGGAACATCGTATTCCGACCTACAAGTAGTCTTGTGCATATCTGTTTTTAGTATTTGGATAATAGAACTGTAAGCAGTCGTATTATATAATGAATTGATATACCTAGTATGATCGTCTTCATTTATACTACTATGTTCTATATTTGCATGTTTAATCCATGAATAATTTATTTATTCTAAAATTGTCCATTGCCAGTTGACGATACGGGAGTATCATCGAATTAAGGCAAATGTGAGCGTGTTGGTGATATTTATTAAGAATAGATATTAATTGATGATTCCACCAAACTCACATGTTGTTCATTGTGATGAACATTGGACTGACCTAACCTAATAGTATTCACTGCATGGATCGGCTCAAGAGTGAATCTCGCAATTAGTTATGTCTCTTATCCTTAGACTTGAGATGCAAGTAGGTCTTGCATGCATGGAATTTCATTCCTTGATATGGTTAAACGTTGTCCTGAATAAGGTAGTTATAAAAACCATCTTCATGAGTGATATGAAACACATGAATGACACGTGCAGTCAAAATAGGATTTGTTCCTCCACATGTTATGGAGTTAGATACTATTGGGCCCCTCGATGAATTGGACAGATGTTTGTATGGTCGTACCCAAATGAGATTAAGATGAATCTTGATCCACTTGGTAATCTTGTTCAATATCTATATCGAGAAACATAATAGTTGAACTATTAGAATGACATTTGATCCATGTCTAATGTTCAACCTGGTATCTGAAACAAAAGGATGGATGACATATAAACCATTTAAATGAGACGTTTAAAAAACTATCCTCACATATTTCTAGGGGCATTGGCGTGTTGCTAGACGCTAACCCTTGCTTGTATAATTACTTGATTATTATGAGGTCGCAAGTGGGAGCTGTTGCAGTATGCTCGTGTCATAATAAATAATTATATGACTAGACATATGTGAGCCTATGGGGTCACACACTTATACACAGAGATACCATTTTATATATTGTATTTATCGTATTTACACTATATATAAGACTACGTAACTTGGGATCAAGAACGGACTACTAATAACTAAGCTAGTACTTAGTTTATTGGATCGGACCAACAAATGGGCAAGCCCATTTAGGGCCCCCATATGGCCGACCATGGTGGGAAACAAGAGGGAAAAGAGCAAAGGGTTAAGTGTAACATTATTTCTTATAACCTCCCATTGATTTGGTCATTAAGGATAATCAATCACATTAAACAACTTGCCATCTTTCTCTCCCTCTCTTAAAACCTACGGCACAAAACACACCCCTCTCTAGGGTTTGTGTTTTTGATCCTTTCTTTGCTTAATCTATTGTAGGTTGTTGCAAGAATAATTGTTACGAGGTCAAGACTAGCATCGGGTGGTAATCGGTGACATGTAGTATGTTTCTATCATAGAAGTGATCAACCTCATTGATCATTTGGGTTTCTTATTCCATTTGTGGGTTTGGTGATTGTTAGAGACTCTCGAATCACGCTACAAAGGTATATAATTGTTATATTTATTATTGATTGATCATATGGCTATATGGATCCGTCTCTAGGTGATGTTTCCGCTCCGTTTGATTATTTTAATATGTTTTTCATATTCATCATCACCTATACTTTGTTTCTTATCTTCAGCAGTTTTAATAGGCAACACAGTCACAACAGCAGTATCAAATGTTGTTGTTCTTGGCAAGGTATTACCATTCTCTATGACCTCCCATAGAGAATAGTCAATCATCTGAATATACTGCTCAATTCTCATTCTCTAGATCTCATACTCACCAGGCTTGAGCATTGGGACCTTAGATGCAGCAACCATATGTGTAGAGTCTTGATCCATCTTTTCTAACAAGATCTTGTGTATAGGAACATGTTCTTCTTAATCACAGCTTCTAGATCACAAGCTCTGATACCACTTGTTCTCTAAGGTCTTACAGTATCATAGGGAATTATTGATTTGATGATAACAAAAGGACCAAGATCGACATTATGGAATTCTAGAAATGATGGAGGATTCTAGATGACTTGTTGAAAAAGAAAAAGATAAAGATTAGGAAAGATTTAGTTTCCTAATACAATTAGGTTTCCTTTGTAAGTCTAGATGGACTATGTATATAAAGAGATCCCTAGACATTCTTTTATGTAGGTGTTCAACGATGTTTTAGGAACACATAAACGATCTCACCACTGGAGATCGTCCATGCCCTAAGGTCATAGGTGTCCTTTGATCCCTGTTACTGTTGAATAACACGTTCTATCTTGATCAAATAGAATTGGGGCGTATATTTGTAAAACCTTGTTAGTAACAAAGTGTTTTGTTTAATTCCGCTGTGCATATTGTTTATCTTTGTTATTATTAATCCTAGTTAAGTTTATAACGATCTTCACACTCTTTGATAAATTTATTTATTTATTTATTACATGATTTGGATTAGTTTTGATACTCGTTCAAGCTTATAGTATGACATGAAATCATGAATGGGCAATTTAGTGAAATACACCTCCATCAAAAGTGATGCGTGGTTTTGCAACCTTACAACAGGTTTTACCTCTCGAGGGATCTCAAGAGGCTTACAACCCCACCAGGCAGTGTACCTGACCGATGTAGTATAGTGTAGTGGTAAGTACGGGGGATTGATCGTTCTCCACAGGGAATAGTGTTCGTTAGGTATGAAAAATTACTCTAATAGGTCTAAGGGTGAGAGAAGATTCTTTTTATGTTTTTATATTTTTATGAAAGCAAGTAAAATCTCGGGTTTGAAAGAGTGGGCGGAATTAGTTGCTAGTCAACTAACCCAAATTACTACGAATGCAAATAAAATAAAATAACAAAAATGAAAATGTTGGTGAAAACTTATGTGGAGGGAAATGTTTTTACTTAGATTTCCTTACTCCCTAACTATCTTTTACCGGTTGATTAGTGTGTATTAGTTGCGTGGATGATGGGTGTATTCCTTAATACCAGTCGTGGTGTGGCGTACGTACTTCCCCAACTCTACAAGCTCCTACTTCACTCCTATGTCGAGCCGGCTAGGAAGCTCCTAACATGGGATCACTAGAATTCGCTTGTGCATTAAATACAACCATAAAAACCTTTAGTACGCATTGGTTCATGTTTCTTAAGACGTTCAAGCAAGTTACCGAATAGGAAGTTAGCCAGTTTTCTTAAGCCTAACATAGATGAACAATCATCCAATACAACTAATAACACACTAATAACCAATAATCAATAGCTAGGTTTCATTAGATCTAAGCAAACACAAGATAAATCTAGCCTAACATGTTAAACAAAAGACAAGAACAAGATAAAATCAAACAACACATAGACATATTGATAATTAATTGATAACTTATCTTCAATGTAACATGGAAGATCTCAAGGCAAAAAGCCTTGAAAGAGCTGCCAAATTCGTCCTAGGGTTTTCACACGCAAAGTTCCCCAATAAGTTCCACACTAATGACAAAGAATTGCAAAACTATATATAGATTTTTAGATCTGACGGCGTCACGTTATGAAGTGTGACGCCGTCACCTCGCCGCTTTTAGGGTTCCCGGATGACCTTCTTGACGCCATCCCTCTTTAGCTCTCCAAAATCCGTTCTGGCCTATCAAGGCTTGACGCCCTCAGACTATGAACGTGACGCCGTCCCTCTTTAAATTATAACGTGACGACCTTGATCAGATTAAAGCGTGACGCCGTCAGAATTCCCATGCAATTTTCACTGGCTTATCATGAGTAAATTTCACATCCACCTTTTCTTGCCAAGCCATGACGCCGTCCAGGGATAATCCTGACGCCGTCAAAGGTAACTTCCAGCCAATTTTTGAGACTTTGTCGTTTTCTTCACTTTTATGCTCCAAAAACGTCCAAAATGCCTCCTTTTCCAGATTTCTCCTCAAAAGTACCTAAAATGACAAAAGGAACGATTTAGGGCAATATTTGATCAAATAAATACGATTTAGGGCTTAAATGACCCCTTAAAAGCGGTACACTTTTCGCTTCATCAACCTCCATCAAAAGAAATGAGTGGGAGTGAATTATATAATTTATTTTCTTTTCGTGAGGAGCTTAGTTATGTTATCTAGCTTGATTGAGTACTACGTTTGATTTTTCACATACAAAAGACAAAACTCACTTTTTACTCTTTTACCTTGGTGAAAGAATTATTAGTGAACCTTTTTGAGAATCATGATCGGTTGGCTATTGGAATACTATTTTTCAAAATATTAATTTGCTTGAGGGCAAGCAAAGCTTTAGTGTGGGGGAATTTGATAACGCTCATTTTGTATACGTTAGAGTCGCATTATTTGTATATTTGTGCATGTTATTTGGTTGTGTTTGTGAGCATTTTGCGCTTAAAAGGTATAAAGATGAATCCAGGTTTAGGTACAAGGAAATATCGAGAAAGACGAAGAAAAGTAGATAAATCAAGCAGATATACAAAGTGAAGATTCTCGTCAAAGATAATGATTCATGTTATGATTATTTTCGAGTACAAGTAAAAGATTATGAAGATATTTGATGGAAGAATGAGTCAAGGTTAAGTGCTAAAGAAGATTATTAAAAATGGAGTTTTTCTGCCAACCCAAGGTTCAAACCAACATGCCAATCAAGTCCCAACCCAAGGTTGAAGCTGAGGTTCCAACCCAAGGTTCAATATCTCAACCTGAGGTTGAAGCAGACATCCTAGCCGCGGGTTGAAGGTCCCAACCGTGGGTTGAAACACACCTGAACTGAAAAGTTGCATTAAAACTTGGTTTTCATCACCATTAATCATCAAAGTCCTATCATTATGATTAAAGGGAGTTTGTAACAGCATTTTAACTATAATCCAAGCATAAATATGGCCCTCTATCACCACAATTAGACACACAATCTAACAATCAAGCCTTTCACCATAAGGACTTGATCATATTTTCTACTAACCCGAAAGAGCTTAATAATCTCTGCCATTCTCAAGAAGATCCTAAGAAGAAACAAAGGAAGCGTTGGTGATACTCATTAGAAGAGTTGGAAGATTCGTTGTTCGATTGGAGGCTTTAAGGAGTGTTATAACTCTTTACATTTCTTGCTCAATTGTAATCTTACGTTGGGTAACTCTTTTACTTAATTATTATGTTGAACAATTTGATGTAAAATGAAATGTTACGCTTGTTGATGAAACTTGTTATGGAGTGATTTGTGATACTTGTTTGGGAATTATGTAGACTTTCGTGTGAATGTTGAATGATTAGTTTTGTTAGAAAAAGTGATTTATCTCATAAGTTTGTTTAAATATAATTCGTGTTCTTAAACTTGTTGATTGAACACTATTGGATTTAAAGGTCGAAAGGATTTCTAATATTGTTGTATTCCAAGAAGTTGGTGCACAAATAGATTGGTGCTTGATAATTGACAACTATCAAGTAATCAAGTTTTAAATGAACCCGAGGGTATTTAATCACGAGTATGGGCCGAAAGGACTCGTAAGAACTAATGACACTAATCATCTTTTTCATACACATAAATATAAAAAGTAACTAGGTTAGTGGGATGAGTATTGGCCGAAAGGTCTCACCCGTGAAACTAGTATAAACATGTGATTTTCTTGATATTACCCGTTGACTAGAAATCCATGTAAAACTTATATGTGCCTTCTACGTATGTTTCACCCAAACATGTTCAACATTTTATCATGATTGGTTAATATTCCTAGACAAGTAACTATTTGATTTGGTTGATTCGATAAGATAAACCAATGTTTGTTTGTTTGTTTGTTTATTTACGGTGCTTTAGAGTGTGAGAATCTAATGTGCTATTCTCATGCTACGCATTCACTAAACAAGATTTACCATAGTCTCTTGGGACGATCCCTATTTACCACAAACCATATTACATGCGAACGAGTATACTTACCCGTATGCGTTATCTAAATAATCGGTAAAAAGGAGTTTGTAAATTTAAAATTTGAGTTGAGCTTAGGATATATATATATATATATATATATATATATATATATATATATATATATATATATATATATATATATATATATATATATATATATATATATATATATATATATATATATATATATGATGTGTTACGCGTGGGTGCATGTTTTAAAAATTTATAAACACGATTTATCCAATTCTCTAATTAACACATACGAGCAAGTATACTCGTCCTCGGTAGTAAAGGTGGGTAAGTCGTGATCGTCCTAAGGGAGTTGGTGTTAGAACTTAGTAAAACAAGTTTTTACAAAAAGGGTTGTCAATCCAATTTGGTGAAAAATTCAAAAGCAAGTAAAATCCAATCAATCAAAAACATATACTTGTGTGTAATACCTTGACTAATTGCATAGAGTAATCTACAAAGTTTGGTGTAACTTAGAGTGATGCACAACTTAATATGAATGATTCACAATCAATGGTTTTTATCATGAAAAATCATCACTAAGAATTCAATCTCCTAGTTTATTCCTTTCGGCCTTTTCAACTATTACAATAATTCTATTAAACTCTTTGTTGTTTGAAAAGCATTTCTTATCTTAAGAATTCTTACGAATCCTTTCGGCCCTTTCTCATGATGAAATCGTTTCCAAATCTATTTTAATGAGTTAATATGGTGCTTGTCACACACCATAGCCCATACTAATTCGTGCACTAACATTTTAGAATAAAAACATAAAGAAAATCCTTTCGGCCCTTTTTATTCTTTAAAACTGTTTTTACCAACTAATTAAGCAAGATTAGATTGTATTTCAACCAACTCATAAAACAAGACATGTTTTCATACATCACTATAAAATAAGAATACTCCAACAATTGTCACATCATACACACTCTACCCAAACTTTTCTGGTTCACCCCAACATTCCCCACTTGTCCAACTGTTGCTGAGCAGTTCTTGGATATCAAAGGGACCTCCCCAGAAGGTAATTTTAATGTGGCCGATTTCCCTTCTCTTGCAATCAGTTTCGCTACAGCACCCGCTGCTCTAGCTAATTTGTTAGGAATATAAATATTCATGTGAAGACTCGGTCACCCCGAGTATCTATTTAGCATTTATGTAGCTCGTAGGCTTATTAATATTAGTTTAGTTAACGTAATATTAGTTTAGTTATATTAGTATTTGTGGAGTGGGTCGGGTCTTTCCCACTGTCAGCTCACTCCACAGCCCACTCGGGGCACTTAAGTATGTAAGTATAAATACCCCTCTCCACCTAGGGAGAGGGTTGGAGCTCTTAATCATACAACCATTTCTTCATTCACTCTCTCTCTCTAGAACTCCTACTCTCTCATCTCTCTCTCTCTCTCTCTAGAATTTTTCTAACATCAAATCCAAGTATGCATATATTACAATTGGTATCAAGAGCCAAGGTTAGGTTCGTTTGATTGTGTGTGCATGGATTCGTGATTTCTATTCTCTTGTTTTTTATTTCTTTGGTTCGTACAATAACTCTAGAAAGCTTACTGTCTATTTTTTGTTCGAATATCACTTTTAATATCACTTTTGTTTACAAGTCTTTGGGTGTTTTGGGCTTTAACAGTTTGTGGATTTGGGTTGTTTGCTCATTTTTTAGCTTAATATTGATCTCTATTTTCTTGCTCTTTTTATTTTTTTGGTACGAATCACAACAAATGCTTGTTATTTACAAGTCCAATTTAAGGCTTTAACTGCTTACTAGTTCATCTCTCTCTGCTAGCTTATTTTTTATGGATTTGGTTTGCTAGTTTACAAGTCTATTTATGGTCTGAATATTGGTCTGAGCAAATCTGCTTACTTCTGGTCTGAACAAGTTTTTTTTGGTTGAGATTTGACATTTTTTCTTGACTGCGGTTTGAATATCGGGTGCACATTCTTGCTGGCGGTTTGGCTCTCGGTATAGTGTTCTTAGCTGCGGTTTGTGTTATTTTGGTAAGTTGTTGTTGCGGTTTTGTGAATCTTGGGATTGCGGTTTGGATTATAACCAAAACGGGAAAAAGACAACTAGCAGTCGAAAGTGGCTGTTTTGTTGGGTACTGGTGGCGGTTTGACCAAAAAGTCTTGCGGTTTGACTTCGTCTGCGGTTTTGATCATAGCGGTTTGCTCATTTTTCTTTGTAGCGGTTTGTGTCATTTGTGACTTCAAGTGTAACAAAACATCAATTGCAGTTTGCCTCTAGATCGCGTACAAGATCCAAACTCAACAACTGAAATAGATTCGATACGAAATTTCAACAACGTCAAAATCACAACAAAATCATATCCAAAACTAATTTACAACAACTAATCCAAATCCAAACCATCTCAATACAACTACATCACTTCTATCCTAAATCCATCTCAACAGAACATCAACGAAAGCAAACTCAAAACTAAAAATCAGTTGCATCCCATCTTTTCGAACCAAATTCAAAACTGAAAATTAGTCACAAAATTTAAAACACAATATCAGCTTCATATCATCTTTTTGTTCAATTAAACACAAAAACAACAAATGAATATTAACGATCTCAGTTGATTTCGTGTTTCACATGAGTATTTCTAGATCGGTTCAAGACCCAAAATAACACGAATGAATAAACCATCATTGATCATTATTGAAGCATAACTGGTGAGTTAATATCCGAAATCAAAGGAAAAGAAACAATAACAAAACTGTTACCATTTCTTCCTTCAGTTCGTTTAATGAAAACAACACAACAAAGTAAACCTACCTGAGATCTTATTAAAAGATCTCGAAGCCATTTGGGTGTTGGGGTGTTCTTCGACTTGAACTGCTATCAAACTAAGGGACGGTGTTTGTTCTTGTTAAGGCTGCGTGTTGATGGATGAGAAAAGATAAGTTAGTGTGACTGCGTATTGAGTAGTATTAGGGTTTGATTAAGTTGTGATTAGGGTGTATACTTTATATACTAAAATAAGGGTTAATAGTAGTTGGATTGGGCTTGTACCTAATTTTCCTTGGGCCGGGTTAAATTAGATTTTTCGCTGGGCCGAGATAAATCTGTCATTGGGTTGGATGATTTGTGGTGTTAAAGTTTTTTTTGGGTGAATATCGTTAGGTTTTATCACAAGGTTAAATTTGGTTGTTTAAGACTTTGAGATAAATACTTGTGGTATAATTTTGGTTAACGATTTCGATTGAGCTTCAATTATCCGAGATTAATTTTAATCTTGGGTGAAATTTTTCGGGTTCGTTGGATATAACTACCTTGCTAGTTATTAGATATTTTCGAGTTTATTGGATACAACAACGGTGGCTATTTGGATTCTCTTAAACCCATTCAACCAAAATCAAACTACAGTTCACAAAGTCTAACAATCAATCATCTCCATCTCCCTCTTCACGGTTTATTCTTGATTTGTGTAAAATTCCGTGAAAGAATCTATTTCTCAGTTTAAATCATAGAATTGTAAAATCCCGTGCACGTTTACATCATGTCTACTACTTCAGATTCCTTCATATCTGAGGTACTCAAGCTGTACGACGTGTATGATAAACAAGAGACTTCCAATTCTGCACAACAAATAAACATGTGTGATTCTAATTTTACTAATGTGGAATCTTCTTGCTCGAATTCGCAAGAGAGAGAGCTTCATCAGTCACTAATGTTGTCTAATGCAAAGGAAAGTTGCATTGAATGTTTTCGATTACTTCATTCACATCTCAAGGTTCTCTTTGAACAGCCCGGATACTTGGGAGGATACAGACGTGCATTCGCATCACTCTTTGGTCAAGATGTTCAGACTTTCACAGTCAAGATGATTCTGTATTTAGATCAACTTGAACAACAACTTGACAAAGGTGAATTCTCTGAAGATAGATCCATGGCTGCTTTGGGTGTGATTAACAGCCAGCTCCAAGTGTTCATTGATTCGCAATACACTGAGGATTATGAGTCTGACAGTCAAATGTCAAAAAAGTGTTTTGCTAATTACACTAGAACTGAGGTTGACATGTTCAGAAGGACATTACTTCAACTTATGAGTAATGTTAAAGGGTTCATTAATGAAAGGGCTCAACATGTGGGAAATGGGATAGAATCAGACAAGCATGATGATAGTAACAGCTCAGGAGATGATATCACACTGTGTAAGGAATTAAATATTCCATAGATTTGATGATCACAAACAAAAAGAATGAAACATATAGAATACTGAATGATAAGCAAAATACAAGGTACTGCTGGTCCAAGAGCAAGGTACTGCTAGACCAACAAGGTACTGCTAGTGTATTTTAAGGTACTGCTGGTCCAAAGAGCAAGGTACTGTTAGTTCAAGAACAAGGTACTGCTAGACCAACAAGGTACTGCTGATTCAAGAGCAAAGTACTGTTCCTGCTGAGAACTCTGCTGATTAGACAGAGCACTCTGCTGATAGTATTACAACTCTGCTGATAGTGCAAAAGTTTCATTTCTGCTGATAGTATATTGTTTCTGCTGATTAGTGTTCCTGCTGATAGTATTACAATCCTGCTGATAGTTAAAATGAAGTAACTGCTGAATCAATGAGTCACTCTGCTGCTACAAGGATAAGAACGAAGAAGATATTTATTTTGTATGAGTCATGTTTATACAAAATATAATATCTAGATATCTTATCAAGTCATCAAGTTGAACACTCAACTTGACACATGTTAAAGCAAGTGGATGACTAAGAGCTTATCAATTTGTAAATGATCTCCTTATGTTATAAAAGGAAGATCATACCCCTTAGAAAAAGGTGTGGGTCACTGTGGACAGTGAGTGTGTCACTGTGAGATTAGTGATCAACCAAAGTGCTTCGTACTCTCAAAGTACAACAACACAAAGTTGTGTTAAAATGTAAGAGCACTTAAAGAGTGTGTGTGGGGAACATCAGACGAGGGGTCTGATGAACATCAGACATGGGGTCTAATGTTGTTTAGGTTTGTTTAGCCTCAAGGATCTTTGATCCCTGATTAGAGTGTAATCGTACTACCAATGATCAAGTAGTATTGAGGCTAATGAAATAACAAACGGTGAATTCCACAAAACCTTGTCATGATAGTATTGTATTCTTTGTTTGAATATTCCGCCAATATTATCATTGTTCTTTAAACGTAGAATTCCTAAATCAAAGGCTTAACAGCCTAGAGCCCATAAACGATCAGAAAACTTATTTAAGATAGTAATTTCTTGTTTTTTAAAGTTTTCAACAAGTGGTATCAGAGCGGGAGGCTCTGGATCTAGGAAAATAAAAGGTTTTAGCTAAGAAAGAAGAAAAATTCGTTTTTGCTTAATTTTTCAAAACTTTCTGCAGAGCAGTTTTGCAAAGGCTATAAATCCTTCGTTAACCGTTGGATTGGGCTAAAATTTTTGGTGAAGGTTCTTGGTATATCAAGGTAGATTCTCACCGGAGGGATCTTCAATCTGAGCCTTAGGTTGCAAGATATGCATCATTGAATACTGCTGCAGAAACAGTTGAGGTATGGTCGAATTTTTGGTTTTCTTTCAAAGTTCACACACAAAGGGGAAGAATCACACACAGAAGAGAGTTGGTTCTTAAAAGATAAAAAGGCTTGTTTATCAATTTATTATTGATAAAAAAGGTCATTTGTTGCTTATTTGAAGTTGAGGTTGAGTTTTTCAAGATTGTGTTTTGTCATATCTTTGGAAGAAAAGATAACTTGTTTGTGCTTCAATAAATTATGGCGATGACTTGTTAAATCTAGTTTTCATAAGGTCAAGGGGAGGATGGACGAAGACCTAGTTAACTATCACTTAAAGGAGTTACTTTGTAGTGCTCAGTGTCTCATTGAAGATGAGGATTTTATCAAGAGATTTCGATCTACTTATATGGTGTTAGTGTAAGTTCAAAGTCAGTTTTAGTATAAGATATAGGACACAAGATTGGTTTATTTTACTTCATCAACAAGTTGGTAATGATTGGTTTTTCTTCATCAGTCATAAAAGCCTACAAAATTGAAGATTCGAAATGGTTAACATATGGGTTTCAGGGGAAGCTTAAATGTTCAAGTGTTTAACCATTTATTATATGTGCATCACCACAGGGAAAGTTATTGATTCTTATTATTGTTGATTAGTATTGCTACTGATGGTTTAGATTTTTATTGTTTCAAGTTCATTTTTAGACGCGGAAAGCTTCATGGAGGGTAACTTGAAATGTTAGAAGGATAGATTAGATGTGTAGTATTAATTCATAGTTGTAAAAATCATATTTGTAAATTTCCTATTTGTTGATAACAAAAAGGGGAAGAGACGTGGTGGATAGCATAGATTAAGGGGAAGTCAGTATAGTTTTCATTCATGGTGAGATTTCGTTATCTCAATTTCTCTACTTCGTCTAGGGAAATTCGTACAAGAAAGTGTTTGTTTTGTAATCATCAAATAGGGGAAGATTGTAAGGAATTAAATATTCCATAGATTTGATGATCACAAACAAAAAGAATGAAACATATAGAATACTGAATGATAAGCAAAATACAAGGTACTGCTGGTCCAAGAGCAAGGTACTGCTAGACCAACAAGGTACTGCTAGTGTATTTTAAGGTACTGCTGGTCCAAAGAGCAAGGTACTGTTAGTTCAAGAACAAGGTACTGCTAGACCAACAAGGTACTGCTGATTCAAGAGCAAAGTACTGTTCCTGCTGAGAACTCTGCTGATTAGACAGAGCACTCTGCTGATAGTATTACAACTCTGCTGATAGTGCAAAAGTTTCATTTCTGCTGATAGTATATTGTTTCTGCTGATTAGTGTTCCTGCTGATAGTATTACAATCCTGCTGATAGTTAAAATGAAGTAACTGCTGAATCAATGAGTCACTCTGCTGCTACAAGGATAAGAATGAAGAAGATATTTATTTTGTATGAGTCATGTTTATACAAAATATAATATCTAGATATCTTATCAAGTCATCAAGTTGAACACTCAACTTGACACATGTTAAAGCAAGTGGATGACTAAGAGCTTATCAATTTGTAAATGATCTCCTTATGTTATAAAAGGAAGATCATACCCCTTAGAAAAAGGTGTGGGTCACTGTGGACAGTGAGTGTGTCACTGTGAGATTAGTGATCAACCAAAGTGCTTCGTACTCTCAAAGTACAACAACACAAAGTTGTGTTAAAATGTAAGAGCACTTAAAGAGTGTGTGTGGGAACATCAGACGAGGGGTCTGATGAACATCAGACATGGGGACTAATGTTGTTTAGGTTTGTTTAGCCTCAAGGATCTTTGATCCCTGATTAGAATGTAATCGTACTACCAATGATCAAGTAGTATTGAGGCTAATGAAATAACAAACGGTGAATTCCACAAAACCTTGTCATGATAGTATTGTATTCTTTGTTTGAATATTCCGCCAATATTATCATTGTTCTTTAAACGTAGAATTCCTAAATCAAAGGCTTAACAGCCTAGAGCCCATAAACGATCAGAAAACTTATTTAAGATAGTAATTTCTTGTTCTTTAAAGTTTTCAACACACTGTGTGTGGATGCAGCCCTCAAACCAGAAAATCACCAAGTACTGTCTGCTGAGGTACATCTGTCTGATCAAGATAATGTTCTTTCTAATGAACAACAACATACTGATCAAATAAAACCTACTTATGACACATATCTGTTGGAAAAGACTGATAGCAATATTACCTCTGATTCAACAAATAAGAGTCATAAGGGGGGAGAAATTGATCAGAATGCTGAACATGATGATGCGTCAAGTTCTTTGCCTATGGCTGAGCTTTTCAAATCAAATGATATGGTTGAAAAAGAAGTTTATAATGAACTTTCAAACAGATTTTTACAACTTGAAAGACATTGTATTTCACTTGAAATCTCAATGCAACAAAAGGAAGAAAGTCTTCAAACTAACCAACCATGTAGGAATCCGGAATTTCCTGAATTTCGTGAATTTTTTATGATAAACGATTTAAAAGCTCAGCTACAAGCCAAAAACTTAACGATCAACAAGCTGAAAAAACGTATTGTTGAGATGTGCGATAAGTGTAATGAAGTTAAGGCTAAACATGACAATGAGGTCATTGCAACAAAAAATGCTAAATTAGAACATAAAGTGGCTGAATTAATTAATAAAAATGAGACTTTGAATATTCATTGCAAAGAACTATGTGATTCAATCAATGAAGTGAAAACTAAGACTGTAGAGCAGACAACCTCTTTGATTGCCAAAAATGATGAATTTAAAGCTCAACTTCAGGAAAAGGGTTTTGCAATTGCAGCGTTGAAAAACGAGTTAAGAAAATTGACAGGAAATGGTGTGAACACTAAGTTTGCAAAACCATCAATCTTGGGGAAACCACCACTTAAAAACCAATGTTGACTGTGAAACCCCAAATGGTTTAAATGCTGATATCACTAACCTATATAAATGCAAACAAACTCTTAATGTCAATGCAGGAAGTCTTTACTTAAGTGCAGGTACATCGTTCACTCCTATTAGGGAAAGACTCAGGGTTTGGGTGCCGAAAAGACTGATATCTCATGAATTAGGGGTTCAAGCAATTCAAGCTTTATGAACTGTAACCACTCGTAAAATTTCCTATTTACTTTACTAAACTATTATCCTTTTTCCACGGGTAATTTTTTTTTTATTTATTTAAATGTATCTCTCATCTTATGTGACGTAGATCACATCATTGATAAACGTGCTCCCACAAGACCTGCCTAACAAACCTAATATTTATTTTATAAACATCATGATATAAAAATATTACAGAATACCATTTACCACTTTACGATAAAATCTTTAACAAAACATTCATTATCTGAATAGAGTTTCTATGAAACCCTAAAATTTACCATAACACCAAATATGAACAACTAAACCTCAAAACATAAAAATACAACATATCTGAGTTAATGTACAAGTTACTAAAGCACTAGAAACCCTAATTCTATTTTGTTCCCGATAAAACCCTAATTTCACATAAGTGTTATTTTATGCATACATTTCACAAACCCAAATTTATTTCTAGAATATTTTTACAAAATATAAAGTTTACAAGTAATTTAAGCTATAGTACAAGTCATTTATGCATAAATTCATTTATTTACAAAACCTTTATTAAAACCTCATTTATATTAGTTTTAAATCACAAAGTACAAACCAAATATGCATAAATTTTATAAATTATATTTTCTAAACCTCTTAAATACTTTTACAAGTCTTTTAGCCCAGAGTACAAGTGCCTAATGCACAAAAACTATAAATTCCATTTAATTACCTTTTAACTTAATAAAAAGTTACAAATGATTTTTATTACTTAACTAATTATTAAAACTATATTTTTCTTGCATTCTAAATTATAGTACAACTATACTAAGCATGTTTTACAATCCTTTTAAGCTTAAATCATTTTCAATTCTATTTCTTTAAAAATCCGGTTATTATAAAATGTAACAAATTCTAAATAATTTCCTAAATTACATAAACACTTGAACTAAGTTAACTATTATATTTCAACCCTAGTTACAATCCTCTAAAGCACCAAGTACCATAACCTTAAGCTCCATACGCCCCTCCTCCTAGATTCTTGGTTCGAATAGAACTATAAACCAAACTATTCTTACACCTTAAGAATACAATGTACCTAGCCTTTCCATGCCCTCTCCTACAAAGCCCTCCACTTGTACACCTTCATCTTCAAGAAGCCTCTTCATTGGTAGCTAAAACCCTTGTCCCATATTCGACCACATCACCATCTTTACATCCCTCCTCCTCCTCCTATCCAAGTGGCATCTCCCATAGTTTCTGTCAGCCCTTGCTCCCTTACCATGTCCCCCTCCATTAATTAACAAAACCCTAGTTTCTCCCTTCTATAAATAGCAACTCAATACCCTTCTCACTTCACAGCAAAATCGAACCAAAACACTAAACCAGCTCTAACACATTTCTGTCCTAATCTTAACCTTAAATACACTCTCACAACAAGCCTTAGAAGAACCAGAGTGGAGGAGGAATACGGGGAAACTAAGGTCGAACCAATCCAAGTCCTAAACCCTATTCGAACCTAAACCCTAAGTAAGTACTACTAATCTTTCTTATTACAGTTTTATTTATGTTGTTATCCTTAAAAACATTAAAACATAACCAACATATGTTAACCAAATCAAAAACTTAAGTATTGTTTTTATTTTTCTTTCCTGTTCGAACTTCAGTAATCAAACGCACCCTTTATGTTCGAATAATGGTCTAAACAAATCAAGAACATGTGAAATATGTTAAAACATATCTAAGTATATCATACCTCATGTAAGAAGTTGGTTAAAAACGTTTAAAAATCAAAAACCCTAATCGGGTGTTTTGTCATTGTTTTTATCGAGTCCAAAATAGCCCACAAGCCCCACTTTCGACTTGAAAATCAACACTGAAACGATCTTATTAAATTCTGATGTTTGGCATGCGTTTAGATCACCCAGCTAGCTTTATTTAGAAACAAGAATCAATGAAAATAGTTAAGTATTCATTGAGTTATCGAGTTTTAAAATCCGCTTCAAATCACTATAAGTAGAAACTAATTTTCAGTAATTTGTTTTCCATTATTAAGTTGACCAGTCACCCTACTTAGGATCTAATTTTCAACCCTCAAACGACTTTGTAAAAATCTAATTTTTGGTATGATAAAAGTTCACTTGGCAAACTCTAATTAGGAAGAAGAATCGTAGAAAATGGTTTGTTTTTCAAAAAGATATCGAGTCTTGAATTTGGTTGCATATCGCTAAACCAAAACTTTAATGATCAGTTATTATTTTCTAAAACTGTCGACCAACTCATCAATTTTGAACCTTGTTTTCGAAACCCTTTAGACCTTCAAAAATTCTAAATTTCTGGTATTTTATAGTCGAGCTAACATTCTATTTTTAGAAAGAAATATTTTGAAAAACCATCGAGTGGTTCAAAAGTTATTCAAGTTCAAATATTGGTCGAGCGCTAGTCTAAAATCTATTTTCAAAATTTCATATAAATCATGTTCGACCACTCGACTTTTGAAGTATTTTTCGAATACCAAACGACTTCCATAAATTATGAAAATTGACATGTTTAAAGTCGACCTAGGTGGCTTTTTATAGGAACCAAGAGCTCGTTAAATGATCCCGTTTTCATCAAGTTATTCGCGTCCAAAGATCTAGCCAAGTCCTATATTTCATAAGTGTGATTTTATTAATTTAAAGTTTAAATAGGCTGATTTTGTAAACTTTTCTAATCGAGGGCATTTTCTGTCAATAACAAATAAAAAGGGGTGAAATTGTTATTTTTGAAACTTGAGGGTAGAAACTGTCATTTTCCAAAAGTCCAGGGTGTAAACTGTCATTTGACCAAACCTTAGGGATTAAAACATAACTTTTCCTAATCAACATTTTCATCCTTTCTATTTTGTTTTCTCGACTCTATATTAACATAATATGTTTAATAACAAACAAACCGAACCCAAAACTTACAGATAAAAGATAAGATAAAATCTTACTTTTGAAACTACATATTGGCTCAATTAAAATATTTAACCATCAACCAAACAACAAAACATAACGAAACCAAATAAACATATAATCATCAGAAATGATTACTAAATATTGGCATAACAACCCAGGTTTATTGTCCGGAGACGTTTATCAACTTTCTTTCATTTGTTTTCCATCCAGACTGATCAGGTGAGTTCGTAACCCCTTCTTTCACTTGTTTTAAATTACTTTTGGGGGAGATACATGCTCAATTATCTGTTTTTACTTTCATAAGCAATTCTAAGTTTTCATATATTGATATAAATTTCATAGCCCTTATTTTCATATGATATGAATTAAATTGGCAAGATTGGCAAACGCTGTTTGCATTTACAAGAATTATGAATCACTAAAGGACTTTTTCCCATATTAAACACAAGTAATTTCCCGATGTTATTCTTATTTTATTGCCTTACGCTAAGTTTAATTAAAGCCAAAAGACCTCCCATCATGAACCTCTAATCACCGACTCTCTTAGGGTGAGCGCGAATATTGTGGATAGTACTATCGGGCTGACAACCCCTTTGCGTTACCGTAACGTAACCCAAAGCATTATATTTGAGATTAATAAAGAGATGTGGCAATCTCCTACCCGGGGGCAAAGTTACCTACATTTAATTATGGGGTAATTATTACATCATTAGTTCATGACTGTTGATGTTCTGTTAAGGTTTTGCGTTTCATGAGGCTTAGCGCAATAAAATATATCTTTCCCTAATGGTAATTGTAAATGTTGCAATTATTTTCATCTAATCTTGTGTTTAAATGGTTTGAACTGAACTGAACGAAGTATTTCCGAATAACCGAAAAAGGGCTTATTTTCTGAAATATTGAAAAGGGCTTATTTCTGAATAACTGGAACCAACATAATTTCTGAATAACTGAAACGGATTATTTTCACTAATAAAACTTTATGAATTCACTCAACCTTTGTGTTGACGTTTTAGCATGTATTCTCAGGTTATCGGAAGCATGGATTGGCACGGGATTGGCTATGGACTATGTTATCATTCAAACCAAAAATATATTTTTATACATGTATTTTGAGAACCTCCTGCTGGGACCTGCATATTGTAACTCTGATATAAATGAATGATAACAATTTTATCTAAAACGTCTCATTTTCGAGTCGTTTTCTATTATCATGACTGTGAACTGTTTAGTAACTCCCCAACTTATATTTCCGCTGCGAATATCGAAAACGGGGGTGTTACAGAGTGGTATCAGAGCTCATGGTTATAGAGAACCAAGTGTTTTTAAACATTGGACTATAACCGCGTTTTCAAAAATAAATAAACTTACACTATAAAGTCCTATGCCTTCTGTGCCAGGTATGTTTCAGTATTTAGAGCATCCTTTATTTTGATCATTTGGCATTAATAATTCCCCTATCTGATAACTATTTTATTTGCTTTATTTGCAAATATTAGAATTGCTTATTTTATTTTTACGGGTTACTACAGTATCATGTTCCCCGAAACTCCCGAACTTAACGAAACAGATCTCCGTACTATAAGTACACCACCTACCCACTCCCTTAGGAAATCCCCATCTGATGAAAAGTTTATTGGTTGCCCAACAACATTTGATGTTGGACAAAACTCCCACCAAGAAACAATTCAGAAAGATGATGAATCGAATCCTCTAGAACCTAATACTCCTGAAGTTATTCAGAAGTTGGTGATCAACCTCATTACAGCAGTACTTGAGGCGACTACGACGGTTTACTTAGGAAGCAATAAGAAGGCTACAGAAGAGAAGACGAAGAATATGTCTTGTTATAGACCAGTTCATAACCAAGGAGCAGAAGAAATGATTAAACCTACCCTAGGAATTGAACGAAATAACCAAAAGCGAAAACATAGTGAGATAGAAACCACAATCCCTACTCACTACCCCGCCTGCCATCACAAGCATCCTGCTCATGAAGCTGTTTATCGTGGAAAACAACCTCTATGTCAACAATGTGAGTTACATCATATTGGAGATTGTTTTGTCAAGTGTGGAAGATGCAAGGAGATAGGACATCAGACCAGAAACTGTAAGATGATAGGAGCCAACTCACAACCATTAACCGTGACTTGTTATGGATGTAACGGAAAAGGACATTATAGGAATCGATGCCCGAACTTCAATCCCAACTGGAAGACTAAGACTGATTCGGAAGAAAACTAGAACTCGTTAAGAAATCATATCTATGACCTAGTATGACCTTTAAGTTTGATATCACGAAAGTAATTAATAAATTGAGGTTTATAACTCTTTAAGTTGTATTTTCCTTTCAGAACTATCTTAGTTACGATAAAATTATCTTTCTACTCTATGAAATCTCTATTTCGCGATAATTCCTTCATATTCCCAAATCTGCTTTTAGCTTTCATATCTATTTTATTCATAAACTTTGCCTAGTGAAACCTTAGACGAACTTTAAGATTTATTTTGAGGTTATCCCATTGATACCTTAGGAAACCTTAACCCATCACTGTAGTGTGGACAGAAATTTTTCCTATGCTCTAGAAAATTATTTATGAAGCTATTATTTAAAAATAAAGCGTTGAACGCCATCTAAAACTTTTTGAATAAATACCACAGTGACTGTACGAAACATTACATCATTTGGTCCTCAATTATACATAACCTGATCAACTATGTATAATTTTGGAAGAATCATGTAACGAGTTGGACAGTTATATTTTCAGATTTTCTACTACAAATTTTCATTCAAAAGCAAATTATTGAAACAAAACAAATTGTTTATAAATCATTATTTTGATTTCATACAACAAAAGTCTACAACTACTACACATCATCTTTAAGATAAGAATTCGACAACATTATGGATAGAAAAGCCCTAAGATTTTATTCATAACCTCGAAAGTTCATACATAGTGAAATGATTAAGAACGGAAATACTAAGGTTACAATGATTACAAGATAAGGGATAGATTCTTTGAAAGGTTGACCCGTCAGGAATATGAGGATAGCCACCAACAACACAATAGCTAGAGCCACGACAGGATGAATGACCTTGATTATCCTACAAGAATAAAAATTAGGCGTAAGAATAAATACGAGAATTTCGGAAGATACTTAGAAAAATAAACCTTACCCCCATATCTTGTCGACTCCAATAGCAAAGACTACGATAGGCATAATGATTGCTAGAGCGCAAACTAGGAAAGCATGATCTTCATTAGGGACGTAAGCTAAATAAGAAACCGCAAGAACCACGTAAACAATCGCTAAGAATGTAACGAGATGCGGCATTTTTGAGGTTTTTAGAACGAAAATTTTGAGGAAAAATGAGGATTAGAAATGAGGTATTTATAGGTGAAAATTTACCCATTTATTCGACCGTTTAAATCACTATTCCCCCACTATAAAATCTGACCGTTGCATAGTGACGCATCAGGTGGTAAAACATTCAAATTTAGTTCATCCAGTAGAGACGAGACTAACCAAACCCTGATCCTTTGGTATTAAATGGAGAACCAAGGATTATCAGCGAAACGACATTATCGGAAAATTGGACTCAAGAATAAGATAATATTTTAAGTAATATTATTTTTTTAACTTGAGGCATTTTAAGCATATCAAACTCTCATCCTAACCCAAATCGTTATACGATTTTCCTTCATCGCGTTTCCTATCTGGATAAAATAGAAATCTGAACCTAGCTATCCCTATATATCATTTTTCCCAACTTTCCAACCAACACAGGCCGAATCTCGGGACGAGATTCCCTTCAACAGGGGGATACTGTAACCACTCGTAAAATTTCCTATTTACTTTACTAAACTATTATCCTTTTTCCACGGGTAAATTTTTTTTTTATTTATTTAAATGTATCTCTCATCTTATGTGACGTAGATCACATCATTGATAAACGTGCTCCCACAAGACCTGCCTAACAAACCTAATGTTTATTTTATAAACATCATGATATAAAAATATTACAGAATACCATTTACCACTTTACGATAAAATCTTTAACAAAACATTCATTATCTGAATAGAGTTTCTATGAAACCCTAAAATTTACCATAACACCAAATATGAACAACTAAACCTCAAAACATAAAAATACAACATATCTGAGTTAATGTACAAGTTACTAAAGCACTAGAAACCCTAATTCTATTTTGTTCCCGATAAAACCCTAATTTCACATAAGTGTTATTTTATGCATACATTTCACAAACCTTAATTTATTTCTAGAATATTTTTACAAAATATAAAGTTTACAAGTAATTTAAGCTATAGTACAAGTCATTTATGCATAAATTCATTTATTTACAAAACCTTTATTAAAACCTCATTTATATTAGTTTTAAAGCACAAAGTACAAACCAAATATGCATAACTTTTATAAATTATATTTTCTAAACCTCTTAAATACTTTTACAAGTCTTTTAGCCCAGAGTACAAGTGCCTAATGCACAAAAACTATAAATTCCATTTAATTACCTTTTAACTTAATAAAAAGTTACAAATGATTTTTATTACTTAACTAATTATTAAAACTATATTTTTCTTGCATTCTAAATTATAGTACAACTATACTAAGCATGTTTTACAATCCTTTTAAGCTTAAATCATTTTCAATTCTATTTCTTTAAAAATCCGGTTATTATAAAATGTAACAAATTCTAAATAATTTCCTAAATTACATAAACACTTGAACTAAGTTAACTATTATATTTCAACCCTAGTTACAATCCTCTAAAGCACCAAGTACCATAACCTTAAGCTCCATACGCCCCTCCTCCTAGATTCCTGGTTCGAATAGAACTATAAACCAAACTATTCTTACACCTTAAGAATACAATGTACCTAGCCTTTCCATGCCCTCTCCTATAAAGCCCTCCACTTGTACACCTTCATCTCCAAGAAGCCTCTTCATTGGTAGCTAAAACCCTTGTCCCATATTCGACCACATCACCATCTTTACATCCCTCCTCCTCCTCCTATCCAAGTGGCATCTCCCATAGTTTCTGTCAGCCCTTGCTCCCTTACCATGTCCCCCTCCATTAATTAACAAAACCCTAGTTTCTCCCTTCTATAAATAGCAACTCAATACCCTTCTCACTTCACAGCCAAATCGAACCAAAACACTAAACCAGCTCTAACACATTTCTGTCCTAATCTTAACCTTTAATACACTCTCACAACAAGCCTTTGAAGAACCAGAGTGGAGGAGGAATACGGGGAAACTAAGGTCGAACCAATCCAAGTCCTAAACCCTATTCGAACCTAAACCCTAAGTAAGTACTACTAATCTTTCTTATTACAGTTTTATTTATGTTGTTATCCTTAAAAACATTAAAACATAACCAACATATGTTAACCAAATCAAAAACTTAAGTATTGTTTTTATTTTTCTTTCCTGTTCGAACTTCAGTAATCAAACGCACCCTTTATGTTCGAATAATGGTCTAAACAAATCAAGAACATGTGAAATATGTTAAAACATATCTAAGTATATCATACCTCATGTAAGAAGTTGGTTAAAAATGTTTAAAAAATCAAAAACCCTAATCGGGTGTTTTGTCATTGTTTTTATCGAGTCCAAAATAACCCCACAGCCCCACTTTCGACTTGAAAATCAACACTGAAATGATCTTATTAAATTCTGATGTTTGGCATGCGTTTAGATCACCCAGCTAGCTTTATTTAGAAACAAGAATCAATGAAAATAGTTAAGTATTCATTGAGTTATCGAGTTTTAAAATCCGCTTCAAATCACTATAAGTAGAAACTAATTTTCAGTAATTTGTTTTTCATTATTAAGTCGACCAATCACCCTACTTAGGATCTAATTTTCGACCCTCAAACGACTTTGGAAAAATCTAATTTTTGGTATGATAAAAGTTCACTTGGCAAACTCTAATTAGGAAGAAGAATCGTAGAAAATGGTTTGTTTTTCAAAAAGATATCGAGTCTTGAATTTGGTTGCATATCGCTAAACCAAACCTTTAATGATCAGTTATTATTTTCTAAAACTGTCGACCAACTCATCAATTTTGAACCTTGTTTTCGAAACCCTTTAGACCTTCAAAAATTCTAAATTTCTGGTATTTTATAGTCGAGCTAACAAACTATTTTTAGAAAGAAATATTTTGAAAAACCATCGAGTGGTTCAAAAGTTATTCAAGTTCAAATATTGGTCGAGCGCTAGTCTAAAATCTATTTTCAAAATTTCATATAAATCATGTTCGACCACTCGACTTTTGAAGTATTTTTCGAATACCAAACGACTTCCATAAATTATGAAAATTGACATGTTTAAAGTCGACCTAGGTGGCTTTTTATAGGAACCAAGAGCTCGTTAAATGATCCCGTTTTCATCAAGTTATTCGCGTCCAAAGATCTAGCCAAGTCCTATATTTCATAAGTGTGATTTTATTAATTTAAAGTTTAAATAGGCTGATTTTGTAAACTTTTCTAATCGAGGGCATTTTCTGTCAATAACAAATAAAAAGGGGTGAAATTGTTATTTTTGAAACTTGAGGGTAGAAACTGTCATTTTCCAAAAGTCCAGGGTGTAAACTGTCATTTGACCAAACCTTAGGGATTAAAACATAACTTTTCCTAATCAACATTTTCATCCTTTCTATTTTGTTTTCTCGACTCTATATTAACATAATATGTTTAATTACAAACAAACCGAACCCAAAACTTACAGATAAAAGATAAGATAAAATCTTACTTTTGAAACTACATATTGGCTCAATTAAAATATTTAACCATCAACAAAACAACAAAACATAACGAAACCAAATAAACATATAATCATCAGAAATGATTACTAAATATTGGCATAACAACCCAGGTTTATTTTCCGGAGACGTTTATCAACTTTCTTTTATTTGTTTTCCATCCAGACTGATCAGGTGAGTTCGTAACCCCTTCTTTCACTTGTTTTAAATTACTTTTGGGGGAGATACATGCTCAATTATCTGTTTTTACCTTCATAAGCAATTCTAAGTTTTCATATATTGATATAAATTTCATAGCCCTTATTTTCATATGATATGAATTAAATTGGCAAGATTGGCAAACGCTGTTTGCATTTACAAGAATTATGAATCACTAAAGGACTTTTTCCCATATTAAACACAAGTAATTTCCCGATGTTATTCTTATTTTATTGCCTTACGCTAAGTTTAATTAAAGCCAAAATACCTCCCATCATGAACCTCTAATCACCGACTCTCTTAGGGTGAGCGCGAATATTGTGGATAGTACTATCGGGCTGACAACCCCTTTGCGTTACCGTAACGTAACCCAAAGCATTATATTTGAGATTAATAAAGAGATGTGGCAATCTCCTACCCGGGGGCAAAGTTACCTACATTTAATTATGGGGTAATTATTACATCATTAGTTCATGACTGTTGATGTTCTGTTAATGTTTTGCGTTTCATGAGGCTTAGCGCAATAAAATATATCTTTCCCTAATGGTAATTGTATATGTTGCAATTATTTTCATCTAATCTTGTGTTTAAATGGTTTGAACTGAACTGAACGAAGTATTTCCGAATAACTGAAAAAGGGCTTATTTTCTGAAATATTGAAAAGGGCATATTTCTGAATAACTGGAACCAACATAATTTCTGAATAACTGAAACGGATTATTTTCACTAATAAAACTTTATGAATTCACTCAACCTTTGTGTTGACGTTTTAGCATGTATTCTCAGGTTATCGGAAGCATGGATTGGCACGGGATTGGCTATGGACTATGTTATCATTCAAACCAAAAATATATTTTTATACATGTATTTTGAGAACCTCCTGCTGGGACCTGCATATTGTAACTCTGATATAAATGAATGATAACAATTTTATCTAAAACGTCTCATTTTCGAGTCGTTTTCTATTATCATGACTGTGAACTGTTTAGTAACTCCCCAACTTATATTTCCGCTGCGAATATCGAAAACGGGGGTGTTACATGAACATCAACGACAATGACGTCTGTTCACATCAGTTCAGGCCTCGATCTTCATCGACAATGACGTCTGTTCACATCAGTTCAGACCTCGTTCTACAACGACAATGACATTTGAACGCTGCAGTTCAAGCCTCGGGCCTCAATGTCAACATAATGGCATCTGCTGACAACTCTTCAGGCCCCGTTCTTCAGAGAAAAGAGAAGTGTACGCTTAAGTGCACTTTATCTTCGGAAGAAGAGAAATCTTCTTGTTTATGACCATTCTCATCAACAAGCTTCATGCACTTCCCATGCTCATTCAGTCATCAAGTGGATCAACGTACATTGGAATATATTCTTATTCACTTGTTCTATCAAAAATTGCAACCTCCAATGTAATTTTTGAGGGGGAGAAGGGTGAATAAACTAAATGTCAGCTATCAAGTGGATCTACTTACCGTTGATGGTATTCTTATTCACTCGCTCAATCAAAATTGGCAGTCATATGCAATTTTTGAGGGGGAGAAGGGTGAATAAACAGATTGTCAGCTATCAAGTGGATCTACTTACCATTAATGGTGTTCTTATTCACTCGTTCAATCAAAAATTGCAGTTGGCAGTCATATGCAATTTTTGAGGGGGAGAAGGGTGAATAAACCACGTGTTGATTGATGATTGAGAAATGGTCATACGGCTCCTAAATACATCAGTTCAGGAGCAGTGCAAACCAAGTTCCTCCAACACCAAATGTTCTAATAACAACGGATGACAGGGATTTACTAGTTCAATCGATGTTTGATGAATACTTCAAACCTCCAATGAATGTTGATCATCGAGTTCCTGAAGCTCTTGTTCTGGTTCCTGCTGACTCAACTGGTTCACCTTCTTCAATCTCCATTGATCAAGATACACCATCTAGAAGTATAACTCAAACTACTCAAGGAACCAAATCTCCAGTTATTCCTCAAGGTGTTGATTATGACTCTCAAGATATTAAAGTTGCACACATGAATAATAATCCATTCTTTGGCAGTCCTTTCCCAGAACCAGGTTCTGAAGAATCTCCTTCATTACGAATTGTTGTTTCTCCCAATGTGCACTCTGTAAATCAACCACAAGAACATAAAGGAAAATGTCGGCTAAAACGTCAAAACGGCTAAGTATTTGGACTTGGAATGACAAGTGATCACGGACTTGATTTGGCATCCCTTATTTGAGATTGAAGTTGACTTTTACAAAGGCGTGATCTTATTTTATCTTGAATTCAGGTTTGGTTGGATGCATGACTTTCAATGATAACTTGCTCGTGCTTAAAATTTATGATTGGGACTTGGATTATCTAGTTATACCCGATGTAAGGAGGTACATTGTAGTTCTCACGGGTTATAGCTATCACTTCAAGGAGTTACATTGTAGTGCTCAGTGTCACACGCAGATGCAGATGTGGATAGTCTCAAGAGGTGTTGTACTTGCTTTGGCTCTTAGTTGAGTATATAAGGATACTTAGGGGTGTTCTTCTGCATCATTCTTCAATCAACAACAGTGTAAGCTTAAGTAACAAATTTGGGGAATTCTTTGTCAGTTTCAAGTTTGGAATATCGGGTTTACTTCACCAAGTGGTCACAGCAATAGCCGACAGAACATAAGGATTGATAAAGATAGTCAGAGAGCGTTTCAGTAGCTGTTGATTCTCACAGGATACATTTGAGCCAAGTTTGTTCTTCTCACAAGATTTCAAGTATATGTGCGTAAAATGTGTTGCTGATTCTGAGGTATCAAAACCAGCAAGGGGGAAGGAGACATACATCGGAATGCACAACGAGTACACGTGATGAACGTTATACTTCTTCTTAAGTGAAGTTATTCTGGGAAGACAAATGTCATAACCGCAGAGAAAATCAGTGTTTTAACTCGTGGTTTTTGGTGTATTATTCCAACTACATGGGGGAAGAGATGTAATGTAAGAAACAGTTTCTAATGATAAAAGAGGTTCACAATGGCAATTTCCTGAAGGGAGAAAAGGGGACTTTTGGGTCTTAATTGATCTTGATGTTACGTTTTCGATTTCATTAATGGGATTGAGTGTGTACTTCGGGTTTTGAGCTTCATACAATGAGACTGATTGCATCACTTCAACTACTTGGGGGAAGTGGTCTCTGGATACTCTTGGCATGCATTACTTCAGACTTCAGCGGCAAGAAATGTGAGAAGAATTATTCAAGTGTGAGATGATACACTGCTAATCTATTTGATGATCCCCGTAACGGAGAATCACGATGATTATTCTTAAAAGGAGCAGCAATATTTGATATGGTTTGCTACGGTTTCCGCTGTACAATTACCTTATGTAAGCTTGAAAGAGAGCTTGGAAACTGCTCAAAAAGAAGATTGTCGGTTTGGGGGAAAGCTATCAAAGCTTCACATTGAGAAGGCTCAAGTTCAGGCGATTATTCAGGAGCCTTGAAAGCTTTGGTGGTGAAAGTTTAAGAGATGTTGACTACAGACTTCCACAACGTACAAGAACGATATCCTTATTTTGGTATTCATGTCATCATCTTCTTAAACTAAATAATATATTTTGTACATATCTTAAACCAAACTGTAAATAGAAAAATATAAAACCAAAATGTAAATAGAAATATATATAAAACCAAGAAAAACCATAAAAATCAGAAAAATAGAAAATACCAAAAAATAGTTTTTCAAGGCATGTCTTCGGTTTATCGATAACATTTACGGACCTAGAAATGTCATTCAATAATGACACAGGTCTTTAAATGAAGCTCGAGCAGAAGTTTAAAAGGTTTATCAAAACATGTCATTATGGCTTGTAGTTACTTCATACTGTAACCCGTTCTTCATTATGGGGAAAGCACGTCGCCAAAAAGACGGTTGTTCCTCCTACTGGGTGATGTTCACCCAAGCATGGATTACTTCATATCCGTGCATCCCTGATTTAGTGCACACGTCAGTGCATTATTTCCTGATTAAGAAGAGAAGTCTTCTTTGTATACAAATAAGTTTTCATTCTATGATTCTTCTGAAAATTATTTGTGAGACACATGGTGGTAACTTGTTGGTTGAAATTCTTTCAGACTTGGATTGTGCATAAAATTTGTCACTCAATCAACGACTACAGATCTTTAACTAGAATACGGGTCATTGATTGAGGGGGAGAGTGATTTCAAATTTTATATCACAAACGGTTTTCTTGGTTATCTCATGATTGTTAGAAAAGGTTTTGTAGTTAATGGGGTATTAGTTGAAGAGGAATTTACTATGCTTTATATCTAATGGCCAAATGTGTTAGTTGTTAGAAAGATTAGGGCATTATGTGCAACTTGCGTATAGTTTCCTAGCTTTATGTAACTAGAAGGCCCATTTGTGTCACTTTAGAATCCTCGTTTAATCCCCTAAATACTTTAAAACTCAAAATCTAAAAGAAGTTAGAAAACCCATTGTGATTGATGTTCTTGAATACTCCACAGGCATTTGTATGATTTAACTGAATGAGTTTCAAATGTTGATTGACTTTTGTTAGTCGATAGCTGTTTAATCATTATTGACTTATTGCTTGTGCTCTCAGAATATGCTTAGGTATGTAGTTATCGTGTTAGAATCATGTTCCTAAGCTCCTGAGTTGAATGTTGAAATATGAGTGAATTGCCATGTTCCTGATTGCTGATTGCTCTTCATGCTAGATAGCGGTTTGATGTATTTCCTGACTGTGGTTTGATTATGAGATGAATTTGGTATTATGAGTTGGCAAGCTGCTATGTGGTAGCTATTAATGAAAAGTGAATCTGTATGTATGTATATCTGTGTTGATATTCTTATGCAGATTCCATGGCCAATATGAATGTGCCAGTTCCCGCTCTAACCATTTGATCAGATGTTAAAACTCTATTGACTGGCTCTGAATTCACCACAACAACAACATCAGCAACAACAACAATAACACTGTCATCACCACCACCACCTTCATTTCAACAAAGCAATACTTATTCTGGTCTCGCCAAGTGGGGATCTACAATACTTGGGAAGTTTTGTTGGTGGATGGATAATTGATGTTGACTACTGACTCCCTCAGAGAAGCGGATGATCACATCGTCTGCGCAAAAAGGTCAATATCATTTGTGTCATAACGATTATCTTTGTACATGATAAGTAGTGGATCTCCCTCATAAATTGAGGGGGAGCAGTTGTATGCTCCATCATCAGAATATATTAAATCTGACCACATTTTCTCCCACATTTTCTAACTTATTTAAATCAATTGGGATCACAAATCTCAAAAGGTTTGAAATTTTTGATCGGGGGAGAGAATGTGATTTAAATATGAAACCTGATGAAAATGTGATTCTTTGGACTTAAATGTAAGCTCTCCCATATGTGCTAAACTCTTTCGCATATCGATGCACATATTGAAGGGGAGCAAATGGTTTGTGAAAACAAAAAGGATGTGGCATCTCATGTGAGCGCGACTCAGACTTCACCACTGAATTGACGAAACAAAAAATGTCATTAATCGAAAGGACATGTCCTGGCCGGGTAATAATTTCAAGCTGGTCTAACCAGTGATATAAGCGTGTCTCGAAGAGGACGTGTCTGAGTAGAGTGTACCGTTTCAAGAAACTTTCTGTGGACTTGACCAGGCCGGGTAATAATTTCAAGCTAGTCTAACTAGTGATGTAAGCATGTCTCGAATCGGTCATGTTCACTGAAAGTGGATCAATTCAAAAAGTGCAAACTCCACCCAACATGTGCAAATTTATAATATAATCATCCGAGCACATGTTAAGGGGGAGCATTCGAAAAGTATAAAACTCTCAAAGTGTTGGCAAAATGTGTTTTCATAATCATAAACACTTTGAGAGATTTTTCAAGGATTTGGTTGACGGCAACATAGGATAGTCATGAAGTTATAAGGTGGCTAAGGTTAGGAAAACCGTCCTATGATCCGCCAGAGCTGGAGGGATCTACCCAAGGACAATACCAAATAGTTAGTATTAGAAAGTCCTTAGGTATGATTATGAAAAAGGAGTAATATGAGAAAGGAGAAAGAAGGGGTTGAAGAATTAAAAAGAAAAGTAATGTGAAAGGGTGAAAAGAAATAGCCCTCCAAATTAGTCAACCTTAGGGCAGAAACCGGGTTCAATTCATATGCTACTGGTTGTTACTAAGGTGACGCCGGTATTGAAGACAAGACGTCATGGACCCAGTGACGCACTGCACTAAACCTTCTAAGCCACTCAAGTTCTCTTAAAAGGACTTGTTTCATTCTCACAGGGAACCCTGCATAATCTATCGACCGCTCATTTCGAGTTATGTTGATATTGAAACAAGAGACTCCGCTCCAGTCTCCGACTACCAAAATTGCACTTATCGAGTCTAGAGCCACGAGATGCATCATAAGATCTCATAGGAACACGTGTTACTTCTACACTGGTTGTTCAACATTAAGGACACCAGTTGTAAACTTATGAGTCCTACGCAGATCTTAACAATCTGCCAGAACATTTATGAGGGAATTTACAAATGTAATTCTCAGTGATTGAATGGAAATTCCTGCCAGGGTCAACATCAAACAGCCCTGAAAGTAGGTCACTTCGATAATTCCTTGTGGATTACGCTTAGTGGTCGCGGCGGTTTCAAACGGTCTACAGTCGTGGAGTGAACTCCAGCGACTAACCTAATCGTTGATTTACTACGGTAGATCTTGTAAGCCCTCTATGGGTTTTCGATTAAGGAACGGCCTTGGTAAGGATCAGAGAGAGTTTTCACACTATGCTGTTAACAATCTCGAAGTCCGAACCTGTAAGTACCGGACGTTTTATTGCTAACTGTCGTATGCAGGAATTCCTAGCGGTTGTAGCTGATTGCAGAAAAGATGCCAATCCATTACCACATGCTCACACTACACCATCATCGTATTCAAAGAAGTCATGATAAACTAAAAGACCTTCAACACTGCTTCTGCAAACTCTGATGCTGAAAATATGACCCAGAATAGTGTGAGCATGTCGGCTCAAAGAGTACCACATCACATGGAGACATACTGCTAAAAGATGACCTGGAGACATACGTTGGATGATGACATCAAAGAATCACCAAAGATCATCCAAGACAGAAGAACGGTCATCAAAAGATCACTGCTGAATGTACAAAGAGTAATGAATTTGAAGAATCAAAGACTACGAGCTAGGAAGTTACAGTCATGTAATAGAATGCTAGAATTCAAAATATTATTTCCGGGGTGACCTCCCTTAGGGGGAGATTGTTAGGAATATAAATATTCATGTGAAGACTCGGTCACTCCGAGTATCTATTTAGCATTTATGTAGCTCGTAGGCTTATTAGTATTAGTTTAGTTAACGTAATATTAGTTTAGTTATATTAGTATTTGTGGAGTAGGTCAGATCTTTACCCACTGTCAGCTCACTTCACAGCCTACTCGGGGCACTTAAGTATGTAAGTATAAATACTCCTCTCCACCTAGGGAGAGGGTTGGAGCTCTTAATCATACAACCATTTCTTCCTTCACTCTCTCTCTCTAGAACTCCCACTCTCTCATCTCTCTCTCTCTAGAATTCTTCTAACATCAAATCCAAGTATGCATATGTTATATAATTGTCCACCCTTTCCAAGTGTGATTTCTATGTTATGTATGGCCGTGCCTAAGGGCATATCGGTTGAAGTAGATTCTTCTTTTTTATCAATCAAAACCCCTTCCCAAACTGTACAAGCTTCTTCCAAAGCATACGGCTTTCTGGATGTAGATGGTGATATCTATACAGATGGATCTTATATATATGGTATAATGAAGTACCACATGGGTGGATATATAGGAATCAAAATCTGCCGAATCACTCATGTTATGATCTTCTACATCCTAGGTCTTCCCGTTCTATCATCTGGCTTATGTTCTTCATGTAGCATTCAGACCGAATGACTCTATGAAATTACGTTGATACTTCCACATATTATGGGTAACGTAGGAGACATCTCTATTTTTCCCCCCGGGAATCTTTAGAATTACCACTGCTTAGCTTTCAATTCGACTCTGACCATCAAATGAAATGTGAATAATCCGTCCTCTTCTCTTTGAAAGAAGGGGCGCTTCCGGTAGCGGCGAGGGGTTTGCAGTGATAACTTGGTATATCTACTATACGACCATTGACTAAAGTATGTCTATGGTTAACTAATTGGCGAGCTCTCGGAATAGTCGGGGCCATACCCAACCGAAAAAGGATGTTATCCAGGCACATTTCAAGTAACTGTAGTAAAACTTGACCTGTTGACCCCCTTTGCCTTTTCGGCGATACCAAAAATCACTCCATAACAATTATAATCAAACACAAGTAACAAACCATTCTTTCATTCAACTTAAAGTAAAATTAGTTCATAGTAATTTAAACAAGAGATACCTAGTTTTGAATTACAAGAACTAGAATTGTGGAACTATAGCAACCACACTCCTCCAATCGCTTAACAAGACACGTAAACAACTCCACACAACACCGACCTATTGAGACTTGAACTTAATACTCCTAGACGTTTTCACAGCGTTTCTAAGCTTTCGGGCAATGATATTAAGTTAGTAAGGACTTGGTGTAAGCCTTTACTAGTTTTGGGTATCACACTTTGTAAACTAGCCTAGGGTCCTATATATAAGTACAAGAACCCTTTCTCCTCAAGCAAAAATGTCCTCTATTAGTAAATAAGCAGGAAATGATAAGCCACCATGATTATGGGGCTTAAATTCGTCATTAAATGGAACTTTGTAACAGCCTCTTCATCCAACCGATCGGTATTAGGCTCCAACCGATTGGTTGGGCTTCTCGGTAAAATACCCTGACTTCCATCCAATCCGGATGCGGGCTCCATCCGATCGGATGGAGTCTTCTACCATACACAACTTTTGATTTTTCTTTTCTTTTCTTGTCGCGAGCTTTATCCTTGGTTGTGGCACAAATTTCTTTCTTAGAACTCGATCTTTTCTTGATATTTGAACATAGAAATCTCGAAATTATCAAATCCTTGAGTTCTCGTGTGGTTTCTCTCTAGTTTTTGTCTCGGGAATCTTCCAATGTGCATAATTACTTCATTTCTTCATCTTTTTGTCATCTTTTCCTGTACTTGGCTAAACTCACTTGCATATACACTTTTTCACGATTTAGTAACAAATACACACAAATATAACCAAATATAGTGCACAAAACTACTGATAACGTAACTAAAAACATGTTCATTTTGAGCGTTATCAAATTCCCCCACACTTGAGTTTTGCTCGCCCTCGAGCAAGTCTAGCTTTTAGAAAAACTAATCTCAATGGTATCGTCATCATGATTCTAAAAATCCAACAACCATCCTAAAGGAACAATTGCTATTTTTAATTTAAATGCGAAAAGATCCTTGAAACATAAACAAGTTAGTTTGAGCTTGATAACATAACTAAGCGCCTCACAAAGGAATTTTAAATTCACTCAACACTCTAAGGGTAAATTTATTTGGTAAATCACTCAATGCTCAGTCATGATTCATGTTTCTTACCATAAGCTTGTACAAGTATCAAAACAACAAAATAAAACATCAAAGAGGTCTTTTATTCGGGTTTAAGGTTAAGGGTTAAGGTTTACCTGGCTAATGTGCAAATATTTCATACAAGAATATAATAGCTCGCTAACAACGAATTCTTGATCAGCTAAGCAATGGATGGTCACTAGATTGTACCTTGGTTCGCTCACAACGTTACTTGCATAACAGATGGTCACCAAAATACGCACTAGCTCGCTAGCAACTTTTTTCAACTATTCAAAAACCCGAATGGTCACTACACATCCATGAACTATATATCTAAACAAAACCATCACTTAATCCGGATGCTCGAAAGCTAACAACGAATAAAGTAATTGGTAAAAGGTGGGGAATAGACATGGGAATTATTTATGATTAGTTCCTACAAAATAAAAAATAAATAAGAATCAAGTCCAAATTTCGTTCCCAACTCTTTATACCTCAAATGATCACTTCCCAAACTTCTTTGATTTTTATTCTGTATCTCATACTCACTTCTTTCTTCCTTCATAGCTCATTGGCTAACTTATATTCATACAATATAGCTCAGTGGTTATTCACCTTTTTTTTTTTCGTCACCCCCACACTTTGGATGAGCACACGCTACAAAAAATACAAATAAGAGTAGCGACCTCCTTCTTCATTGAAACAACACATACACATATCAAAGTGTGGTCAACATGCAATCATAAAAAAAATAGTTTTGAACTTCAATTGAACTTGATTCGGGTAAGGGTAAGGTGTAAGGTGTAAAATCTTTTTGTATTTTTCTGGATTTAATCAAAAGAAAAGATAGGCTCAGAAGGTGTAACTAAGGGTATCAAGCGTAAAAGATTAACGCTAACAAATGGGTTCCAAATACTAGGATAACTAACCGTTGTGGTCAGCAAAAATATTTCTGTAAACGGATGGCCATTTGGTGTAAATCCTAATTTTCCTCTTATCATTTGTATTATTTTATCACTCGAAAGTAATTTTAACCGTAATGCATAACAGGTACAAGTTCTAGAATCAACATAATCACCGGCACACTCATAACGAAATATAAAGCATAAGAAATGCTCTATACAAAAAGGCTTAAATCCTCACAATTTAAGGTGGGTTATAACATGTACTAGTAAATGTTATCGATTCCAAAATTGAAATAGCTCTCATAACTTGATTAAATTCCAAAAAAAAAAAAAAAAAAAAAAAAAAAAAAAAAAAAAAAAAAAAAAAAAAAAAAGATCAAATAGCCTCATTTTTACCATTGAATCAAACTATATATAAGAAAACAACTAGAAAATCAAGGGCGAACACATTCTAGTCACTCGAATCCAATATTCTACTAAACCTAAAAAATTTAAAAATTAAACCAATTTTCAATTTTTCCTATTTTCTTCCCTCTCCCACACTTAAGTTTTGCATTGTCCTCAATTTAATAAAAATGAACTTCAAAGTAAAGGAAATGGGAAAAATTTAGTTAAAAAGGTACTACCAAGGAAAATACGCCTACGCATATTTGATCATAAATAAGCAAATGAGTTCTTCCAACTCCAAGTATTGATCAACAATAAGCTCAGGTACTTCTCCCCTACAAAAACTGCAAAAATATACGAAACAAACAAACAAACAAACAAACAAAAATACTAAAACAAAATAGATTTAATTAAAATTAAACCAGAAATAATTAATCCTAAGAAAAAAAATTAAGTTAAGAACATAGAAATAGAAATTGTTCGACCAACAATTGTTTTTAAAACACGACCATCACGAACCAAATCAGCGATGATCATTCATCATCGTGATCCATGCCATCAGGATGAATTCTTTCATCTTCACTCTCCTCGTCCTCCTCTTCTTCTACTTCTTCATAATTTTCTTCTCCTTCAAAAACTGTATAAACTTTTTGCCTCTTTCTTCCAACACTTGATGAAGATCCACCCACATCATAACTCGAACCTCCAACATTAAGAACTCTACCATAAACCGGCACTGGTTCAGGAAATGGTGTGTACCCAGGATATGGGTAAGGATATTGGCCAGGATATGGGTCATACTGTAACGGGTAGGGTGGAACGTTTGGTGGGTTGTAGGGAGGTACCTCATAATTGGCTTCATGAGCCACATGTTGCAACATCGGCATAGAATAATCATAGTTGTAATTCTGCCTCATCATCATAGAATCTCTCCACACGTCCCTAAGCTCTATCTCGTTTAACTCCTTGTTCCAATCCCCCCATCCTGAGTCAAAACTACCCGGTGCATGAACATTCCTTATATTCGGTGGTGGTTGGTATGGTGGTTGTTGGTAAGATTGTTGTGGTGCAGCCATCGTTGGTTTCGTCCAAGCTCCCAACTTTCTTCCTCTTCTATCCAACGCTCTACAAAAACTTTTGGCATCCCACGTTTCACTTTCCGTTGGCTCCGAACACTTCACCAATTCCTCATCTTCAAAATAACCCAAATTTTTGCGGTCACATAGTGACCTCCACAAATCTCACTATTATCCTTAATTCCTGGTGCCCTTCTTGAAAGATATTCGGCTATAATCCAAGCCGCATTCCCATTCTTGACTTCCTCCAACAATTTCATTAACCACAAATCCGGTTGATTGCACTTGTCTCGACTCCCCGTCCCGTGTAAAACTCCCCACGCGATCAATTTTTGTAAAATCTTCATAATAGGATTCCTCAACCTGGACGAGTTCCTTCTATTGCAACCCGGATCACCAACTCGGTTCCAATACTCTGCTATACCTTCATAATCATTGTGGTTCCTTACCAACCTCAAAAAATGAGGTGCAAACACACGATGCTCAATCTCCTCTTACTCATACAATCCTAAAGCAACCGCAAACTCTGGCAACGTGTAGGCATGCTCGTTTCCGCAAAGCCTAAACCATATACATACATCTCCCATAACATCAACAACATTTCTTTCAAAATAAAATGTAGAGAAAAACTCCAAACACCACTCACGATTAACATTCTCATAAATACTAAACGCTCTCTCCCACGACAAATCTTGAAAACTATCACCATCACCCTCATACACATATGACATCCTCATCATATTTCTCAACTCATTCTCACACTCATAATCCACAAATAAATCCCAATCAACTAACCTTGGCTTAGCAATCTTTCGAACCTGTAGCTTTGACAATCGCTCACGAAAAGCGTGCTTTTCCTCCTTCCTAAGTTTGCTAAACTTCAAATTTTCATTACTCTCCAGATTAAGAGTATATGTGACCTTACTCTTCGTATTTCTTTTGACATATTTGATCACAATTGGGTTAACATTCGCACGTGATGAACGTGAACTACCTGCAACATAACTCTGTAGAAAACACAATTATTTGTTAGTGTAAGAGCATAAGAACCAAGGCTACATGATTTAGAAGTCAAAAAACTCATTTTCGAAAAAATTTATTTCCATTTACCGAGCCCTCCATCCGATCGGTATTGCATCCATCCGATCGAATGGAGTAAATTACTCTGCCCAACCGATCGGTTCAGGCCCGCAACCGAATCGGTTGGGGCTTTCTGTGAAAAAAAAAATTTCTCTTCCGACTTCAATCAACTCCTATTAATTCCTATTCTTTCCTATCCTGCATTTGATCAATTATAGTGGTTTCTACATATCCCATTTATCCTTAAAACAATCCATAACATATCCTCGTGATTTCTCAATCAATCCTAGAACACAAGAACACTACCAAATCAAAACTCCTCAATTTGTGTTCTAATCAACAATGTACCATCCTAGCATCACTAATTATCAACTAAATAACATCTGGGAATCATCAATTGCAACCCAAATCGATTCAAAGTTTTGACCCAATTCAATCCAAAAATTCAATCAATCAATTCTTCCTCAAAACTTAATCAATCAATCTAATTCTTTTTGCAATCTATTCCTCTATCATTTACCCATCTCTTCCAGAAAAATTACATCTTAATTCGAACTATATCAAAAATACCCAAATTTTGACCTAATTCAATTAATCCGAATTAAAACCTAATTAACACAAATTGATGATGTTACTTACTTGTTTTGGTGCCATGGATGATCCTTGAACTCTCCTGCAACTCTTAATTATATCCTAATGGTCGAATTTTTGAATCCCCAAGCTCGGTGGATTTTTTGTGTGTAAGTTTTTGTGATTTTTGAAATTCTGAGTTTATATATATAACTCCATCTGACCAGTATTTGATCCAACCAATTCGGATTAAGTTTTTGCAAAAACTTCATTTTTCTACTTGCCAACACCTTAGGATACTTGTGAGATCAAGTGGAAGTGTTTTTACTCTTCAAAAATACTTTCTCTTGTGTATAAAAATACTCCACCACACTAGTCTACCAACTTGTTGTCCAAAATCTATCTCTACTAATCTAAACAAAACTAACTCTAAAAAAAATCTTAACTAAAAACTTAACTTCATAACTTCATAAAAAGAAACAAAAGTCTTAACTTAAACTTAAACTTAAATGCAAACATTAAAAATACTCAAAATGCATAAGAATTAAAAAGAAAACAAACAAATAACTTGCACAATCCTTGTGCTTATTCTTCAATCTTGTTCACTTGAATCCTTCATCCTTGAAAATACTCTTGCCTCAATATGTCTTCATTTTGAAACTTCCCGGACAATTTTCGGTTAGTCTTTTGCGTTTTAAATCTCCTTGCAAAGTTTCTCCCCTCCGGACAAACTATATTAAACTTCACATGCCAATCTCCGTCTCCTTCTTCCTTCTTGTAAACACTAGAACCTTCGGGTCCCCATTCCAGATTCTTTATTTGGACCGGTAAGGATCCAAGAAAATCTGTCAACTTGTTAAAAACAAAAAAAATTTTAAAAGGGTTATAGAAAGCCTCCATAGCTAGAGCTCTTTCCATCTCATCTTCAATGTCAAAGTAACTCGGAGCAACCGGCCCATATTTAGGCCTACCTTCTTCATCTCTACCAACTGCAAAACAACCCAAGTGGTCTTCTTCTTCTTCTTCTTCATGAACTTCCTTAACAATCTTTCCTATAGGTTTGGAATAATACGTATACTTCAAGATTCCATCATTAATAGTCATAGTACCTCATCCCATATCTATAATAGCTCCACACGTTCTCAAAAACGGTCTACCTAACAACAATGGTAACTCCTTATCCACCGAAATGTTAAGTACTAGAAAATCCGCCAAAAAGGCTTGATACCCTACTTGGACTCTAACATTCTTTACTTCTCCCATTGCCTTTGTGTTGGGAATTAAATATTCTGAAGACTAAGTATTGGGAAATTCTCTTAAGTGATTAATTCTGGTAGCTTTAGTGTTAAGTCTGGTGAGTTTCAAAGTTAAGTCTGCTGGTTAAGTCTGCTCTTTGATAGTTAAGTCTGGTGGTTAAGTGTAGTGATTAATTCTGGTGACTACCACAATTAAGTCTGCTCTTGGAGATATTAAGTCTGGTTGACTGGATGGATAAGTATAATAAAGTCAATAATATACGGTAGATAATATCTTTCCCCATGTGATCAGTCATTATGTTATATTCTCAGAACAAGTTGTAAACATAGATACATGTTGTATCTTAGTTACTGACTCACATAAGCTAGCAAGTAATTCGACAAGACTTGACAAGAATTAACAATATTGTAAAGATCTCCTTGGACTATAAAAGGAGATCTTAGCTTAGTCATATGGACGTGACTAAGAGTGTATGTGTTTTTATGTGATTAAGTTTTATATGTTGAATAAGAACATTTGATAAAACTTTCATATTTATAACTGTCAAGAACAAGAACAATCATAAACATTATCAATAATATTGAATCCTTTGGTAATATACTTTCGGTGTTCATTGTTCAATATACACAAGTATCACTGTTCCATTTCCATAATCAAAATAACCTTCTAAGTGTGATTAAGTAGATTCCGCATACTTGATCATATTAACTCAACTTATCATATACACAAAGCAACAAAGGTTTAACCACCTTATAGTGTATCGAATATCCTCTCAATTGGTATCAGAGCAAGGCTGATATAGTTGATTTAGAAGAAGAAGAAGAAGAAATGGACGTTGAATCTATTCAGACAAATGTTGCTGCAAAACTACCCATGCTCAAACAGAATGAGTTTGAGATGTGGAGGCTGAGGATAGAGCAATATTTCCAAGTGCAAGACTATGCACTTTGGGAAATCATTGAAGATGGAAACTCTTACCAGCCTACCACCACTTCATCAACAGTGGACGGCAAAGTGGTGACAACTCTGCAGACATACCCAACATCTGTAGAAGACAGAATAAAGAAGAAAAATGACTTAAAGGCTAGAAGCATGCTGATGATGACCATTCCTAATGATCAACTTTTAAACTTCAGCAAGTTCAAAGATGCCAAGTCATTATTTGAAGCTATTTTTGCCAGATATGGTGGAAATGATGCCACCAAGAAAACCCACAAGACACTGCTCAAGCAGCAGTTTGAAAACTTCTCCTCTACAAATAATGAATCTCTTGATCATATGTTTAATAGGCTTCAAAATATTGTGAGCAAACATGCTATTCTTGGTGTTGAAATACCTCAAGAAGATTTGAACTCAAAATTTCTGAGAAACTTACCAGAAGAGTGGGCTATACATGTTGTTGTCTGGAAGAACAAGCCAGACCTTGATACAATGGAACTGATAGATTTGTATAGCAACTTTAAGATTGTGGAGCAAGATTTGAAGAGAAGTGGAGGTACTAGTTCTAATACTGGGAATATGGCATTCATGTCAACTCCTAGTACCTCAAAATCAAGTGAAGAGGTGAAAGTTGTTGATGGTATTGGTGTTGCTAGTTCATCAAGCAGTACCATGGGTATTTTAGATGAAAAGACTTGTTGTGCATTTCTCACAAGTCGAAATGATGGGTCCATGCTCACCTATGAAGACCTCTAAGAGATCAATGACGATGATCTAGAGGAAATGGACCTAAAATGGCAAATTTCTCTTCTTAGCATGAGAGCCAAGAAGTTCTATCAAAGGACGGGGAAGAAGCTCTTAATCAGCAATACTGATACTGCTGGTTTTGACAAGTCAAAGATAAAGTGCTATAACTGCCACATGATGGGGCACTTCTCAAGAGAATGTAGAAGGCCAAGGCAGCAAGATAGCAAGAACAAAGGTTTTGGAAGCACATCCAAAACAAGGGAGGTTTCTGAGCCAAACTCAAAAGCTATGGTAGCTATTGATGGGCTAGGTTTTGATTGGAGTTTCATGGCTGATGAAGAAGAAGATTCTTCACAGATGGCACTCATGGCTTTTTCTACTACTGAGGTACAATCTCAAAAGCTTGTTCAAATGCTTGTACAGCTCTTAAAGAATTACAAACTTTAATCAAACATTATGATGAACAAAAGAAAGAGCTAAGCAAAACTCATCAAAACTATATTAATTATAAGTGTGGTTTAGAATCAGTAGAAAAGCAGATCTTATACTACAAAGAAAATGAACTTGCTTTTTCTGATGACAAAGCTCTCCTTAAATAGGACATATTCTTTAGAGATGCTGAAATTAAGCTTTCAAGAGAGGCTTTTGATAGGGTCAAAAAGGAGAATGAAAACATTCACTTGACTACACAAACACTAGAACATGCTTCTAGAGGTGTAACCAACATGATAGAATGTCAAGTGATTAATAGAGCTAAGTTAGGAGTAGGATATAAGAGTGTCCCACCTCCTTATAGAGGAATCCCTAAACCCCCAGGGATTGACCTAGAAAATTCAGGTGTCCCTGAATTTCAACAACCTGAGCTACAATATGGTGTACAGCCAAAAACAAAGCTAGTTGTTGATGAGCCTAAGAAAGTTAGTGAAAGTTTAAGTAAAACTTCACTTTCTGAGGACAAGGTGTCCTCTGATAGAAGATCAGATAGAGTAGTCATTGAAGACTGAATATCTGATGATGATGAAGATGAACAGGTTATGTCTAAACCTGAAGTGGTTAAGAAAGCAGGAACAAGTGTTCCTAAGATAGTCAAACACAATACTGATAGGCCTAAGTCCAATGTAAAACATGTTAGGCAACCAGTTAGATATTGTGAACAATATAGATCCACAAACAAGCCCAGAGGTGACCATAGAAATTGGGACAACCTCAAGTCTCACCAAAACAGTGATGACTTTGGATTTTATAATAAAGCTTGTTTCACATGTGGAAGTTTTGACCATCTTACAGCTTTTTGCAACCAATGGGTATCTGGGTATGAAAACAATAGAGTGAATTTCAAAAGGCAAACTCCTCAAACTCACTTTCACTCTAGTTCTAATTTTAATAGATCATCACCCAAAACAGTTTCAATTAAGTCTGGCTTAAAACAAGTTAATTCTGCTAGACCATTTAAGTCTGTTTACCCAAAACCAGCAGTTAAAAATGCAAAACAACTTTCAAATATGCATTAAAAACTGCTAGAAGGCCCATTCAATCAAAAGCAGTGGTCCAAAAACAAGTTTGGAAAATTAAGGGTACAACTGCAAAGCCAGCAGTTAATTCTGCTAGGCAAGTAGTTAATTCTGCTGCTTGGAAAAATAGGGCAAATGCTGTTAAGGCCTCAGCATGTTGGATTCTTAAATCCAATGTTGCATCAACTGTTCTTAAGAGATTAAATTTCAATGATGCAAGAGGCAGATCCAAATCAGTAATGGCTTGGGTCCCCAAAGGAAACTAATACTCCTTATTACTGTGCAGGAACATTCAATTGATAAACAAGAGGATCAAGGATACTCAGATAGTGGATGTTCAAGGTACATGACAGGCAACAAGTCTTATCTCTCAGATTTTCAATCAATAGATGGAGGCTATGTTACCTTTGGAGGAGGTGTTAGTGGCAAAATTTCTGGTAAAAGTACAATCAAAACTGGAAATTTAGATTTTGAAGATGTGTACTATGTACAAGAGCTAAATTATAATCTTTTTAGTGTCTCACAAATGTGTGATAAAAAGAACAAAGTTCTTTTCTGTGACACTGAATGTCTTGTACTTTCTCCTGATTTTAAGATGCCTGATGAAAGTCAAGTGCTTCTTAAAATTCCTAGAAAGGGCAATATGTACAGTGTAGACATGAAGAACATTGTTCCTAAAATGGCTTTAACTTGTCTTGTTGCAAAGGCCACATTAGATGAATCAATGTTATGGCATAGGAGGCTTGGTCATATTAATTTCAAAACCATAAATCAGATTGTTAAGAATGGTTTGGTAAGAGGTTTACCTCAAAAACGATTTGAAAATGATCAAACATGCATTGCTTGTCTTAAAGGCAAACAACACAAAGCCACTTGTAAGCCCAAGATTTTTAATTCTATCAATCAATCATTGTTTATGCTTCATATGGACTTAGTTGGTCCTACAAATGTTAGAAGTATGCAGCATAAGAGATATTGTCTAGTTATTACTAATGACTATAGTAGATTTACATGGGTTTTCCTTTTAAGCTCTAAGGATGAGACACCTAGCATCCTTAAGACTTTCAATACAGAGATAGAAAACCTAGTAGACAAGAAAGTAAAAGTCATTAGATGTGATAATGGGACAGAGTTTAAGAATAGAGTTATGGATGACTTCTGCAAAGTAAAAGGTATTAGGAGAGAATTTAGTGTTGCTAGAACTCCACAACAAAATGGAGTTACTGAAAGGAAAATAGAACACTAACAGAAGCTGCTAGAACTATGTTAGCTGACTCTAAGCTACCTATAACTTTTTGGGCTGAAGCAGTCAACACTGCTTGCTATGTCCAGAATAGAGTTTTAGTTGTCAAACCTCACAATAAGACATCATATGAACTTTTTAGAGGTAGAACTCCTGCAATAGGATTTCTTAGACCTTTTGGATGTCATGTGAAAATTCTGAATACCTTAGACCATTTAGGAAAATTTGATGGTAAAGCAGATGAAGGATTCTTAGTTGGATATTCTCTCAATAGTAAAGCATTTAGAGTATACAACTTAAGAACCAAGAAAGTAGAGGAAAACCTACATGTGGAATTTTTAGAGCATAAATCCAATGTAGAAGGTCAAGGACTGAAATGGCTATTTGATCTTGAGACTCTAACCCATTCTATGAATTATGTGCCTGTTGCTGCAGAAACTAATGATTTTTCAAGTTCACAAACAACAAATGAGGCAAGGTTAGAAAAGGAGACAAATCAAGATTATGTGATGATGCCAATATGGTCAAGTACAAGTGTGGATTCAACTTTAATAAATGGTGAATCTTCTTCTGGTAAAGCTAAAGAAGATGTTGAAGATGAATACAAGGAAGATGGAACAAATGATCAAGAAAATAGTTCGGCTGTTGATAATGCTGGTGAAACAGACTTATCTGAAGAAGCAGAATTAACAAAAGAAGCAGAATTAACAGAAGATGAGGTGGATTTGAGCAATATCCCACCTAATTATCCAGTTCCTTCTTCACCACACACAAGGATTCACAAAGTCCACTCCCTAGAAAATGTGATTGGAGATGTACAATCAGGGTTGAAGACAAGACAACAACTGATGTATTCAGACCATCAAGGGCTTTTTGATTCCCTTTTTGATTCAAAACAGCATGAGTTTTCAAAATCTTGCTTGTTTGTATGTTTTCTCTCACAAAATGAACCAAAGAACATTCTGAAAGCCTTAGATGATTCAAGCTGGGTAGAGGCTATGCAAGAGGAGCTTCTTCAGTTCAAGATTCAGAAAGTATGGGTGCTAGTTGATTTACCTAAGGATGCAAAGGTAATTGGCACTAGATGGGTTTTCAAGAATAAAAGGGATGAAAGGGGAATAGTGATTAGGAATAAGGCTAGATTAGTAGCCCAATGGTACACACAACAAGAAGGGATAGACTATGATGAGGTATTTGCTCCAGTAGCAAGACTTGAGGCAATTAGGCTTTTCTTAGCTTATGCTTCATTTTTAGGCTTCACAGTTTATCAAATGGATGTCAAGAGTGCATTTTTATATGGTACTATTGAACAAGAGGTTTATGTCTCACAACCTCCAGGTTTCATTGATCCTGACCATCCAGACAAAGTGTACAAAGTTGTAAAAGCTCTATATGGCCTGCATCAGGCACCAAGAGCTTGGTATGAAACACTGGCTTCCTATTTAAAAGAGAATGGATTTCAAAGAGGAAAGATTGATCAGACACTATTCATCAAATAGCACAAGAAGGATCTTCTGTTAGTGCAGGTGTATGTGGATGACATTATCTTTGGGTCTACAAGGAAGGAGATGTGTTTGGAGTTTGAGAAGCTTATGCATGATAAGTTTCAGATGAGTTCCATGGGGGGACTTACATTCTTTTTGGGTTTGCAAGTTAAATAGTCATATGAAGGCATATTTATTAGTCAAGATAAATATGTTGCTGAGATTCTAAGGAAGTTCAACTTTGCTGATTCAAAAATGGCAAGCACACCAATGGACTCTGAGAAGCCACTTCTTAAAGACTTAGATGGAGAAAATGTGGATGTACACACATACAGATCTATGATAGGATCTTTGATGTATCTTACATTATCAAGACCTGACATCATGTTCTCTGTTTGTGCTTGTGCAAGATTTCAAGTAACTCCAAAGGTTTCTCATTTAACAGCAGTCAAGAGAATTTTTAGATGTCTCAAGGGTCAACCTAGGTTGGGACTATGGTATTCTAGAGAGTCACCTTTTGACTTTGTAGCATTTTCGGATAGTGATTATGTTGGTGCTAGCTTGGACAGAAAGTCAACAACTGGAGGATGTCAATTCCTTGGGTGTAAACTTATCTTATGGCAGTGTAAGAAGCAAACCATTGTGGCTACTTCAATAACTGAAGCTGAATATGTAGCTGCTGCAAGTTGCTGTACTCAAGTCCTTTGGCTTCAAAACCAACTTCTTGACTATGGGTACAATTTTATGAACACTGTTATTCATATTGATAATAGTAGTACAATTTGCATTATTAAAAATCCAGTACAACATTCTAAAACAAAACACATTGAAATTAGACATCACTTTATAAGAGACTGCAATGAGAAAAGATTAATTCAAGTTCTTAAAATTGCTTCAGAATACAACTTTGCAGATCTGCTAACAAAAGCTTTTGATGTTGGAAGGTTTCAGTACTTGGTAGCAAGTATTGGAATGCTTAATCTTTGAATTTTTCAATCTAATGTGTTTTTGTATATAAATTTTTTGTTTGTACTGCTAACTTTATAAGTTAATGCTGCTATTACAAAAGTTTGTGCTGCTAGTACAAATTTAACTTGTGCTATTCATACAGTTAGTCCTATGATTATTCTAATTCAAGACAAGTACTTTGTACATTGTTCTTTTGGTTTTAGACTAACAATTTTAGGTACGAATATTGAACACAAAGGAAGTTTCAAGTGAAATGGAAGCAGCAGAATGATAATATCAGTTGCTGACATAATAGGTTCATGATAGAAAAAGTTTGGGAATTTCAAACCTCCTTAAAACTTCTTTCTTGAAGCTTGATTATGATGTTTCACATTGAATTGATGACTTAGTTGATCAGAAAGTAACTGATGCAACTCACTTTCTATCATTTTATACTTTTAAGTATAATGAGTGATATGTGTCTAAAAACACATATATATTACCCGTTTTAAACCCACATAAACATCCAAAAACACACAAATAACCATAAATGTTATAAATATCATCAAAAATGTGTTTTTATATGTTACAGATGCAAAATGATTGAAAATAAGTGAAAACGAACCAAGTTTGCATAAATGGCAAGTCTAGTCCCTCGAATTTCAAAAGTTATCAAAATTAGTCCCCGGGTGTTTTAAAATGGAAAATCATGTTTTATAACCCTTGTACTATTTAAACTTGACAAGATAGGTCCTTTTGATAAACTTTTGGAAATTTACATATTTAACCCCTCAAAATCCAAAATTGACACAAATGGTCCTTAAAGTTTTAAAATGATAAAATTATCAACTTTGGTCCTTGTGTTATTATTTATTGGCAGGATTAGTCCCTTGAAGGAAGTTTGGAAAATTAACAACTCACACCCTTCAACTAAGCTGGAATTACAAGTTTGGTCCTTGTGCTAAATCATTTAACCAAATCCGGATCAAACAATTACCTACTAAACCTTAACCCAAAAATAATATCCTATCCCATTAAATACCCAACCCAGTAATTAAACCCATATACCCAATCCAATAGCCAAGCCCAATGTTTACCCAGCCCACTCCCACCTTTATTAAATAAAACCCAACACCCCGTTTTAAAAAAAACCACCCCTGTCATCCCTTCCCTCCACCTCACTGGTATACCAAAACCACCACCACCTGTCTCACCACCTCATTTCCTCTCCAAACAAGCTACCTAACATTGCCAAAAGCATTAAATGCTTCTCTCCCACTCCCACTAGCAAAATCAGATACTTATCCCACTTTCCTGATTTCCCGCCAATTTTACAAGTGGACGATTGAGATGAAATTGGAGCAATTAAATGGTGGGGATTTGTTCAAGGATGTCGACAATGTATTTCCCATTTTAGTTTTGTATATATAGAAGCTTTTGTAAGCCAATTTTGGCAAGTAGTTAACTAGTAGCATAAGTGTTTTTCAATTCCAGTACTTATCCTTGTAATCTCAAGTTATCAGTGATTAATATAAGTCAATTTCAGTCCAATGTTCTTGTTTTGTGAGTATTAAATTCAGTTTCACTAGTAATCAAGCTCAACTGTTATAAATTAGTAGTTCGAATCATAATAAGTAGTATATGAAATAGCTTCTCAGCTGTTTTTAATAGCTTATATAAGCTTTATATAGCTTATTGTAAGTGTATTGTAGTGTAATTCTGTTCTATTCAAAGATTTGAAGAAAAGTCAACAAAAGTCAAAGGAGGTCAAATAAGCTACTCTGGATGTTCACAAGCTCAGATTTTGGAAGCTTATGGGTTAGAGGTTCTGTGGAGAACCTATAGGAAGTTTCTTGGTCCTTGGTTCTTTAGTTCTCAAGCAATTCGATTGTAAGCTTTTTCAAAGCTTTTGCTTCATTTTCATATTATTGTTAAGTAGCTTAATATTAGCTTGTTATTGATTTTATTAGCTTATCAGTACTTCATAGTCACATTTCATTCAATTCCTTAGTTATTTAACTGCTTGTTCATCATTTCACTTAAAATCTTAGAAAAAACCAAAAATAAGCCATCATAAGCTAGCTTCTTTATCTGTTTCATTCTCAGTCATAATAGTCATTTTCATAAGCTCAATACTTCACTAGTACCATTAGATTTCAATTCTAAGCTCAATAGAATCATTTCACTTAGAAAAATCCAAAACAGTCTCATAAGAGACTGTTTGGTTTAGTGACTGTCAACATCCAAACACCCCGTATACTGTAGAAATACCACAAGCTCAGTTTTGAGCTTACTTTTAGCAGACCATATAAGCTCTTTTGAGCTTTCTTTCAGCCTCATAGTTAGATTTACCCACTTTTGACCCACTGTGATCATAACAGTCCACAAAGAGGTCATATAAGCTTATACAAGCCACAAGCTTGTTTTGGCCATTACCTAGGCAGTTTTGAGTCTCATTTAGTCCACTTAGTCGATCCTTCGAAGCCTAGGCCTCTGCACAAAGTGTGCACTAAAGTAGCAGTCAACCAGTAAGCAAACTGCTTGCAGTCCATTTCATAGTTTTTAGAATCTTTGCGAATTTTTATCTCATTCTCTATAAGCTCTTTTAAGAAATTTCTTTTTGATTCATTAACTTCACAAGCTCAACTACATAGGGTATTTTTCTTTCGAATTTTAGAACCATCTAAGGCCACTAAAAAGGCCTTCGAACAGACCCATTTTTGCCCTGTGCAAAGAGCACATCAGCAGTACCAATAAGCCATAAGCTCTCTTGAGCTTTTCTAGCTTATTCAGACCAGATTTTCTTGAACCATTAGTGTATTTAGATGTAAAAAAGTCCATAGCTACTTAGTCTATAAGCTCTTAACCTCTTCATCAGTTTATAGCTTGTTTGTAAAATCCAAAAATCTCAAAAGCCAAAAATAGCCTACTGTCTCAACTAAGCTTTCTGAATCAACTCATCTAGCTTAAAATAAAAATAGTGTCTTTATTAAATTTTGTTATATTTAATATTTAAGTTAGTTTGCAAAAAGAAAAAGTTCAAAAAAATAAGTTTTTAGAAAAAGGTCCTATAGGGATTCGAACCAGTGACCTGTCGTTCACCAAACCAAAACCCCACCCAGTGGACTAGTACTCGTTTATTGTTAAACCTTTACACCCATTTATATTTAAATAGCACCAACTAGTTTAATATAAATAGCTTATTTTACCTAGTAGCTTAATTGCTTATTTGCAGCTTATTTAGATAAAGGAGTCGCACTTTTTTTTAATTTTTTCACTTTAGTAATTACTTCAAGTATTTAATAAAAAAGTTTCGTAATTTTTAGAATAGTTTTGCTATTTTTAATCTATTTATTTAGTTTAACTAGTAATTAAATTATAATAAAAAATATAAAAATCAGAAAAATATAAATCTTTTTTAGATAATTTTCTTTTGTCATTTTTAAGTTATAAAAAATATTAGAACACTTGTAGAGTTAATTTTACATATATCTTAGTTGTAATCGCGTTTTAATTAGTTTCCAACTCGCGTTTTTAGTGTAATTTAGATTAAACGAAACACAGAAAAATAGTGATAGCTTCTATTTAATAGATTTTATCTTGTTAAATCATAAATCAAGCAATATCACAATCATCAGTCACTCTAATCCAAAGCTTTTCACAGTTTTCAATTTCGCACCTCGTTGGGAGACGACCTGGGTGATCACTTACCCAGTATACACACTACACACAACACAACGTAAGTCTTTGCAAGTTATCCTTTTTCACAAAGGGGTGGTTTGTACTGATTCACGAGCATTCACCGTTTCTTGCATTTATTTAATTATAAGTGTTGTTTTCGGACGAATCAAATTTTGGCGCCGCTGCCGGGGAGGTGTGCTGCGACTATTGTGAAGAATTTTAGCGATTAGTGATTCGAGATCTTTCTATCAGAAGTTCCTATTTCTCAAAAACAATATAAAATACAAAATATTTTCTTTTCTTTTCTATATATATTATTATTATAATTATCATATAAAAATTAAAAACCCAAAAACATTTTCCGTTTTCTTTAATAATAAACAATAAAAATTAACCATCGAGAACCAAGACTGAGTACTACCTAACTGGGGGTACGGCCATAATAAGTTCCCAAACCAAAGATTTAAAACTTGCCTTTGTGTCACTTGCGATTCCGGCTCACCTTTGATTGATAAACAAACTCTACGGAGGTTCTAGGATAGTCTGACATTAAATTGTCGGAGAGAAAGAAGCGGGTTTTTAAGGAGCATTAATTGCCCACCTTTGCTTCTCCGCCACCCTGTGCGTTTATCTTTTAGAGAGCTACCGTACGCTTGTTCGATTTAAGGTTTTAAGTTCCTTGTGTTTTGCCTCAGTCTTGTTTTAATTGGTATATTTTATCTAGTGCATGCGCACTCGTTCTTCCACGTCATCAAGCCCTTTACGTGAACTCGTAGATATTCCGAGAAGACGTAATCATAGACGTGCTGCCCAAATAGTCGAACCCGAGATTCGTACTGTTCTCACTGAAAATATGGCAGACGAACGCACCATGGCTGAAATGCTCCAGGCACCCACCGAGGGTTACGGAGATGCCATCGTTTTACCAGCCATCGATTCTGATCATTTTGAACTGAAAACACACTTGATTCAGCTCGTGTCCACCAACCAATTTCACGGGTTTGAACGAGAGGATCCTTATGCACACATTCGTTGGTTCAACAAACTGACATCCACAATCAATTACAAAAATGTGCCGCAAACAGTGATCAAATTGATGCTATTTCCATTCTCACTTGAGGGGGCAGCCCGAATTTGGCTGGATAAAGAACCCCCTCGATCCATTGAAACCTGCGAAGATCTCGTTAAGAAATTTGTAAATTATTTCTTCCCTCCATCAAAGACGACTAACCTAAAAAATGAAATTGCTGGTTTTCGTCAAGGTTTTGATGAAAATTTCGGAGAGGCATGGGACAGATTTAAAGATCTCCTAAGAAAATGCCCACATCACGATTTCAATGTGTTACAACAGATAAATACGTTTTATAATGGGTTGACCCAAAACGATCAAGATGCACTTAACGCAGCCCCCGGTGGCAATATCTTGAATCGTAAACCCAGAGAGGTGGTTGAAATTTGTGAAAATAAATCAAAAGTTCCTATTTCTAGAAACAAAGTGAATGTTCCTGTCACTCCTGTTTCTTCTTCATCCGGTAACTCCTCAGAGTTAGCCTTTTTAACGGATTCAATGCGTTGTATGATGAAAGAAATGAAAGAATTAAAAAGTGAAATTCATAAACCGGAACAAATCAAAGCAATAAATAAAGTGTGTGAAACTTGTGGTGGCCCACATGCGTATTTTGATTGTCAAGCAACCGATGCTTCTCTTTACCCAGCTCACGTAGCTGCAGTAAACCAAAATCAATACCGTCCGCATGCTGAGACTCAGTACCGAGCACCGAATGCTATGGTCCCACCTGGTTTTCCACCCGTACCAAATCAGAATAATCAAAACCGCTTTGTTCAAAATCAGGGACAAAATTTCCACAATTCCCAAAATTTCAATCAAAACCGAGGTCAGAATCAGGGTAATTTTAACCAAAACCGTGGTCCAAATTTTAATCAAAACCAAGGTTTAAACCGAAATCAGACGTCCTCAGATGAGTTGCTTATGCAATTCATGAAAACCCAAGAGGAAACAAATAAGACACAACGTGAAACAAACCAGTTATTGGTTGCCCAATTAAACCAGATCAAAAAGTCTTTAACTGATATACCTTCTACCTCGGGAGGTCTCCCAAGTAACACTGTTGTCAACCCTAGGGGTGAACTCAAAGCTGTCAGTACACGTAGTGGTAAATCTCATGTTGGATTCAAGGTGATAAAGGACCCGGTACTTCCCACTAACAATGGAAGTGCTAAATACGTCCAACCTTCGGTCATCCAACCTTCTGTCATCCAAAAATCTACACCCACAATTGCTCCTCAGCCGTCAAGAATAGATCCTACGCTATCACGATTTACGGTTAAAAGTTTGTCAACCAAACTTAGTGAGCAAAGATCAGCCAGATATTATTCCGAAATGCTCAATGCTGTTCCTGTCAGTGTACTTGATGACAGTGATGATGATGAAGATACCACTTTCGTCAAAGCTATCACCACTCGGAGTGGTGCTTCTTATAAGGGGCCAGCTGGCCCTATTCCTCCTCCGTTGTTTGAAATGGAAAAAGAGACGAAGGATACAACGGACAAAGTGCAAATTCCAAGCCCACAAAGTACAGCACATGTCCATCCTCCGGTTAGCCCTAAAAAAAATCCAAACCAGGAGTTGTCTTTGAGACTCCTGAAGTGGTTGTCCCTAAATCCAAACCTTACATTCCTTACCCATCGCGCTTAAATGAACAAAAGCTCCGTGAGAAGGCTAGTCAACAAATGGACAAATTCTTTCAAATCTTTAGAGAATTACATTTTGACATAAGTCTTGCGGATGCTATCATTCTGATGCCCAAATTTGCATCATCAATCAAACACTTGTTAAGCAACAAGGAAAAACTGATTGAAATGGCTAAAACTCCAGTAAATGAGAACTGCTCAGCGGTTATCTTGAAAAAGCTTCCGGAGAAGCTTGGAGATCCTGGAAAATTTCTACTACCTTGTGTATTTCCGGGAATGGTTGAATGCTATGCCTTAGCAGATCTAGGTGCAAGCATCAACCTGATGCCTCATTCAGTATGGAAGAAACTTTCTCTTCCGGCTCTTACTCCTACCTGCATGACTCTTGAGCTTGCAGATCGAACCATAACTCATCCCTGCGGCATTGCCGAAGATGTATTTGTAAAAATAGGAAAGTTCCATTTTCCAGCTGACTTTGTGGTTGTTGATTTCGATGCTGATCAAAAAGTTCCTCTAATTCTTGGAAGAGGATTCCTAAAAACAGGCCATGCTCTTATTGATGTATTTAAGCATGAGATCACCTTGCGTGTGGATAAGGAAGCTGTTACCTTTAATCATGATCAAACTTCAAAGTACTCCTCTAATTATAATTCTGAATCGGTTAACCGAATAGATGTCATTGACATTGCTTCAAAGGAGTACTTTCCAGAATGTGTTGGTTCTTTTCATAATTCTGTGAGTGGGGAACCCACCACATCTTCTCAACATATCATAGCAGACTCTTCCCCTTCTCTCACTTCGGTTGAGAGAAGTGATCCCTTTTGGGATGAAGTCGATGCTTTTCTCACTTTAGATAGTTCACCTCCGCATGAGGTTGATGATAACTATCTTGATCCTGAGGGGGATATTCTTTTTCTTGAAAATTTGTTAAACGAAGATTCATCTTCCCCTCTTCCACCAAAGCAACTTCATAAAAAAGAAATCAAGTCAGTTGAAAAAACTGATAAATTTCCTGAGATCAAGTTTAAGGACTTGCCTCTTCCACTTGTAATTCTTGAGGAGGAAGTTCTTGTCTTAATTGCTATTCAGATCTCTCTTCTTCCCTTCACCTACCCGGTGATTTCCCCTATCTTTCACTCATTCGGGAGTGAGGATATTACTTTTGACCCCGGCATTGTCCATCTAACATTGGTTTAAATGCCGGATTTCCTGGTCTCTTACTTCCCCATAAACTTTTAAATTGCTTTTTTCTCCCGGGCTGTTCAGGAACCCTTTATTACAGTTGACCGTTCACAAGCGGTTAGCTTGCGTGATAAACCTGACTGTTCGGGAGGAATCAACTCAATTCGGGGTCGAGTCAAGCTAGCGACTCGGTTAATAAAAACAGTAGCAAAATATGGGTTTTCACCCATGTCTCACCTTAGTGTGGGGGAGATGCCCCACATGTTGTAAATATGTTCAGTCAAAAAAAAAAAAAAAAGGGAATTTGCATGCCTTAACGGCTTAAATGCAAATTAAATAAAAATAAAATAAATAACTCTATGAAATAAAAGGCTATTAGTATTTCCCTTTCACGTTCTAAGTGTTGGTTTAACAACCGGATCTTTGAATATTGAGGGCAATATTCAGTTCTAAGTGTGGGGGGAATTCTAGCGAATTTGATCAAATGTACCATCTAGTACCCCCAATTTTAGCCAAAATTTTAAAATTTTTTTTTTATCACTTAGAACTCAATAAATGGTTATCAGTCCGCCATGTCTAACCCACATAAGGATTGGCTAATCCGAGAGCAAACGGCTCTTGGTAAAGATATATCAAATCCGTTTATGGCTTGCAATTTGCCCAAAATTGTATGGTATTCGACTCACCATATCTTTATAAGTGAAGAGTTGGCTAGCCCGCAAGGTTATGGCTTGTGGTAAAGGCAGTGGAAAAAAACATAATTGGTAATCAGCTCACCAAAGATAATAGTAATAATTTATCTAAGAGTTGGCTAGTCCAGAAGCAAACGGCTTTTGGTAAAGACAAATCAAACCCGTTGACAGCTTATGGTTTGCTCAAAATCATTTGGTTATCGGTGTACCAAAGTTCTTACTTGAACTGAAACATTTGGCTACTCCAGAAGTAATGGCTTTTGGTAAAGAGATGAAATCCATTAAATCTTCATAAATGATTGCTAGGGACTAGCAATAGTTTAGTGTGGGGGATTTGATATGTGTCTAAAAACACATATATATTACCCGTTTTAAACCCACATAAACATCCAAAAACACACAAATAACCATAAATGTTATAAATATCATCAAAAATGTGTTTTTATATGTTACAGATGCAAAATGATTGAAAATAAGTGAAAACGAACCAAGTTTGCATAAATGGCAAGTCTAGTCCCTCGAATTTCAAAAGTTGTCAAAATTAGTCCCCGGGTGTTTTAAAATGGAAAATCATGTTTTATAACCCTTGTACTATTGAAACTTGACAAGATAGGTCCTTTTGATAAACTTTTGGAAATTTACATATTTAACCCCTCAAAATCCAAAATTGACACAAATGGTCCTTAAAGTTTTAAAATGATAAAATTATCAACTTTGGTCCTTGTGTTATTATTTATTGGCAGGATTAGTCCCTTGAAGGAAGTTTGGAAAATTAACAACTCACACCCTTCAATTAAGCTGGAATTACAAGTTTGGTCCTTGTGCTAAATCATTTAACCAAATCCGGATCAAACAATTACCCACTAAACCTTAACCCAAAAATAATATCCTATCCCATTAAATACCCAACCCAGTAATTAAACCCATATACCCAATCCAATAGCCAAGCCCAATGTTTACCCAGCCCACTCCCACCTTTATTAAATAAAACCCAACACCCCGTTTTAAAAAAAACCACCCCTGTCATCCCTTCCCTCCACCTCACTGGTATACCAAAACCACCACCACCTGTCTCACCACCTCATTTCCTCTCTAAACTAGCTACCTAACATTGCCAAAAGCATTAAATGCTTCTCTCCCACTCCCACTAGCAAAATCAGATACTTATCCCACTTTCCTGATTTCCCGCCAATTTTACAAGTGGACGATTGAGATGAAATTGGAGCAATTAAATGGTGGGGATTTGTTCAAGGATGTCGACAATGTATTTCCCATTTTAGTTTTGTATATATAGAAGCTTTTGTAAGCCAATTTTGGCAAGTAGTTAACTAGTAGCATAAGTGTTTTTCAATTCCAGTACTTATCCTTGTAATCTCAAGTTATCAGTGATTAATATAAGTCAATTTCAGTCCAATGTTCTTGTTTTGTGAGTATTAAATTCAGTTTCACTAGTAATCAAGCTCAACTGTTATAAATTAGTAGTTCGAATCATAATAAGTAGTATATGAAATAGCTTCTCAGCTGTTTTTAATAGCTTATATAAGCTTTATATAGCTTATTGTAAGTGTATTGTAGTGTAATTCTGTTCTATTCAAAGATTTGAAGAAAAGTCAACAAAAGTCAAAGGAGGTCAAATAAGCTACTCTGGATGTTCACAAGCTCAGATTTTGGAAGTTTATGGGTTAGAGGTTCTGTGGAGAACCTATAGGAAGTTTCTTGGTCCTTGGTTCTTTAGTTCTCAGGCAATTCGATTGTAAGCTTTTTCAAAGCTTTTGCTTCATTTTCATATTATTGTTAAGTAGCTTAATATTAGCTTGTTATTGATTTTATTAGCTTATCAGTACTTCATAGTCACATTTCATTCAATTCCTTAGTTATTTAACTGCTTGTTCATCATTTCACTTAAAATCTTAGAAAAAACCAAAAATAAGCCATCATAAGCTAGCTTCTTTATCTATTTCATTCTCAGTCATAATAGTCATTTTCATAAGCTCAATACTTCACTAGTACCATTAGATTTCAATTCTAAGCTCAATAGAATCATTTCACTTAGAAAAATCCAAAACAGTCTCATAAGAGACTGTTTGGTTTAGTGACTGTCAACATCCAAACACCCCGTATACTGTAGAAATACCACAAGCTCAGTTTTGAGCTTACTTTTAGCAGACCATATAAGCTCTTTTGAGCTTTCTTTCAGCCTCATAGTTAGATTTACCCACTTTTGACCCACTGTGATCATAACAGTCCACAAAGAGGTCATATAAGCTTATACAAGCCACAAGCTTGTTTTGGCCATTACCTAGGCAGTTTTGAGTCTCATTTAGTCCACTTAGTCGATCCTTCGAAGCCTAGGCCTCTGCACAAAGTGTGCACTAAAGTAGCAGTCAACCAGTAAGCAAACTGCTTGCAGTCCATTTCATAGTTTTTAGAATCTTTGCGAATTTTTATCTCATTCTCTATAAGCTCTTTTAAGAAATTTCTTTTTGATTCATTAACTTCACAAGCTCAACTACATAGGGTATTTTTCTTTCGAATTTTAGAACCATCTAAGGCCACTAAAAAGGCCTTCGAACAGACCCATTTTTGCCCTGTGCAAAGAGCACATCAGCAGTACCAATAAGCCATAAGCTCTCTTGAGCTTTTCTAGCTTATTCAGACCAGATTTTCTTGAACCATTAGTGTATTTAGATGTAAAAAAGTCCATAGCTACTTAGTCTATAAGCTCTTAACCTCTTCATCAGTTTATAGCTTGTTTGTAAAATCCAAAAATCTCAAAAGCCAAAAATAGCCTACTGTCTCAACTAAGCTTTCTGAATCAACTCATCTAGCTTAAAATAAAAATAGTGTCTTTATTAAATTTTGTTATATTTAATATTTAAGTTAGTTTGCAAAAAGAAAAAGTTCAAAAAAATAAGTTTTTAGAAAAAGGTCCTATAGGGATTCGAACCAGTGACCTGTCGTTCACCAAACCAAAACCCCACCCAGTGGACTAGTACTCGTTTATTGTTAAACCTTTACACCCATTTATATTTAAATAGCACCAACTAGTTTAATATAAATAGCTTATTTTACCTAGTAGCGTAATTGCTTATTTGCAGCTTATTTAGATAAAGGAGTCGCACTTTTTTTAATTTTTTCACTTTAGTAATTACTTCAAGTATTTAATAAAAAAGTTTCGTAATTTTTAGAATAGTTTTGCTATTTTTAATCTATTTATTTAGTTTAACTAGTAATTAAATTATAATAAAAAATATAAAAATCAGAAAAATATAAATCTTTTTTAGATAATTTTCTTTTGTCATTTTTAAGTTATAAAAAATATTAGAACACTTGTAGAGTTAATTTTACATATATCTTAGTTGTAATCGCGTTTTAATTAGTTTCCGACTCGCGTTTTTAGTGTAATTTAGATTAAACGAAACACAGAAAAATAGTGATAGCTTCTATTTAATAGATTTTATCTTGTTAAATCATAAATCAAGCAATATCACAATCATCAGTCACTCTAATCCAAAGTTTTTCACAGTTTTCAATTTCGCACCTCGTTGGGAGACGACCTGGGTGATCACTTACCCAGTATACACACTACACACAACACAACGTAAGTCTTTGCAAGTTATCCTTTTTCACAAAGGGGTGGTTTGTACTGATTCACGAGCATTCACCGTTTCTTGCATTTATTTAATTATAAGTGTTGTTTTCGGGCGAATCAATGAGCAAGTCTAAGGACATCTGATAGAAAGAACAGCTAGTGAAAGTGAATCTAACACTTGTGTTAGAGACACAATTACTATGAGCTGGAAACCCTGTCAAGAAAGCCTTTTGAATAGGTTTATCTTTACACAGGCAGTTATTTATAACTGAAAACATTGGTTCTCACACAACCAGAGGTTGCTTTAAACCAAAATCTTGATTAAGTGTCTGTTACACACTTAATCCCTTCAAAATGGTTGGAAGCAGTATGGTTTTTCATAATAAAATCAAGTACATACTGCTAAGGCAAAAGTTTCTTAAAAAGGATTTTCAAAGTGACTCACAAAAACCATCAAATGATGGACCATGAGTCAAATGCCCCATGAATCACCTCT
>CP139502.1:258526042-258832183 GCA_021014915.2 Artemisia tridentata subsp. tridentata | reverse complement strand
GTGGAATGTACTTGTAGGCATTTTCGGGTCAGATTTCTATGTCGCCACATATTATGTGTTTTGAAGAACCATGATATTAAAGTGATTCCGGAAAAGTACAATTTGAGGCGTCGGAGAAAGGATGTAATACCACATGCATCGAGAAGAAATACAAATAGATATTGAGAAAAAAATGAAACAAAGGTGGTGTGAATTGTAAAAGGAGCGCGTAGAAAAACTAGAAGAAATAGCACTTGAAGCTAGAGCTAATCCGGGAAAGAAATGTGGATGTTGCGGAGAGAAGACTAACGAGCACACCAAATCAACATGTCCGTTAAATCCAAAATTCATTGCAAAACAATTGAAAATGGCTAAAACAAAGTGGCTAATGCTTCTTGAATTTCATATATATATATTTTTTTAATATTTGGTTTTTTCATTTTTCTTTTGAACTTCTGCAAAAGTGTTATATGATTTTAGAATTTTACTTGAATACTTTTTTGTTTGATGTTCTAGCAGATTGGTATTACACTGAATAAAATCACTTGTGATTCATCTCAAAATCACTTGCGATTCATGTCAAAAGCACATACGGTTTTCATGTCAAAATCACATGTGATTCATGTCTAAATCACATGTGATTCATGTGGAAATCACATATGATTTTCTTATGAATCACATGTAATCTAGTTGTATAACTTGTTCTGGTTACGACCATTAGTTATCTCACCAAAATTAAGAAAGACACATGCTAAAACATTCAGAAAAAGACTAATTAATGTACATACGACTTGTTCAAAGATCATTAAAACTTGTCCAGACTATGATAAACAAACTACGACCATAAACATGTTCTTTCAAAAGACTACCATTAACATATTCTTACCACTACAAAAGTACTACACAAAATAAGTTATCAACCATTAAAAGCTTACAACCATCCTACTACGACCATCAAGAGCCTACCAAATCTAAAGACTACTCTTGGCTTTCACGCCGACCCCTGTTGTTAATTGCATTAACAATAATGGAAATCCTGGTAGCATCATCATAATCTTGTTGCTTCCATTTTGATAAACATCTTTTCATCTCCTCCATAATCGTCATTCAACTTATTAGCCAAATCAGTTATCTTCTAGACCTGGAAGATAAACTTTGAGTACCTGGTTGACCAGAATAAAGAAACAATAAATATATTTTTGAGTAATCATTTATGCATATATATGTTTAAGAATCACATGTGATTTTACAGTCTAAAATATATACTCATATTTACTAAATCACATGTGATTATCAGAGACGCATTTCATCAAACATATGGTGTGCATCAACAATTATAACAACAACCATAACAACAATAATCACAATACAACAATCCAACAAAATATGAATAAAAACTTCAATAACTATCACAAAGACAAATAATATACTATAATTCGTAGCAAATCACATGTGATTCTGTTTTGTTCTTCATCTACAATTACAACAACTCAATAATTTGTAACTAATACTTATTAACATCATAATTAAAGGTAAAAAAACAACAATAATCTCTAACTAAATCACTATGAAGTATGAACCCTAAAATTTACAAGATACATAACATGAACTCTAAATATCATAATAATCTAATTAACACGTTCAATAATCCTAATACGAAAAAAAAATCAAATCGGAGTAAAAAATCACCATAAAACGAGATTCTCAACAGCGATTGGATCATGTTTGTGATGAATCTGGTAGAATAGAAGACGAATCAGGCCTTAATTAGATGTGAATTGCACGATTTCACTTTTTAATTCATCAATTTGATCATATTTGTGATTGTTGATATTGGGGAAAAAGTTAGGGTTTCATTAGAATGAGAGAGTTTGGGGGAGGTGTGTGTAAAAAAAGGTGTGGAAGTGATTGTGTTTGTGAGAGGTGGTAAGGGAGTTAGATAGTTAGGTGAAAAGACAATAATACCCCTTCATTTTTATTCATTTAATTTTTAATTAAAAACCATAAATGATATGAACCATTAGATCATAAAGGAATGGAGGGTGGGGATGGGTGCACTGAATCTTTAAAGAAAAAATGGTTCTACGGGGAACTTTTCTCTATGGGCATATGGCATTATCCTTACATTTTAAAACATGCAAATCCCATAAAACGAGCACTATCTCAATTATTTGAGCGGCAAATATCATTTTGAGATGGTATAGAAAACTATATATACCGATTTCATCTTGAATGTTTGACAGCTTGTACCTAATGATTCTAAACCGAATGATTGTGACTCAAAAAGTTGTTTTTTGGATAAATAATGGTTTTTATACTCACAATATTGTGGGTTTTTCTGGAGTACATGTCACAAGTTTCTCACCTCCTTTAAACTTGAGGAAAGTATGATAAGCTACCAATGCCTTGCCACATCGCCAATATAAACTGACTACACACATACACATTAATATACTTGAAACTTACCTGGCCACTATAGAATTGGTTTGATGGCCGATATTGAGGTTGAGGAAACGATGGTGGTGAGTGACACTACTGAGGGCTCTAGCAGCAGCGATGAGGGTGGTGCTGGTGAAGCATTGTTATAGGAACCAATTAGGGGTGTACGTGATGGCGCTTTGCCTCCTTTTGTGAACAACCTTTACGATATGGTCAATAATAAAGAGACCGACTCCATAATCTCATGGGTTCCCTAAGTCTTGCTCAAAGTGGAAACCATGTTTCTAGTGGTGCTACGAGTTTTGTTATTTGGAACAATGACGAATTCATGAACAACATCCTCCCTCGAATGCCGAGAAGTGAAAATTTTGGTAGCTTCATCAGTCAACTTAACAATTATGTAAGACCTAAGTTCTTAAATTAACCTTGTACCAATAGAGTGATATCGCAACCATTAATTTGACAATTTACACTCAGTAGAAAAAAACATACTAGGAATGATTAGATTATATTTAGGTAAAACCGTATTAAGGTGGTTGTGTAATTACAATTTCGTACAAATGATCACTTATGATAAGTTTCTTATAAGACATTAGGCAGTAGTAGACTGGATTAAAATGAAAGGTTACAAGAAACAACAAAACCACTCACCTCTTATGATCCAATACTTATAATAGCTGAACATAACTTATCTTTTATATGAATGTGTTCATTAGGGTTTCAAAAAGATCTCTTGGGATCGTCATGAGTATGCAAATGAGTGGTTCCAAGAGAGAAAACCGCACTTGTTGAAGAATATCAAGAGGAAAAGCAAGCTAACTATATCCGAGTCGCAAAAACTACAACGCGAAATCAGCAGACTTGAGACCGTTTCTAAGGAGCTTGATACTGAACTATACACGTTCAAAGAAAATGTAGAAAGCACTATGTCTAACCAGAAAAAGATCGTTCAAGCCGTAGCAAGGTCAATCAAAGCGATGATTCACCAACATCAATTGTGTGAGAAGCGCAGGGTTATTGGCAGGGATAAAGCTACACTAAACAAGAAATGAATCAAGCTTTGCCCCAAGTTCTGAGATTGAAGCGGAAGATAAATTAGCAACAAATAGGCCATGAAAATAGTTTACATGATGGCGGGGATTATTCATGTCGAAATTTGCTACAAGTCTAACTAATTATATATCATTATTAACATAATCTTCGGCATTTATAACTTGTCTAATTCTGTTCCTGCAACATATGAATGACTCAAATAAAAATAACTAGTTTTCAATCTTAATTTGGGTTACGGCTACACAACAATGTCTTAAAAGAAACTTACTAGAAAACCAACAAATCATATCAGTTTTTATCTCATAATTTATGGATTTAGATATACGGAGTAGATTACACTTTTTACCGCTTACACTTTATAGTGTTATGCATCATTAGTACGAAAATGTAACTAAAGCAAATACCTTGCAGTTTGGCCCCTCCAATTAAACTTGTCAAATTTTGTCTATGGGTGTATTCTTCATAAATTGATTTGTGTTCTGACATTTGTCAAGTCTAAACTTCGTGATGCCAAAACCAGAACCAGGTAAATCTAGGAAAATTTAAATCAGGTAAAATGGCTCAATATGAAGCCCAATAGTTTTGACAATGATGCTTATGAGCATTTGTAAAGTATGTAAACAGTTACATCATTTAATAGACAAGATCATACGACGTTAACAAGTAGAACATGACTATGTCTGCAACTTCAGAGAAACAGCAACAATTTTTCACATTTCAAAATCCCACATGCTTTCAGCGGTTACTCGTGGGACCTTTAGCCCATCCTTCAAGTTAAAATGTGCAGAAACCTGCACAAATTGAAAGACATGGGGCTAGTAATTGCTTTGATGTATAAATATATAAGTAATATTTCGTAACAGAACATCTAATATACATCAATTTTATGATTTTAAACAGGAGGATAACTGCACCATGCTCTAGTCTAGAAACTACTATTAGGGTCTATAAATCAACAGGTGCCAATATCTACCTAAATACTTATGAATGGGTCAATTCACTTTATGCTTTATCTCTAATAGGTCAAAAGGGGAAAAGTAGAAACAATAGACAAGAAAACAGGTCAATTGGGTCAAAAGTAGTCCAAGTGTATTTCCAAATGCATATAGCCTCCTAACCCAGTTTATAATAAAAACTTGCAACATTTGCCGCTCTAAATGTTTATAGAAACATTTAAAATTTTATAGAAAATAACATTCCCAAAGCAATTCTATCGCCATTCTCATTTCCCCATATAAACCAAGTGCCCCCTGGGAGTTGTCACGCCAATCCGATTCATTTCAACAAGTCCATAACTAGTAACCGTCTTGCTTGGTTACCTACCCTGCCCAGCCTATTTTGCAACCTCTACAGGAATTTGTAATGTGTTCCATCTCTTTCAAGACACCCCACATAAAAACTATAAAATTCCTGAAAAGGTCAAAACATATCCTAGTAAGAATGAAATCTTCAACCCACAACTACGGCTATAAAATGCTTAATTTGGGTAAGAAGCACATGCTAATTAAAAGTATAAGCAAAAGGCACAGAAAAATTGGAATGTTCAACATAAAATTATGCCATACAATTCTAAATGGAATGTGCGCAAAACATATATTGACCATTTTGCCAATGACCATGCCAGGATTTGACATCACTAGGTTTAGAAAGTCTACATAGAATACTCAAGCCAGGCGGCTATTTAGAGCTCACTGACTATTGGTCAAAAGGTAATAAATCACCGTCAACAATACCAAAATAAGGGAACTGCACAACTATCTTAAATGAAAGGTAATCGTGACCAGTGGCAAATAAGTAAATTCAGTCTGACGTTATACAAACACCGAATAGATTTCAATTATCATGGCTATCATAAATAATAAAATATTGCACTTCTTAAAAAACCAGCAGAAAAAAGCACACGCTTCATTTTTCATTATCCTACACATGAACATTCTTGAAAATAGGGATATGCCTACTAGATATGAAGGCTAGCAATCCATATTTAACATACATCAACAACAAGGACCTCGTGCGAATTAAAACCATTTAGGAGTGGCCTAGTGGCAAAAGGCTTGTGAGTATCACACTAACATGTGTGAGGTCTCAGGTTCTCCTGAAGTGACCATGCCAACTTTACCTGGTTTGAGTCACGGTGGGTTCAAACCCCGAGAATTAGACGGCCAAAAGGTCGGAAACCATGGTTACCCAAAAAACAAAAACAAAAAAGAGAAGACCTCGTGTGAATTGACTAAATGAATTGTGAAACAATAATGAAAACTGAAAAGAAGAACACAAGATGGCCCCCAGCTCAATCTCTTCTGTAAGGGACTACATATCGTCCAACGACGAAGGAGGCGAAAGAGGGGACGCTACAGACAATCCCATATCAAAGTACGTTTCGCGAGTAACACATATTACCTAATTTGTAACTTACAATACTAACATTCTAACAAACACGTAAATCAAAACGCCTCTAGTAAACTTGTTAAACATGGTATCCTATTGTATTTAAAATAACCATAAACAATGATAACATATATCAACATTTTACACCACTATGAGAAGAAAAAAAACACTTAATCATCTGATAAAATAACTTGCTGTAAGCAATGTCAGTTGATCCACTGTGTGGTGCTTTTAGTGAAAATCACCATCTAGCCATTTGCTTTCCATTATAATCACAAAAGTTGCTTTGGCACTTATGTTTAGTGCTTACTAAGGTTGTCAGCCAATGTCAAATATCCAACTACGGTATGCATATATATGTCCACTTAAAGAATGTATATTATCTATATAGGTACAAGAGATATTAAGATTGAAATGAATAAATATATGGTAATTGTTCTCTTTTTATTAGAAAGACAAACTCAATCACACAACTACAATATATAAATTTTCACACAATCACAACAATCTCACTTTCGTCCCTTTCGGGACTTGAACCCACAACCTCTTGGCGGGGGACATAACCATCCACAAGAATGTTTTAAAAGACACCAATCAAAGCATAACACCTCATTTTGTGGATGTTTTTTTGTAAACCTTTTGTGGTTGTAGCAATGTTTTAAAAATATAATTAACTTTTTACTCATTCGTCGTTTTAGTTACAAGAAAACTTTATACACCAAAATATCTTGTACATTTTGTAATTTTAATGTATTTGTTTGTAGCTTTTTGTTGATAGTCAGATACGGATATCACAGCGCAAACTTAAAACTCGAATAGGAAAATCATATACAAATGCTAAATTAGCATCTCCAGTCCAGGTAACATCTGTTTTGAATCCCTCATGCTTAAAAGAGAGAGATTTTTCTAAACTGTGAACAGCGCCCATTAACAAACAATCAATTCAAATAAAGGACTGAAATGTGATACCTTGTAAGTGCCAATGAGCTTCGATTTTGTCGACCAATCCACTGAAAAATTTTCATTGGACGTTTGATACGCAGCCCTTAACACATGATCTGCGTAAACCTTCCTAGTAACCGCAAAATCCCATGCATCTTGAGCCAAATCGTAGCTAGGCTCAAATGTAGTCAACCCTCCATGAACATACGTGTACTTCAACTTGCAGTTCACAGAACCAAGAACGTGATTAGCCGACACCTGTTGGCTGAATCAATCACTAGTGTTCCATCAAGCATAGTTATTTGATCTCCCCTACTGTGACTATACACCAAGTCTAATGGCTTGTCTGAAACCTTGATTGTGTTCATGAATGTAAATATGAAATCCTGTAGTTCCAAAAAATGCAGACAATGCAATTTAGTATCAAATTTATAGCGTTACTGGTATACATCTACAACTAATAAGAATATATGGGCATAAGTTTTGGGTTTATAAAAATAGCATTTAACTTCAAGGAACTGCACATAAATATAACAGAGTCCAGGGTAACCAAAAAATATAAATACTTAAGCATAAATCTAACAAATACTTATATAGCTAATTCTGTTCAAGGAACTGTGCATACATATGTTGCCAATTCTGTTTGTAAACAAAATATAAAAGTCGTGTGGCGGCAAAAGATGCAAATCATAGAGTTAAGAAACACAAATATGTGTGTATACACAGATCCAAACATAACCGGTATCCATGATCAATTAAATCGATAGATACAAAGGAGGTAACACAATTCTGTTACAAACACGATTTTCCATAGCCCGAAACCGCTATCAATTCATCTTTCATCCATAACTCACAAGTCCAATTTTATTGCTTTCTTTTATGGAAGTTAAAACCTTTACTGTTTTCTACAAATCAAGTTTTAATCTTTTTACACTTCCAATCAAAAGCTGTTTTGGGGATAGTTTATTTGCACCATATAACAAAGCATTTATGCCGTAGACCCCACTCCATGTCATGCTCTGGCGGCTGACTCAAGTGCCCCCCAAACCGTTCAAAGAACTTCCAAGTTTTACTTCTATCGTATTTACTCATATTTTACACAGACCTAACCAAACAAACACACACGCTCCTTACCTATCGAAAACTAAAACTATTTCACGACCGGAGACAGAAGAAAAATGAGAAATCAACAAAAGCTATTTGATGCCGCTGATTTGCGAGGATAGTACACTACTTTACTTTAATATAGTAACCAAATAAGCAGTTTCAATTCGAGGGTGTTTGTTTAAGCTTATATGTGGGCTTATGAGCTTATTTGATTTCGGCTTATGTTTCATATGTCCCAATTTTTGGGCTTATTTTGAGACTTGGGGGCTCATATAAGTTTATAATATAATAATAAACTCATATAAGTCCACAAGTTTCAAAATAAACCGGAAAAGTAAGGCTTATGAAATATAAGCCGAAAAACAAATAAGCTCATAAGCCACGTAGAAGCTTAAACAAACACCCCCAATGAACCACTCCAACCTGTTATCTACTTAAAAAATAAGCAATCCCAAATACCCCAGTTAGGCCGCGTACATATGAGCTAAAGACTCGCCCAGCCCGGTTAACCAGAACCCGTTAAATAAAAAACAGCCTAAACATATTGCATAATCATCAACATAATTTATATAACTTGAAAGGTACCTTTTTGGGGATATCATAGTCAACAGAAAAAGCACCAGGTTTATCAACAGCAATAGCTAAACCATTCAAAGAAGGACCGTTGACTATTGTCTCCTCAGTCAACGAAGCACGGAGCTTGACATCTCCTAATGCAAGTGTGACGGCTGAGGAGGCTTTTGATTTGCCGGCGTCGTATTTTGCTTTAAATGACGCCTTCATTTTTCTCTCTGTGTTTTCTTTTTTAAGACGGCGTATGTGTGTTTGGTGAAACAGAAATGTTGTTTTGAAGAGGATGGCGTTATCGTTTTCTCCGACCACTGTTTTGTTACTTGGGGGGGGGGGGGGGGGGGGGTGATATATATATATATATTTATAATTTCATATTTACCCAATATAAACCTCAAAATACCATATTTTACCCAACTTACAAGTAGATAATGCGGGGCGGGGGGGTGTTGGTGATATATATATATATATATATATATATATATATATATATATATATATATATATATATATATATATATATATATATATATATATTTATAATTTCACATTTACCCAATATAAACCTCAAAATACCATATTTTACCCAACTTACAAGTAGATAATGCGTAATGTGTAATGATTTTGATGCATGTTTGGGGAAATATGAAATTTTGATGTTTATATTGGTGAAATATGGAATTGACCCTTTTTTTATTCTCTTTTTGTTTTTTCAATTTTTGTCTTATCTTTTTCATATGTGTATTTTAAGAAGAACAAACTAGAGGAAACCATGCACAAAGTTGAGATTAATGTAGAACAAAAATTATCTAATCTAAATATCCAATAAACCAATCATAGCCACTTATTTTTTCATTAAAAAAAAAAAAAAAAAAAAAAAAAAAAAAAAAAAAAAAACCACTTTCTAGCTCTTTTTTAAAAATAAAATATCTTGCAAACGGTAAATTGTCAAGTGGAAAAAAAATACACCATTGCGACAAGTATTTTTTTTTATCTTTCAGTAGACGCACTTCGATATACTTTCGACGAACTTTTTTTCGATTTTTCTTTTCAGTTACGTCTCGAAAAATCACATGTGATTTCATATATCACACGACATGTGATTTAATAAATCACATGTGATTTTTCGAGACGTAACAAGAAAAAAAAATCGAAAAAAAAAGTTCGTCGAAAGTATATCGAAGTGCCCGTGTATAGAAAGATGATTTAATTCTCGTGGCAATGGTATGATTCGTTTTTCGTAACGATTAATGGTTTGCGAGATATTTAATTCTTAAAAAAAGGGTGAGTTTATTTTTTTTGTTTTGATGAAAAAATGGATGGTCGTTCATTAGATAATGTTATATCTACATTGAACTTTTCTCTACAACATATATGTGAGACTCGAAATTAGGTGGAAATCTCCAATACATCCAAAAGATTATGTACCCCAAAACTTTTATATTTAATTTAGCGTAAACTATCTTTTAAAGTTTTAGACTTAATTGAAAATCCTATTAGTTAATCAAATTAGAACGTTATTTAATAGTTAAGCTCATTTAATATCTTTTTGAAGTGTTAAGAGTTAATTCTACATTTTATTAGTTAATCAAAGTTCAATAGTTTTAAAAAAAAATGAGTATGACAATACTTACATATGTTTTTTGTTTTTTCCCTTTCTAGGAAAATCTCTAGGTGTATGTTTTCTTAGTCATATTATGCAATTAAAAAATTCAATTGCTAATTTGATGGCTAAGTTTTATCACGTGACAAGACTGAATCTGTTTGGTTCTCATATTCTAATCTTTTCTCACACTTGCCTCCTTAAACATAATTTCCTTCATTGTGTAAAAGATTTAGATTGATATATAACAAAATCATATTTGAGATTATAATATATTCTTTGAGTTCCCAATAAGTCAATATGAATATGTGAATAAGAAAAAAGTATAAAGTTAAAATCTTAAAAAGAAAATAGTATACATTCCATATGATTAGAGAAATTGCAAAAACGTAATTTAAGTGAATGAATGCAATATTGTTTCCTTTGTAAGTCAAAAATCTATCTTTCCCTTCTTGAAAATAAAAAATTCAAAATCAGCTAAATATTTTTAAAGTTCTTAAATCTTTTTTTTTTGAAAAATATCCTTGCAAATTCCTATAAAATAAAAGATTACAAACTCACAAAATATTCCTACAAGCAAACACATTTAGGGTTATTGATTACACTAACGTGTAATGTTAACAATAAGAGCATTAGGTGCAGTTGGTGTTATAAAGAAATTATACATCCACCCCGTCAGCTTTTACTATACAATACAAAACCTTAAAACATCATTACTAGCTTTAACATGTTATAGATGCATATGAGTCTTAGTTTTTATTTTCTTTAAAACACACGTTAAACTAAAAATTCAAATACGGTGTATTAAATCTAGGAGTTACAATGTTGAGAAACGATGTGTGTTGTGAAAAGCTAGAATTTGCGTATGATGATGTAGCGGGTTGTAGTAAACTCGAATTACCAAAAGAACACAGGTTGAATATATTGTTCATTAGACAATCATTGTTTTTCTTATTAATTTTTGTTAAAAGTGATTATAAGTGTATGTTAAATTATATAATATGAGTAAAAAATTGATTGTGTTGCTTGTTTGTATGGTAAAAATGAGTATTTAAAAAAAAAAAGAAAAAGGATATGACTATTTGGGAATATAGCGGAATATAGCCGTTACACAAAGAAAAAGGGAATAAAAAACAAAATTACGGAAAATGCTCGTTATGACTATAATAAATGCACCTATAACGTGCATATAACGCGCTAAGCGATGTAGTTGGCGTCGTTATAGGTACACAAAAAAGCCCTATAACGTGCGTATAACCACTGCACCGAAGGCTCCAAGTATATTTTACTGATATCCTTTAAAAATGTGTAAAGATACTATTTTCAAGTAACCTCATCTCAGAATAGGTATTAACAATGTGAAAAAAGCACCCTAACTTCGTGTTACATGCAAATAAAAAGAAAAACGCATTGGAGAGCAAAGTATCTTTAACCACTACAAAAGCCAATAAAGAAAAGAGAAAGAACGATGTATTTTGTTACTTTTGTTGATTTGTTCTACTACTCAAAGAATCATCATCAAGGTTAATGACTAATGTCGACAATACTAGGTACTTTTCTTAAAAGTATTTTAATGTCAAATCTCAACTAAACAATTCAAGAAATCAAGATCACTACTAAAGTGACATTTCTACATATACAATTACAAGTGATCCAAAACAATTTTTTAAATAGAACTTGTATCGTACGGAACCGACATCATTTTGTTCTTTTCTTTTCTGAAGAATACACCTGATTGTTAGTTCAAAATATAAGACTAATTTTTTTATTTTTTATTTTATTTTTTATTTTTTGAATGGCGTACACCCCACAGATTCCACAGGAAAACCCCACGGAGAGACTCGAACCTGAGACCTCTCGCATGTAGGTAACAAATAATATCATCGCTGATCATTTAAATCTAGATAATTAGTTAATTAAACTGATGTATAGTTACAAATAATGAAATTATTCAACAAAACAGGAAATTAAAAATTAAAAGTTTATTCGAATTAAAATAAAAATTATACCGATTCCGAGATCAGGGTGAATGATTGCGATGTTCATTTTTGATTCTTTTTTCTTCTTCTCGATTCTTCTTCTTTTTTGTTGAAAGTTACAAAAAAGGGGGTTTAAGTTCAGTTCACGCGTTACGCTTTTTAGTTGGGGAATTTTTAGAAGTTTGCCTTCAAGAACCTTAAGTATCTAAATTGGTCCTTGTTAAATGTTGTACTACACATCTTAGTAAGATATACAACGTTGACAACAATATTCAATTTGCCTTCCAAAAAGGTCTACTACTATTAGATTAGGGGGTCGTTTGGTTTGTTGGTAGGAATCACAATGAGTATCGGATTTTTTTTTTTTTTTGTGCAAAGGTGAAATATATGTTATTAACTTCAAATATTGTACAATGCTTGAAAGCATACAAATCTGTTTTGGACATCACCCAAAAACAGAACATTCATCTAGGCTTATACATCTGATATCAGACAACATAAGGCTTTGTCTGATAAACCAACACTATATCTCATGATTGGTATAAGAACTTATTCAAACAGCTCTTAATTCACCTTTTTAGCACCATACCATCTAGCTACATTTTCAATATTCTTTCCACCCTGATCATTCAACTTGCCACGACAATGACCAAGGCAGAATAGGATATTGGCATCACTAGGCAGTAGGCACCCATAACCTCTCCACTTCAAGGGCTATACCAGTTGTGATACATTTCCATCTACTACAATGGCTTCACACAACTGGGAACACACACCTTGCAGTGAGTATCAACCATTACCTCCTTGGCAGTGTATAGATAGGACCAAGTAGGTTCATCTTTCACTCCTTACTATTTCTATCTTCATACACTGCCCACCAAAGCTCACTTACGCTTCTCACATTGGAAACCTACTTTATCGATCTCAAATAACTGTTGTCTAGAAAGCTTGTCAAGACAGTTCTAAATTACCAACAAGGCCTATTGGGAAACTGTCATTGAGGCTTCTTAATAGAGAGGCAGTTTATTGATTTCCATGTTACAAGGCCATCAATGTATAGTGAACTTTAAATCATAGATTCAAGATATGTAAGCATGATCTGAATCTACATGGTAAAACCATATTATGCAAAGGATTTTAGAACTTTATCTCTGCTGATACATAACAATTCACTTGTATCTCTGATGTAAACCAGTGTTTGGCATAACATTGTTTTCCCAGTCTGGAATTCACTGCATGCAACTACTTTATGGCTATGTGATCACTTAGAATTCCAGTCATAAACTATCTCCACAATGCTGTCAACACAGGCCACTTGCAGGGTTAATCATGACTGAACAATAGGGATACACAGCCAAGGTACTAGCCTTATGCACAACCATACAGTCCTACTCATACTCAATGCCCCATATGTTGAAAACTGCTTCCACATCATTGGATTTGATAACCTTCAAACTTGACAGTTAGTGAGAAGCTCTATAATGGTAAGAAGCCAAAATTGCAGCATACACATGAAAATCAAATGATGTCCCAAACACCCCTTTATCAGACCCAAACTGTCAAAACCATACAAAGCCTATTCATCTGTCTTACTTGTAACATCATTTTGTCCCCATAATCATCTGAAAATTCCACACTTCTTGAGCTTTAATGACTACAAGAGAAGGTTTGGCTTTCAGACTTGCAAGTCTCAGTTTGATGGTATCACAAAACAGCTCAAAAAGCTCCTCCACACTCCTTTTTTGTTCCTTAAACAATCAGCAATTTCTTTCTCTCCATATTAGATACACACTAGCTGCAATGCTTAGCCTTCTGATGATGCTTTTGATAGTATTCCCATTCTCCATAACTGCATATCTGCTAACTGTCTCATTCCAATCCCAATCTCCCCGATTCAGATAAATTTTTAGGCATACTTTATTCCAGAACTTCTTTGCATATTTATAGGTAAAGAACAGATGCTGGTGTGAATCCATGTCTTCGTTGCATAAGGCACATATCATCATATCATAGGACCCCCACTTCTTTAGTTTATCCTATGTTATCAACCTTTTTTGGACTGCCAACCATAAAATGAAAGCATGTTTAGGAATATTCTGGGAGAACCACACCATTTTACTCTATGTCACATTTTCTTCATCAATCTGCAAATCTTTGTAGGCTTGTTTAACAGAGAATTTCCCAATCTTCCCTTTCTTGCTTTTCCACACCAATTCATCACTACCATTACCTAAATTCAATTTTTGAATTTGATTTAGGACAGGATATTTATCATACCAATCATCTGGCCAACTCCATTCTCCATTGCAGATTACATCTTTCACCACCATATTTGTTCCCATCCTGGCATTGTAGATATCTCTGTGAGTAATAATGGAGTGTAGAGCTCCAATTTGGCTCCAATTATCATACCAAGCAGAAGCATTACAACCATCTCCAATTTTCATTACACAACAATCTTTGACCTCATCTCTAATTTTCAAAATATTTCTCCAACCCTAGCTATCATTTATGTCTTCATTTACAGCCCATATACTCCTATCTTTAAGCTTTACAATGTTGATCCATTTTACCCATAATGAGTCCTTTTTAGATGCCGCATGCCACAAGTGTTTGACAACCATAGCTTTATTCCACACTTCTAAATTTTTCAGCCCCAATCCACCCTGTGCCTTTGGTTTGCATACCTGATTCCAAGCTACCTTAGCTTTACCTTTGGATTCTTCACCGTGATTCCACAAGAAGCCTTTCAGAAGTTTATTAATATCCTTAATGATGGTTTTGGGAAGCAAGAATACAGAAGCCCAGTAGACATGTACAGACTCAAGAACTGATGTAATCAACTGTAATCTCCCAGCATAGGACAGACACCTATTTTTCCAACTTGAAATCCTGTTCTTGACTTTATCTATCAGACATTTACATTCTTTAACACCAATTCTTTTAGATGTAAGTGGCACCCCAAGATATCTAACTGGCAAGGATTCAACCTTAAAAGTGTAACACCCCATAAAATTTTTGGTAACAGCGGAAGACTTTAACGGGGTATTACCTATTAGATCACAGTCGTAAGTATAGATAAACCATTCAAAAGTAGAATTTCCATAAGTTTATATCATTCAATGAAAACTCAATATTCAGAGTTACAAAACATTTTCCCAAAAGAAATAAGGTTTCACAAAAGTGATGGCGAGTTTGAAAAGAATGATAAAAGGTAAGTCTCTAGTGCCCTTGCCAACTCCGTGCCTTGAAATCTTTAGTTACCTGAGATAAAACATGCTTAAAATGTCAACACAAAAGTTGAGTGAATCCATAGTGTTTAAGTTTGTAATGAGTTGAACACAAGTTTCAAGTAGTTAATTGTATAGAAACACAATTAAAGTAAAAGCAGCAATACCACAATATTGTATATATATATATATATATATATATATATATATATATATATATATATATATATATATATATATATATTGCCTTAAGTCTCATGACCCGCAAACATTAACAGGTGACGTCATATAATAGTGACGTTGGTTACTAACATTATAGGGATAATGCTAATAATAAGGCCCTCGGGCAGGAGTTTGCCATTCTCCTGTTTAACTCAAATAAAGTGCATTCTGTCGCTTATCCGGCTGACACAAATGGGGACGTCAACCCCTATAGATCTATCCACAGTATTCGCGTTCACTCGCAAGTGATTAATGGCTCATGATGTGAGGGACTTTTAGTGGCAATGGTGGGGAACTTAAGCAATAACAAATCAGAATAGCATACAGAAAAATACTTGTGTTCGAGTTTAGAGCATGTATCTCCCCACAAGTTTAAAATCATATAAAAATGTGGGACTATGAACTCACCTTAGTAGTGTAGATATCAAATAGTGATCAAATGGTGTAAATGAATAGCTCCCGACTTGCGACCTAAAATAATGTGATAAGTTTAGATTATTATTGGCTTCTCGGTCTTAATGAGTGAGATGATGAGTGTGGAAATCTCCGAATGTGGTAGGGTCGTATTCGTGTTTTAAAATGTTTAGAGTTCAAAAATAACGACTTATAATCATTATTAGTGTTTTGCGAAAAAAAATATTAGTGACGCGTTTGTAAAATGTAATGACACTTAAGTATAAGTTTTTATTGTAGTTATAACAACTACCCTTAACTTTTACAAAAGTTATATTTTTAACCCGAAAGTTAAATTATTTACAATTTTAGTCCAAAAAATATTATTTTACACTTTTTATGCTCATTTTTCGTTAATTACAGTTTTGGCCCCTTGTTTTATTTTAATTTTCATAATTTCAGTTTTTGAACACTATTTTCCAGAATTTAACACTTTTAGTCCTTATTTCGTAAAGTTTGCAATCTTAGTCCAAAATCCTTAAAATACACTTTTTATCTCCACTTTCTGAAAATGACAGATTATACCCTCGAGTTTTATTCAAAATATTATTTTTCAGCATCACCCTCCTTATTTTCCACTTTGTACGATTTATACCCCTTTCGTTATGATTTTTACAAAATTAGTCCAAAATCTATATTTCGAAAAGTTAAGTTTTTCTTATCATAAATGTTACCTTTTCTAGCTTACTCGAGCTTATAACATCAACTTATAGTCCTTACTCTCTCGAGAATCTTTTAGTTCGATATATATATATATATATATATATATATATATATATATATATATATATATATATATATATATATATATATATATATATATATATATATATATATATATATGGAAAATACAATTTTTGCATTGGGCTTGTTAGCCCAACAAGGGTGCGTTTAGTTTGTAGTAAAAAAAATACGCATGGTTTACAGATTTGATTTTGGACTATGCTATTACCAAGTTCTATTAGCTTTCACTCCATGTTAGTGTACATTGAATACATGCATGCATGGTTTCTTATTTAAGGGTCTGTTTTGGTTTGTAGAGTTTGAGTAGTGATTCAGAACACAAAACAAAAAGAAATGAATTCATGCCATCATAGGGGTTCGAACATGGGTGTTTTGTGTACCAAGGAGACAACCAAGTGAGCTAAAAGCTCCCTTGTGTTATGGTTGCATCTCGTACGAATTATAAAGCCTCGAACTGGGTTTGCTATATATATTCATTCGATATAGAAAATGTATGCATGTGGTCTTTATTTTGTTTCGACTATAACCTCACTTCATTGCTTCAGTGAGCTAGCGTGGTTGTACATTGTTTCATTTAATGTTATTGTATGTTGCATGCATGGCTCGTGTAAAAGATGCACGTGATATATTTGTTAATCAACTTTGGTTTATTGTGCTTGGTTCCCCTTTGAGTCAACGTATACATATATTCATGCATAGCTTCATTTTTAAAAGAGTGTATATATCCTTTGTTAAATGACTTTGGTCTTTTAAAGAAAATACGTAGAACATGTCGAATATAGATATATATATATATATATATATATATATATATATATATATATATATATATATATATATATATATATATATATATATATATATATATATATATAAAACGAGTTGAGCACTTACGACACCGAGAAGGTGGTGACGATGTTCGAATGAAAAGATGGCAACAAGAACCCAATATGGCGAGAAACCCGAGCCTTCTTCCTCCAACACCACTCGTACTTGAAGTATACCCTTTGTAGGGTATTCACAATGCAAGAAACACTTGTTTGAGGCTTGGTTAAGGATCGAATGACAAAGAACTAGAGAGAGAAAGTGGGAACTTCTAGAGAGAGAAAACAATGTGTATATTAGCTTAAGATAATGTGAAGTCCCACCCTTCCCATGTGTGGGAAGGGGTTTATATACTTACTACTATTTGTGCCCCTAGTGGGCTGTGGAGTGAGCTGACAGTGGGGAAAGCCCCGACCCACTCCACAAATATAGATACGACTAATCTAATAAAACTAATAATACTAATAATACTAAGCTTATATAAATAAGCCTACGAGCTATGTGATATGCTAAATAGATACTCGGGGTGACCGAACCTTCATATGAATATTTATATTCCTAACAATCTCCCCCTAAGGGAGGTCACCCCGGAAATAATATTTCGAATTCTAGCATTTGATCTTTTGATCTTGACTTCATAGCTCGTAGTCTTCGATTCTTCAACGTCTTGTATCTTTGTGCCTTTAGCAGTGATCTTTTGATGACCGCTCTTCTATCTTGGATGATCTTTGAGTATTCTTCGAATTTATCATCCAACATTTGTCTTTAAGTCATCTTTCGGTAGTATGTTTCCATGTGATGTGTAAATCTTCGAGCCGACATGCTCACACTATTTGGTGTCATGATCTTTATCATCAGAGTTTGCAGAAGCCGTGTTAAAGGTCTTTTAGGTTGATCATGACTTTGTTGAGTTACAATGATGATGTAGTGTGAACATGTGGTAGAGGATTGGCATCTTTTCTGCAACCAGCTACAACAGCAACCAGCTACAGCATTCCACAGCTACAATCGCCAGAAGTTCCTGCATACGACAGTTAGCAACAAATCAACCAGTACTTATAGGTTCGGACTTCGAGATTGTTAACAGCATAGTGTGAAAACTCTCTCTAATCCTTACCAAGACCGTTCCTAATCGAAAACCCACAGAGGGCTTTTTAAGATCGAACCGTAGCACATCAACGATTAGGTGAGTCGCTGGAGATCACTCCACGACTGTAGACCGTTAGAAACCGCCGTGACCACTAAGCGTAATCCATAAAGAATTACCGAAGTGACCTGCTTTCAGGGCTGCTTGATGTTGACCCTGGCAGGAATTTCCATTCAATCATTGAGAATTACATTTGTAAATTCCCTCATAAATGTTCTGGCAGATTGCTAAGATCTGCGTAGGACTCTTAAGTTTACAACTGGTGTCCTTAATGTTGAACACCCAGTGTAGAAATAATTCGTGTCCCTATGAGATCTTATTATGCATCTCGTGGCTCTAGACTCAATTGTGCGTTTTGATTTGGTGATCGGAGGCTGGAGAGGACTGCCACCTTTTCAATATCATCTAACTCGGAGTGAGAGAGACGATAGAAATGTATTGATCTCCGTGACAAGTGAAACAAGAGTCCTTTGAGGAACCTTGAGTGGCTAGGGAGGGTTGTGCAGCGTATCACTGGGTCCATGATACTTTGTCTTCAATGCCAGCAATCAACTAAGTGATTCTGACAGCATATGAATTGACCCGGTTTCTGCCTAAGTTGTAAGGAGGGCTATTTCTTTTCACCCTTTCTCTTTACAATTCTTTTTCATTCTTCAACCCCTTCAGTGCTTACCGAGACTTCATAACTAACACCTTGTTGGGTTTATTCCAGTGTTAGCTCCATCTCAGTCGGCACTCTTCCCTTATACACATTTCTCCTTTTTAATCATACCTAAGGACTTCTACACTAACTAGTGGATTGTCCCTGGGTAGATCCCTCCGGCTCTGGCGGGATCGTGGGAACTTGAACCTAACCTAACCATCCTTATAACTCCATACATTAATTAAAATGGTCGGTCTTTGGTATTCATCCACGATAGCCATAAACCAAATCTTTGAAAAATCTCTCAAAGTGTTCATGATTCTGAAACACATTTTTGTAAACACTTGAGAGTTTTATATTTTTCAAATGCTCCCCCTCAACATGTGCTCGAATAATTGTTTTATAAATTTGCACATGTCAGGTGAAGCTCGCACTTTTGAATTGATTGATTTTCCAAGAACATGATCATCGCGAGACACGCTTACATCACTAGTAAACTAGCTTGAAATTATTACCCGTCCAGATCACATTCAAGGAAAGTCGCTCAAAATCGGTACATTCTACTCAGACACGTCCTTTGCGAGACACGCTTACATCACCAGATAAACTGGCTTGAAATTATTACCCGTCCAGGACATGTCCTTTCGACTACTGACTTTAGCTATCGTCAATTCATTGGTGAAGTCTGAGCCTTGCTCACATAAGATGCATGCCAAATCCTTTGCTCCCCCTCAATAAGTGCATTGGTATACAAAAGAGTTTAGCACTTACTAGAGAGCTTACTTTCACATCAAAAACATTTTACTCCCCCTCAATATGTGCATTGATATATAAAATGGTTTAACACATACGGGAGAGCTTGCATATATGTTCAAATCATCACATTTTATCAGATTTCATATTTAAATCACATTCTCTCCCCCGATCAAAAATTTCAAACCATTTGAGATTTGTGATCCCAATTGATTTAAATAAGTTAGAAAAATGTGAGAGAAAATGTGTCCAATTTAATGTTTTCTGATAATGAAACATACTATGCTCCCCCTTAAACTAAGAGGGAGATTCACTGCTTATTTTGCACAAAGTGATTATTATGACACAAATGATATTGATCTTTTGCACAGATGATGTGATCATCCGCTTCTCTGAAGGAGTCATTGGTCAACATCGATTATCCATCCACCAACAAGAACGTCCAAGAATTGTAGATCCCCACTTGGCGAGATCGGAACAAATATTGCTTTGTTTCACTGAAGGTGGTGGTGGTGATGACGGTGTTGTTGTTGTTGTTGCTGCCGATGTTGTTGTCGTGGTGAATTCCGAGCCAATCAATAGAGTTTGAACGTCTGATCAAATGGTTAGAATGGGAACTGGCACATTCATTTTGGCCATGAAATCTGCATAAGAATATCAACACAGATATACGTACATACAGATACACTATTCCTTAATAGCTACCCTTCAGCAGCTTGCCACATTATAATACCAAGTTCATCTTATAATCAAACCATAATCAGGAACTACGTCAAACCACTATCTAGCATGAAGAGCAAATAGCAATCATGAACATGGCAATTCACACGGATTTCAATATTCAATTCAGGATCTTAGGAACATGATTCTAACATAATAGCAATCTACCTAAGCGAATCCTGAGAACATATGCACAATATCAATAACAATTAAGCAGCAATCGACCAACAAAAGTCAAACGACATTTGAAACTCATTCATTTAGATCATACAAATGCCAGTGGAGCATTCAAGAACATCAAACACAACTGGTTTTCTAACTTCTTTTAGGTTTTGAGTCTTAAAGCATTTTGGGGATTATACGAGGATTCCAAAGTAACACAAATGAACCTTCTAGATACATAAAGCTAGGAAACTATAAGCAAATTGCACATAATGTCCTAAACTTTCTAGCAACTAACACATTTGGCCATTTGATATAAAGTTTTTGCAAGATCCTCTTCAACTAATACCCCATTAACTACAAAACCTTTTCTAACAAGTATGATTTAACCAATAAGTCCGTTTGATGATATAAAATTTGAATTCACTCTCCCCTTCAATCAATGACCATTTCTAACCATTTCTAGTCGTTGATTGAGTGACAAATTTTATGCACAATCCAAGTCAAACAAATTTCATACAACACATATTCACCAAGTGTCTCACAAATAATTTTCAGAAGAATCATAGAATGAAAACTATTTGTATACAAAGAAGACTTCTCTTCTTAATCAAGAAATGATGCACTGAAACGTACACCAGATCGAAGAAACATGGATATAAAGTAATCCATGCCCAGGTGAACATCACCCAGTTGGAGGAACAACCGTCTTTTTGGCGACGTGCTTTCCCCAGTATGAAGCGCGGGTTGCTATCTAAAGTAATAGCAAGCCATTTAGACATGTTTTAACAATTAGTATAACTTCTGCTCGAGCTTCATTTAAAGACCCGTGCCATTATTGAATGACATTTCTAAGTCCGTAAATGTTATCGATAAACAGAAGACATGCCTAGGTGAAACTATTTTTGGTTTTTTTTTTTTTTTTTTTTTTTTTTTTTTTTTTTTTTTAATTTTTATGGTTTTTCTTGGTTTTAATATTTTTCTATATACAATTTTCTGGTTCTATAATTTTCTATTTACAGTATGTTTTAAGATATGTACAAACTATATTATTCAGTTTAAGACGATGATGAAATGAATACCAAAATGAGGATACGTTCAGTATGTTGTAGAAATCTGTGGTCAATCATCTCTTAAACTTTCACCACCAAAGCTTTCGAGGCTCCTGAACAGACGACGGAACTTGAGCCTTCCCAATGTACAGCTTTGATAGCTTCCCCCCAAACCGACAATCTTCATACTGAGCAGATTCTAAGCTCTCTTTCAAGCTTACATAAGGTAAGCGTACAGCGGAAACCGTAGCAAACCACATTAAGTATTGCTGCTCCCTTTTAAGAATAATCATCGTGATTCTCCGTTCGGGGATCCTCAAATAGATCAGCAACGAATCATCTCACATTTGAATAATTCTTCTCACATTTCTTCCCGCTGAATACTGAAGAAATGCCTACCAAAAGTATCCAGAGACCACTTTCCCCCAAGTAGTTGAAGAGATGCAGCCAGTCTCGATATATGAAGCCCAAAAACCCAAAGTACACACTCAATCCCATTAATGAAGTTGACAATGCATCATCAAGATCAATTAAGACCCGAAAATCCCCTTATCTCCTTTCAGGACATTGCAGATGAGAATTGTTACACCAAATTCAGCTAAGTCCCGAGTGTAAGCAATTTATCCCGTATGTAGTCGACATGATAACACCAAGACAGTACCATAATAGCTACTGAGTACCGGATGTAACACATTTCCTTCAGTAGGATACCGACTAACCATAGGAACCATCATACAATTGTGTACCTCTTTTATCATCAGAAACTGACATTCTCTTCCCACACTTAGTTGGAATGACACACCAGAAAGAGCGAGTTAGAACATTGATTTTCTCTGCGGTTATGACATTTGTCTTCCCGGAATAATCTTCAATTGAGAAGAAGTATAAAGCCCATCATGTGTACTCATTGTGCATTCAGATGTATGTCTCCTTCCCCCTTGCTGGTTTTGATACCTCAGAATCAGCAACACATTTTACGAACATATTCTTGAAATCTTGTGAGAAGAACAACTTAGGCTCAAGTAGATCAAGTGAGAATTAACCGCTGCCGAAACCGTCTCTGACTATCTTTATCAACCCTCAAGTAGGCCTTATGATGAGATAACTGATGGAGCAAACCCGATATACCAAACTTGAGCCTGAAGATAGAATTCCCCATTCTTGTGACTTACGCTTGCACTAATGTTGGAAGAACGGTGTAGAGAATTAGTGCTCCAAGCAAATCTCTAAGTACTCAATACCCAACCAAGGTATGAGACATTAACACCTCTTACGATTATCCACAACGACATCGGCGTGTGACACTGAGTACTACAACGTAACTCCTTTAAGTGATAGTTACCCCGACTACTGGTAACTAGATAACCTAAGACTTCAACTTAAATCTTAAGCACGAGCAAGTTATCATAGAAAGTCATGCATCCAACCAACCCCGACTTCAAGATAGGATAAGATCACGCCTTTGAGGAAGTCAACTTCAATCTCGAATAAGTGATACCTAATCAACTCCATGGTCACAATTAGATGCCAGCTAAGTGAGTGAACAACAACCAAATGTACTCGAATCACTTGTTCCACATCTCCCCCTCAAGATTGCATACGAGATGCCATCTTGATTGAACAAGTGCATATGAGTTGGTCCACTTTCACACTTCTCCCCTCAAAGATTGCATACGAGGATGCTATTTTGATTGAGTGAATAAACGTCCAATCGGATGGAAGTAGATCCACTTGATATCTGAATGAGCATGGAGCAAGTATGAAGCCTTTATATGAGAAAAGTCAGAAACATGGAGAGTCGTATGACCACTTCTCAAATCTCAATCACCATGTAGTTTATTCACCTTTCTCCCCCTCAAAAATTGCACATGACGACTAACTGCCATTTTTGATAGAGCAGGTGAATAAGAAATAAACTCCGAATGTACTTATATCCCCTTTGATGACTGAAATGAGACATTTTAAAGAGCATGAAGCTTGATGAGAATGGTCATAAATAAGAAGATTCCTCTTCTTCCAAAGATAAAGCGCACTCAAGCGTACGCCTTTCTTTTCTTTGAAGAACGGGGCCTGAAGAGATGTCAGCAGACGCCATAATGATGACATTGAGACCCGAGGCTTGAACTGCATTGTTCAAACGTCATAGTCATTGAAGAATGAGGCCTGAACTGATTTGAACAGACGTCATTGTCGTTGATGTTCATCAAGCTTGAATTGTTTGAACCCCTTCATCATGAGATATCACTCTTTTCGGCACCCAAACTCTGAGTCTTTCCTTAATACGAAGGGACGATGTACCTGCACTTAAGTGAAGACTTCCTGCATTGACATTAAGAGTTTGTTTGCATTTATATGGGTTAGTGATATCAACATTTAAACCATTTGGGGTTTCACTGTCAACCTTGGTTCTGCACTCAGTGAACATAGATTCGCACTTAGTGAACATCTTTTGAATAGGCATCCATCTAAGACCAACAATCTTAAAAATTCTACCCGTTGGTATCCACCTAAGGCAAGATCTAGGAGTGTCAGGTTTCTCATGTACAGTGGAAGTCTTGTTTAGAGAAGACCTTTGTCCTACAACAATCTGCCTACCAGGTTTCTGAGTATACCTCTTTGGTTCTACGGGCTTGTTGTAGTTTCTAGTCTTAGAGGTCTGAACCTTGGCACGATCATTCACTTTCTTCAGGAGTTTCGTTATACACTCATCATGGGTTGCATTAAAAACACATTTCTGACAAGTTGAGCAAACTAAGTGTTTGGAGTCAGAGAAAGATCTAGGTTTCTTAGAGTGGTCACAGCTATGGGAATCGCATTAGTTGGCACGCAACTACTCTTAAGAACAGGCAAATTCCTAGTCTTTTCATGTGTGTTTTTCTTAGCGTCCACTAGGTTTTGATTTTGAACAATGTCTTTATGTCTAACATGTTCCTTTGGTGTCACAAGTGACACACGCGTTGAACTAATCCTAGAAGAACTAGATGCACTCATGTGATGTGGTTTTGCAACAGCATGTTCCTTTTCACTAGGTCTAGACTGTGAAGTGACTGGTTTTGACAAAACTTTTTCCGCATCAACTTGGGAGGCAAACCGTGTTTTTGAAACATTTAACCATTCAGATCTAAACGCTGTCAGTTGTCTAACAACTGATTGGTTCCTAAGTGGTGGTTTCCCCAAGATTGATGGTTTTGCAAACTTAGTGTTCACACCATTTCCATTCAATTTTCTCAATTCGTTTTTCAATGATGCAATCGCAAAACCCTTTTCCTGAAGTTGAGCCTTGAATTCATCATTTTTGGCAATCAAAGAGGTAATTTGCTCTACATTCTTAGTTTTCGATTCTTTGATTGTATCACTCAGTTCTTTGCAATGAATTTTCAAAGACTCATTTTCCTTAAACAATTCAGTCACTTTATGATCTAATTCTGCATTATTTGTTGCAATAACATCATTGTCATGTTTAGTCTTAACTTCATTACATATGTCACGCATCTCAGCCAATCTGTTTTTCAGGTTTTTGATCGTTAAGTTTTTGGCTTCTAGCTGAGCTTTCAAATCATTTATCATAAAAAATTCACGGAATTCAAGAAATTCCGGGTTTCTACATGGTAGTTTATTTTGAAGACTTTCTTTCTTTTGTTGCATTGAGATTTCAAGATCAATACAATGTTTTTCAAGCTGTAAAAATCTTTTTGAAAGTTCATTATAAACTTCTTTTTCAACCATATCATTTGATTTGAAAAACTCAGCCGTAGGCAAAGAACTCGACGTATTATCATGTTCATGTTCAGCATCCTGATCAATTTCTCCCCCCTTATGACTCATATTTGTTGAATCAGAGGTAATATTGCTATCAGTCTTTTCCAACAGATATGTGTCATAAGTAAGTTTAAGATGATCAGTATGTTGTTGTTCATTAGAAAGAGCATTATCTAGATAAGATAGATGTACCACAGCAGATTGTGCTTGGTGATTTTCAGGTACGTAGGCTGCATTCTCACATATTGTGAAATCACCTCCTGTGCTGTCACCATCATCAAACTTGTCTGATCTTGTTCCATTCCCCATTTGTTTAGCCCTTTCATCAATAAACCCATTAACATTACTCATCAATTATAGTAATGTAACTCTGAAACACGTCAACCTCGAATCCAGTGTAATTAGCAAAACACCCTTTTGTCATCTGACTGTCATAGTCGTAGTCCTCAGTGTATTGCGAGTCAATGAACACCTGGAGTTGGTTACTGATCACACTGAAAGCTGCTCCGGATCTTGCTTCAGAGAATTCTTCTTTGTCAAGTTGTTGTTCAAGTTGATCTAAATATAAAGTCATTTCGACTGTGAAATCATGAACATCTTGACCAAAGAGTGCTGTGAAAGCCCGTGTGTAACCCATCACGTATTCAGATTTATCAAACAGAACCTTGAGATGTGAATGAAGTAGACGAAAACATTCGATGCGACTTTCCTTTGCATTAAACAGCATAAGTGACTGATGAAGCTCTTTCTCTTGTGATTTCGGGCACGAAGATTCCACATTAGTATTATCAGAATCACACACGTACATTTGTTTTCCAGAATTGGAAATCATTTGGTTATCATATGTGTCGTACAACTTGAGTACCTCAGATATTAAGGAATCTGAAGTAGTAGACATGATGTAACCGTGCACGGGATTTTACAATTCTATGATTTAAACCGAGAAATAGATTCTTTCGCGGGATTTTACAAAAATCAAGAATGAACCGTGGAATGATGCTTGATATGTGTTATGATGAAGGTCTGGTAGGCTTTTTGATCTGATTGGTATGGTTGTTGCAAGTTATTATGGCAAAATTTTGGTCTGAAAAACTTAGAAACTCAATAACTTCATTCTAGAGTGATTTCAGGCTTCGAAAGTTGGGTTGAATGAATAAATTTATTCAACGTGTCCTTCTCCTCGGTCTCACGGTCGTTTTGACAGGTGTTTCGCTGAAAACGGAGTTACGGTTCAAAAGTTATGGCCGTTTGAAGTTTTGACGTAAAAAGTCAACTTTGGTCAAACCGCCACGGACAAATAGCACCTCTGTGTAGACACAAACCGCATACACGTTGCAGAGACAAACTGCGTAGACACAAACCGCATACACACCTCAGAGACAAACCGCATATACACAAACCGAGTTCACGCTGCAGAGACAAACCGCGTAGACACAAACCGAGTTCACGCTGCAGAGACAAACCGCGTAGACACAAACCGAGTACACGCTGGATAGACAAACCGCGTAGACACAAACCGAGTTCACGCTGGAGAGACAAACCGCGTTGATACAAACCGAGTTCACACTGCAGAGACAAACCGAGTTGACACAAACCGCGTTCACACTGCAGAGACAAACCGAGTTGACACAAACCGCGTACGCGCCTTATAGACAAACCGCGTAGGCACAAACTTCCAAACACGTCGCTTTCAATGCTGTTTGTCCTTTTGCCTAAACTAGTAATAAGACAAACCGTATCTTCGAAGTGACACAAACCGAGTCCAAGAACATGTCCCAAGGACACAAACCGCTGCGAAGAACACAACAACAAACACCCACGAATTACCCCAAAATCACCACACAGTTCTTAGATCTGTGAATCCAAACACCAAATACCACTCTAATACTATTCTTAAGCTAGAAAGTACAAGGTATAACAACTTCTAATCACTAAACAAAGCACAAAATGAAATTTATGCTACTTATCAAATCGAACCAAAAAGCCTCAAAAACTACACAAATCCGTGAATACCAACTCTCATGGACCTAACCTGGCTCTGATACCAATTGTAGGGTATTCACAATGCAAGAAACACTTGTTTGAGGCTTGGTTAAGGATCGAATGACAAAGAACTAGAGAGAGAAAGTGGGAACTTCTAGAGAGAGAAAACAATGTGTATATTAGCTTAAGATAATGTGAAGTCCCACCCTTCCCATGTGTGGGAAGGGGTTTATATACTTACTACTATTTGTGCCCCTAGTGGGCTGTGGAGTGAGCTGACAGTGGGGAAAGCCCCGACCCACTCCACAAATATAGATACGAATAATCTAATAAAACTAATAATACTAATAATACTAAGCTTATATAAATAAGCCTACGAGCTATGTGATATGCTAAATAGATACTCGGGGTGACCGAACCTTCATATGAATATTTATATTCCTAACACCCTTGTTCCTCTTCGAATGTTAACCCACGATCAAAACAAAACCCCAAAAGTCTTAGAAAGCTTGAATAATCAAAACCTTTGCTTGTTATTCTTCCTTGTAACTCGACAGTGAACCAAATGGAGTGAAGGTGATTTGTATTTATGTTGTGTAGTTTGAATGTGTGATGAGGTGTGGGAGCTCGAGGGTTTTTATAGAGGCACAAGGTACCCTCTTTGATTATTTTAATAGAGACTTTTGAAGCATGCTTGTTATGTCCCGTCGAATGAAAACAAAGAGGTGTCAAATGTTTGTGTTGTTATGTCGATGGAATGGAAAGGGTGGCAGTTTGTATCCCTTTTGTAATACAACATATGATAAAAAAAATGAAGGTCAAACATTGCCATGTACTACTTGTGTTATTATAATGAAATGAGGAAAAGAAAATGTGACCCTCGTGACTTGCTACTGCCAAAGGACAAAGAAAAAGAAAAAGAAAGAAAAAAAAAATATATATATAAAGGGATGTATGTTGGAGTATATGAGACATGTTATCCAAAGGTTACCCATTTTATTATTGTTTATGTCCTAGGTTATCATTTAGAGGGGTCATTAGGGTGGCTTGATTCCTTGTCTTTGGATAGCCTTTCACGCAAGGTAAGGAAAGAAAAAGAGTTTGTGTGAGTGTCGAGTGATTTGACTTGTGTGGTTTTAGCCTTGTGTCGAGTTGCAAGGAAACAAAGAAAAGATATGCAAAGGTCCAATGTATATACACTTGTATTAGTTTAGTGAGTTTATGTTTTATGTATGTGTCGAGTGAAAGCAAAAAAAGAAACAAGGAAGTATATTGATACGTTAAAAATTTTAGATGTTGGGCTTGTGTTGTATTTTTGGTTCGGTCTCAAGAAGCAAAGAAGAAAGAAAAAAAATAAATATATCTCATGGGCTTGTAGTAGCGGTGTTCGGCCCACTCAAAAAAATATAGGTGATGGGCTGAGAGTTGGGTTTGGCCCAAGAAAAGAAAGAAAGAATTAAATGAATAATGAAATAATAATTTTATTTGTAATATATACATATTGATTAGATTGATTCGACATATTTCAGAGTTCATATAACTTTTAGTGTCGGTGAGCAAGTGAGCTATTCATGACAAGTCTTGTAATTGTTAAAGAGTGACTAGTGAGTGTTGCTTGAAAAAAAAAATTAACCCGTAAAAATAGGTTATTCAACTTTAAATTTGGATCACTTGGTAATTAACATTAATAAATGACATGGGAAATTATGAAATATTACAGTACCTACCCGTTAGACTGGATTCGTCCCGAATCCTAAGATGGGATAGTTGTCGGGTTTATCTTATGGAATAGATGAGGATATTTAGCACGAATTTGGTCTTCGCGTTCCCAGGTGTACTCTGGTCCTCTCTTAGAGTTCCATCTGACCTTAACAATGGGAATACGGCTTTGTTTCAATAGTTTGACATCTCTATCCAAAATTTGTATTGGTTCCTCGACGAAATTTAACTTATCGTCAAGTCGAATTTCTTTTAAGGGAATAACAAGAGTTTCATCAGATAGACACTTCTTCAGGTTCGATACATGAAAGGTATCGTGTACTCTACTAAGCTCTTCCGGAAGTTCAAGCTTGTTTGCCACTAGACCAATCCTTTCCAGGATTTTGAATGGTCCAACGTATCTAGGATTTAGCTTTCCACGCTTCCCGAATCTAATCATTCCTTTCCAAGGCGACACTTTCAACATTACCCGATCCCCAACCTGAAATTCCATGAGTTTCCTTCTCACGTCGGCATAACTCTTTTGCCGATCCAGGGCAGCTTGCAAACGTTGTTTGATTTTTACGATCTTTTCAGTGGTCTCGTGAATAAGTTCAGGCCCTGAGATTTGAACATCCCTAACCTCTGTCCAACAAACAGGCGATCGACACTTCCTACCATAAAGTGCTTCGAATGGAGCAGCCTTAATGCTGGCGTGGTAGCTGTTGTTGTAAGACAATTCTGCCAAAGGCAAGTGCTTATCCCAACCTTTTCTAAAATCGATTACACACGCTCAAAGCATGTCTTCTAAGGTTTGAATAGTTCTCTCACTTTGGCCGTCAGTTTGGGGGTGATATGCGGTACTCATGTCTAACCGGGTACCCAAGGCTTTCTGCAATGACTGCCAAAACCTAGACGTGAAGCGGCTATCACGATCTGAGATGATGGAAATCGGCACTCCATGCCGTGAGACGATTTCCTTTAAATATAGCTGTGCAAGAGTACTCATCTCGTCGGTTTCTTTTATGGGTAAGAAATGTACAGATTTGGTAAGACGATCAACAATGACCCAAATAGTGTCAAATCCACCTGATGTTCTAGGTAGTTTTGTGATAAAGTCCATTGTAATCCTCTCCCATTTCCACATGGGGAGTTCTGGCTGTATTAACAAACCGGACGGCCTTTGATGTTCCGCCTTTACCCTAGCATACGTCAAACATTTCCCGACATACTCAACGATGTCGGCCTTCATGTTTGGCCACCAATACAGCTTCTTGAGATCCTGATACATCTTATCAGAACCTGGATGAATGGAATACTTTGATTTATGGGATTCGTGCATAATGAGATCACGTATTCCTCCAAAAAGGGGAATCCATTTTCTGTCGTTGAAACACAACATCCCATCTTGTTTCCTTACGAAACCATTCTCGTTCTCTGGCATTCCATAGATTTTCTCCTTCGGTCTGTTCTCTTCCTCTAACGCTTCGGCCTGTGCTTCTAAAATCTTTGATGGAAGTGGTGACCTAATTGTCATTCCCAAATATCTGACTCTAAGGGGTTTGATTCGCTCTTTTTGACTTAGGGCATCGACCACAACGTTTGCCTTTCCAGGATGATAGCGAATCTCACAATCATAATCACTGAGCAACTCCAACCATCGGCGTTGCCTCATGTTTAACTCCTTCTGATCTTGAATATGCTGGAGACTTTTGTGATCCGTAAACACCGTGCACTTTGTGCCATACAAATAGTGTCTCCACATCTTAAGAGCAAATACTACCGCTCCTAGTTCAAGATCATGCGTGGTGTAATTCTTCTCATGAGTTTTCAGTTGTCGAGAAGCATATGCAATGACCTTTCTTCTTTGCATTAACACGACGCCTAGTCCTTGATATGAAGCATCGCAATATACCACGAAGTCTTGACTTCCTTCGGGCAATGCTAAAATCGGAGCTTCACAGAGCTTCTGTTTCAAGAGTTGAAAAGATGACTCTTGCTCTTCTCCCCAGTCAAACTTCTGCTTATTTTGTGTTAACTCCGTCAAAGGTTTAGCGATCTTTGAGAAACCTTCGATAAATCTCCGATAGTATCCGGCAAGACCTAAGAATTGACGTATCTCCGCGGGGTTTGTGGGAGTCGCCCAATCCTTAACAGCTACGATCTTTGCGGGATCCACGTGAATACCTTTGCTATCAATCACATGCCCTAGAAACTGCACTTTCTCTATCCAAAAATCACACTTGGAGAATTTGGCGTACAATTTCTCCTTTTTGAGCAGTTCTAGAATTGTCTTCAAATGCTTTGCGTGCTCTTCCTTGTTGCGAGAGTAGATGAGGATATCATCGATAAACACGATTACAAATTTGTCCAAGTACGGCTTGCACACTTGGTTCATTAAGTCCATAAACACAGCTGGTGCATTTGTTAGACCGAATGGCATCACTTGGAATTCATAGTGCCCGTATCGTGTTCTGAAAGCTGTCTTAGGGATATTTTCCTCCCTGACTCTCAGCTGGTGCTAACCCGACCTTAAATCGATTTTCGAGTATATACTCGATCCTTGTAATTGATCAAACAGGTTATCGATTCTGGGTAGTGGATACCGGTTTTTCACTGTGAGTTTGTTCAACTCACGATAATCGATACACATTCGGAAGGATCCGTCTTTCTTCTTAACAAACAACACCGGAGCTCCCCAAGGAGAAGAACTCAGGCGTATGAATCCTTTATCTGACAATTCCTGCAATTGCTCAGATAATTCCTTCATCTCGGATGGAGCCAACCTATATGGTGCTCGTGCTACTGGTGCCGCTCCTGGCACTAGATCGATCTGAAATTCTACTTGGCGGGCTGGTGGAAGACCCGGCAAGTCTTCGGGAAATACTTCGGGAAAATCTCTAACTACCGGCACATCTTCAAGTCGCTTCTCCTCTGACTTTTTCTCTGTTACTTGAGCCAAAAAGGCATGACACCCTCTGTCGATATACTTCACCGTCTTTATATAGGATATGATGCTCAGCCGAGTTTTACTCCACTCACCATGGACGATTAGGGTTTCTCCTTTGAGTGGAATGTGAACGACTTTCTCGTCACAGATGATTCTAGCATGATTCTTGGATAGTCAATCCATGCCGATAACGACGTCGAAACTACCAAGTTGGATGGGCATAAGGTCTATGTCGAATGGTTGATTTAGTAGGAGCAAGGTGCAACCTTGAATTATGGTGTTAGTTCCTACCAGTTTACCGTCGGCTAGTTCGATTTCGTACGTGGTGTCTAGCTTAGTTGGGTTGATATTTAGTAAGGAAACAAATGTAGTAGACACAAAACTTTTATCGGCTCCAGAATCAAATAGAACTTTAGCAAGATTGTTGTTAAGTGAAAACGTACCCGTGACAACATCGGGGTTTTGTTGAATGTTTCCTTCTCCTAGCACATACACTCTTCCCCTGGCATTGTTGTTGGGGTTACTATTTTTCTTTGGGCAATTGTTCTTATAATGCCCCTTTTCTCCACATCCATGACATATGACAGCCACTGGTTCCAAGTTTGCTCTAGTAACTCTGCAGTCTTTGGTCTGATGGCCGATCCTCTGGCACTTCTTACACCTAACAGTGCATGGACCGGTATGATGCAGTTTGCATCGGTTACAGAAAGGTTGTCTTCCAGCATAACCACCTCCCTCAGTAGGTGTAGCACCATAGGCTCTGGCAGCTTCTTGCCTGTGATTCTGTTGGTGGTGGTGGTTGTTTCGGTTTTGCTGGTAGTTTTGATTGTTGTGGCGGTTGTTGTTGTGGTTGTTGTTAGAAGTGTTCCTCCTGTCATCAAACTTCCTTTTGTTGTCATTGCTCCCCTGAGCATGACTTCTTCTGACTTCCCTATCCAACAATCTATGTGAGATCTCAATTGCTTCTTCCAAAGACGGGGGCTTTGATGCTGTGACGTTCCCCTCGATGCTTCTGGGCAACCCCTCAATGTACTTCTCCATCAGTTTCTCAAGGTTTGGCACCTTGTCTGGGCACAAAAGAGCAAGTTCCTGAAATCTTCTGTCGTAAGTCTTGAGGTTATTTCCTTTCACCACTAAGTGATGAAATTCATCCTCCAGTTTCTTGATTTCAGTTCTCGGACAGTATTTCTTTAGCATCTTTTGCTTAAAGTCAGCCCATGAGAGTTGGTAAGCTCTCTCGATACCCATATTCTGGGCGGTAGAGTTCCACCAACGGGCTAACTCAGTCACACCTTCAGTACCTCTGAAATTTGAGGGCTTGCAGCTCATAAAATCCTTATAAGTGCACTTGCGAGTCACAGCGACCTCGCTTTCCCCATTTGGCCTCGTGGTGCTGCCAGATTGAGCCACCACTGCTGCTTGAGCTTCCAATGCAGTGTTTACACTTTCAGTGATTAGTTTGCGGATCTCAACTGGTGTCATGGCTGGTCCTGCAGTTGCAGCTGGTGTCTTTCTACGGGTAGACATGTTCTATTAATGCTACAAGAAACAAAAGTTTAGAATTTATATAGTGATTGAGTCATGTTAGAGTAAAATCAATTAAAAAGGTAATTGTATACACATCATAACAAAACTATCATAATGTAACAAGTCTAGCTGAAAAATCATGATGAATATACCACCATTATGCAAACACATAAAGTGATCATCCCTGCACCTCATCAATAAATATCGTATCATAGCAAGTATTATAAATACATCACGACATGTCTGAGCACAACCACAACACATATAAATAGAATAAAACCAAGTAATCATAAATTTACATCAATTTTGGTAAATCATAACATACAACATTGTTTTCATAACTTGATTCATTGTTTACAAAACAACCAAATACAAGATCCTTTATTACAATCACAACTAGTAAGCTAGACGTCCAACCATAATTGATACAATAAAATCTACGAACTACCGGGTGCTCCATCCAGTCGGCGCTGTAATTCCCTGATCATCTCAGTCAGCTCCTCGATCCTCTAATCTCTCTGCCTCTCTCTGGTATGTAACCTCTGGATACTTCTCCTAGTCACATCGAGCTCCACTGTCTGGGTCTCAATGGTATCCTGCATGATCCTGGAGATATCTCTCTGGTCCTGAGCCTCCTGTCTCATACCCTCTAGTCTCTCTCCCATATCAGTGATGATCTCTCTCGGATCCTGGACCTCCTGCTCCATGGCCTCTAGTCTATCCCCAAAATCAGTAACAACCTCCTGAACCTCCTGTATGTTGGTGCCCATCAAATCAAAGACCTCCTCCATAGCTATCCGTCCTATCACGAGGTTTTGCACCTTCTCCTCTATGCTCTCGATACGCTCGAGGGGGATATCACTGATGAAGTCAAGAATGGCATCGATGTGGTCCTCGTGCCGAGAAAGCCTGGCTGCTAAAAGAGGAACGGTATGATGGATAGGTTCTCCCGTAATTGGAAGAACTCTGGAAGTAGCAGCAGATGAACTCTCCCCTAACTCTGTAGCCTTTGGGGCACCCTCCTGTGCCCTCCAGCTACGAATCACAGCAAGCAAAAATGACCATCGGCGTACATCAACCCTCCTGTGGGGTCGGGCAGTGGCCTCGGCGATAACCTCAGCGTATGGGTCTGATGGTGAAGGACAGAGGAAACGTGCCCTCTTGCGAGGAGGCAATGGGTCACCATGCTCTAATGAGTGAGTGGGTGATGAAACTGGAGATGTCACTGGGACACTGGTGGTCTGATGATAGAAAACTGTGGGTGGTGGCATAAATGGATATGATCGAGTGGACAAGTCAAAAAGAGAATCAGGTCTGGCTGGTGGTGGAAAGGGTGATGGCATCATGTAAGGGTGTAGCAGTGGTACTGATGAAGGTGATGATGATGATGATGATAGTGGTGATGGCACTGATGATAATGGTGATGGTGGTGGAGACATGACAGCTGGTGGTGGTGCTAGTGGTGCTGGAGATACACGTACTCGTTTCCGAGCAGTGTTCTTCCTGACTGGGCCTCCCTGGTAAGGTATGTAACGTTGCCCAAAGGGTGCGGGCTCAAAGGGCTGCAAGACTCTGGCTGGCCTACGCCGGCGAACCAGAGCAGGTGGGGGTGGTAGCTGATGCGTGCGATGTGTCGTTGCGGTTTAGCAGTATTAATGCCTACTCAAGTTTTAAATTTATATTTAGCCGACTTATCAATAACACACACACTTAACGAGCAGTGTACCCGGTCAGTATGAATATAATGGTAAGTAGAGTGTCGATCACTAAGAGTGGAACGTATTATCTAGTTATTCTAATCAGTATTTTAATATCTTAAGTTAGCTATACAACCTAATCTAACGCAAGGGGGGTTCAGCCTGAGAGACTGGCACGGTTTGGTTATGATTAAATAGTAAACTAAACTAATGAGCACGAATCAGCGATTAGCACACACATACACAGATAGATACTTGAGACAATAAGAAGACCTGTCCTGATAATTAAGTAGCTTGTCACTTGTTTTATTGCTAGTTTTATATGAAGTGTATATAATTAACCCTTTCTCGTTGGCTCTAATCTTATCGGCGAGTAAACCCTTAATGATCACTTATGTCTATCCCACTATCCTAGAATATTGAGCATTTGTGATGCCCACGTTTCGTATACGCTAGAATAGATAGGCGAGGAAGGGGCATGGCGACCCAAGCAATGCTCAGCTAGACACAGAAGTTATCAATGCACTAATAAAAGTCACCAAAGACATCAACATATAAACTTTAATTAATGGGAAAGCAATTTTAAGGGGTGCGCATAATTTTTCGTAGTCACATGACGTCGGCCCATCAATCCTGATGAATTAAAGTGTACTAATACAATAAAACAAAACTACTTAATGAATTGAATACATGCAGGACCTTCTTACAGCTCTTGTATCTTCGTTCAGGGTGTGTCTTGTGCTGCTAATACGTCTGAATTCGTCTCAGGTACTCGTACGTATGGTATCTTGCACTCTGTGCAACCTCTAAAATTCGTCTGACCTTGGGGTATTTATAGTTTCTGTCTGAGGGTTAGATGCGGCGCATAGGATAAGTAGATGCGGCGCATTGACTTAACTTCGCGTGGGGTCCAAGATTAATATATTCAGGAATATTCGTACACCGCCTTAAGATGCGGCGTAACTCCATTTCTCTATGCGACGCATGTCCTTTGCTGTCTTGGATTGTAACTTGTGAAATCTTGATAGTGATACGCCATATGTAAGAAGTATGTTGCGGCGTATCTGGAGCAGAATGATCTTGATCTTGTACATTTCAGTAGACTCTTACATCTTGCTCGTTTTGCTCCATAGTTAGTCCAAAATCGCCAAGTTTCACATAATACTTGTTTTTACCTGAGAATTACAAAAGTAAACATTAACGTATCAATTCTCATATATAATATAATAAAACAAGTCAAATAAATAGGATAAATGATGATAATAAAATGTACTTATTTGAGTTCATCAAATATCCCCCCACTTGAACTTTACTTGTCCCCAAGTAAAACTTAGAATAAATCTTACGAAAATGTATCCTAAAAGATATTAGGATTTATTTTTATATTTAAGCATGTATTCGTTTTGTCATAATTGCACAACCAAACACTTAACGAATTAGAAATAAAATAAAATATTTCGATAAAAGCAAATCTAATCGTTTAACTGTCCAGTCGTGACGAATATTCTATCATAAGCTTGGCAAGTATACGCATCTCCCCCACTAAAGCCACGGAATAACAAGTCTAAAGCGGTAAAAAGGGTTTGTTGGTTAAGGGTTAATCATTCTTCTTAATCTCTATCGATCTTACATTCCAGAAAAGGCGACAAAATCACAAATACATGATCGAATCCACGACCATGATACCTGCAATTGCTCAAATCCTTAACTCGAATGGGCTAAAGATAGGACCAAGTAATCTTCACTAATAATATTATATCAAAAAGGGCGACAAAATCATAAATACATAGCCGAATCCACGACTACGATACTTAAGATTGCTCAAATCCCTAATCTCAATAAATCAAAGGTTTGGATAAAGAATGATGTAGGGTATGGATAATATTTGGGATACAGATTGGTGTAAAATAAAAAATAAACAAAACAGATAAATTAAAATCCTAAGTGTGGTAAATTACTTTCCCAACCATCCCATGAATAAGACTCATATCATTGAATAACTCACGCTTTAACACTTGAAACACACGCTTTAGGTAGACACGAATTATACTCAACAAGATCTCAATCAAAGAATAACCTTAGTTGGCGTTCCCATAACGGCCAACTCCCATTCAATCCATAAATATAATATACAACAAAAATAGTGGTGATATCGCCCACTTAATACAAAACTTTACATAAGTTGGTTAAAACAAACTTCCAACTTTTTCTTTTTCTTTTCTATTTTTTTTTCGATTTTTTTTTTTTTTTTTTTTTTTTTTTTTTTTTTTTTTTTTTTTTACATCAACATATGTGTAAAATTGCACAACTTTTCTATCACTATCTTTCCGGATAATTTTTTCATACTCTTCATACTTTCAGAAATAACTGTAATAGTGAAAGTAGTAAACACACGAAAAATAAACTAAAAGATATACAATATTTACTTTCATACCAATTGCATTGTGCAATTTCCCGACCTAACCAAAGATAATGAATTACGCACGCGAACACAGGTAATGTAAGGAAACACACTTTGCCTAAAGCAATTAACCAACCACGGATTTTAATCTACATGGTAGGCTAAGGTGTAAGGGTGTAACGAAACATTATAACAAAGGTGTAAGAAACGAAAGGAATAGCTCTGAGTGTTTTTCTAGGGGTATCTTACTCTAAAAGTGAGAGTAACAAAGGGTTTATACGGGGGTTAACTAACCAATGTAGTTAGTTAATATCACATAACATATATAGGCTATTTGGGTGTAATCCTAGAAATTTACCAATTTAGACAAGTCATTCCAATTATATAGATAATACTTATTATGGTGGTCTCGAATAGTATACAAGCCAAGTTCTAAAGTTTACAAGTCACCGGCACACTCATAGATTTGTGAATTTTGATAAGTTCACAATTTTTGGAAATAATGTTATGTGTGCAGCTATGTAATTTAGACTTTAAACAAAAACATGCTAAAAAATTTTAAATTTTGATATATTAAGCGCATTTGAAGCATATTTTGCAAAAGTTTAGGACAAGTAAGTGTTCTAATTCTCCAATCCCCCTCGTTGTTTGTGTCAAAGGTTAAAAACTGGAAAATAAAAGAATTAGAACAGAAAAACTCCCCTGAGATTTGCTCGGTATGATCCTCCATTATTCGTATAAGAGCAAAAATCAACTTTCTTGTGGATTAGAACGTTTAAGCTTCAAAAATGATGTATCCACAAGAATGCAGGAATCTATAATACCATTCAGACTTTAACACACCTGAGTTAAGAAGGTTCAAACTTGCATAATACATTAGTAGTTAGTAAAAATAAAACTAAAAAATTAAAATGAAAATCATCAGGTCAGTCGATACGCCGTATCTTATGGAAAAAGATACGCCGTATCGAGCCTGGAATAAATACGAATCAGAATAAAAGATGCGTCGCATCCTTAACCAGGGATGCGCCGCATTAAAATACTGACAGAAAGTTTTAAAGTCAAAAATAAAAATGCAGAAAATTAAATAAGATATGACCAGTGCAGGTGATGCGTCGCATCTTAGGATGGAGATGCGCCGTATCTTCTGCAGGTCTGACAGACTCGACACAGAACAGAAAAGTAAAAATTTTCTTCCGGGTTGTCTCCCGGTCAGCACTTGTCTTTATTCCAGAGTCTTCAAGTTAGACTCACGTTCAGCTCCTTATTTTGTTCTTGTTACGTGCCATCCTTCTTCTTTCATCCGAAAGATGTTCCCGTATAGCTCCGCAACATTTTCTTCCGTTCGACTTAATCTAATATATTTTTTTGGTCTTCGTCGCAACATATTCCTCATCAGGTCCCAAAGAGTATTTGATGACTTTAATTTTTTCAGAAATTATCATGGGTGGGTTATTATTAGTTATCCCAAGTAGTTGACATTTTCTTTTGATGAATTCTTCTTCGTCTCTATCAACAAACTTGAAATAAGGATCCTTATTCAAATAGTCATCAAGTTCATCAATCAATTCTCCTTGCGACTCATAGTTATTATCATAGGGATCATAATTAACCACGTTAAAGGATTGATAATAATCTTGAATCTCATCCCACTCTCTTTTCAATTCCCATTGCAAGCGTCGACTAAGCTTTGTGTAATCATCAAATTGTCCATGCACCCATTCCCAGAAAGTAGTGTCCGATGCTCCCTTAAGTTCTTTTAAGTAGTTGATTCTACCTTTTTCTTGCAAAGCCTCTGCTTTACGTGGGCAGTCTTCAACTTTTTCATACCAATCATCGTCTTCAAAGTATACATCGTTTCCAACCCGTTTCATTCCAATTATACTTCCCCCATTACAGGTTCCATCATTCTTATAATCACAGGTTGGCCATTCACTAAATCCATCCTTGAAGCGGAAAGGTTTACAAGTGTGATCAATATGCCCAAATTCCCATGGTTTATCCCAAACCCATGGTATTTGGTCATTCCATTCGTAGTACCAGGTGTTTTTGAACTCATCATAAGTTTTGAACCCCGGTAGATTTCCAGTTAGCACATCAGCGTCGACTTGAAGAAGATAATTAAATTCTTTGAACTGATCGCACAAGGGTGTCTCATAATTGAACACATCCATGTCTATGCTGAATAATTCTTCAATGCCTTCCTCGATCGTTGAATCGTCATGTGATGTTCCATTGTTGCTTTCTACTTCCTCATCTTCCCCTCTCATCCAATATACCCATAACACATCTTTAGTAGCACGGTCTATGATCTTATGGTTATTGAACTTACTAGCTAACCAATTTGAAAAATCAGCATTGTTAGGATCGTAGTTAACGTCAAAGCTAGTGTTACCAATCATGTTCCTTCTCATCTCTATGAACTCATTAAATTGTTCTTTAAAACTTCGTGTCAACCATGAGGTCACAATCCGTTTGACTTCATTCATAGGAGCAAATTTGGGATCGCCGTATTTAAGTTCAAGCCACTCTTCTAAAGAGATATCCATCAACCTTACCAACTTTCCATGAAATAGTATCTCCGATTCAGCATACATTCTTTCGTTATCCAGATAGCTCTTATCTAATCCCCAATACTGTTCGGAATAAGGCATATAAGAAGTTTGTATAGGTTGGACTTCATAGCTTTTGTTGCTCGATTTGTTGACTGCATTTGCTGAGTTCATGTATTCAATTTGGAATTTCCCATCTTTTTCTTCGATAGTAGTCCAAGTTAATCCTTTAGATTCAATGATGGGCCATAAGAGTAACAATTCATCTTCAGTGTAGCTCATTAGTAAATCATAAGAGAATATTCCATCTTCAATATTGCATAAGCGTTTGAATTCCTTATAAGTAGCTTCAAGAGGGGTCTCCCAAGAGAATAAATCGGCATCAATCATGAGCACATTGAAGTTGACATCTTCAAAAACTTCCACTTCGAATGAATCCGAAAGCAAGAGTTCCTTTTCCAATTCTGAGCTTTTAGTAATGCTTAATGCTGGGAACTTGCTCTAGCTAACTTCATAGTTATCACACTCCTCATCACTTTCCAGAATTAACGGCTTTATGGTGCGGGACTTTTCATTGTGCTTATCATCCATAAGTTCCTTAGCAAGATATCCGTTCACTGACATGTCTTCCATAGCAAAACCTGTCATCATAGGTAAAATCGTCAGTAGGATTTGTTCGCTAGAAGAGAAATTAATGAATTTAGAAACGGATATAAAAATAACTGATATCTACAGATGATGCGCCGTATCCAGAAAGTTGGATACGCCGTATCTTATTTCGTTAAAATTTAATCAGAATTTTATTCAGAAAACAGATACGCCGCTTATAATTTTAGAATGCGCCGTATCAGTTTAAATTATCAAAAATCGTTTATATTTATTAAAATTAAATGCGTCGTATTAACAAAAGCTAATGCGCCGTATTTTCGTTACGTTTCAAAATACAAGATTTTTGATTTAGAAGATGCGCCGTATCGATAGAGATCGATGCGTCGTATCTGTTTAATAATTCGAAAACTGTTTTTAATTTAAATCGAAAATACGCCGTATCTGTTAAAACAGATGCGTCGTATGGCGTTAGGGTTTAGAAAAATTTCTTATTAAAAACACAATACGCCGTATCTTGGGGAAAAGATGCGTCGTACTCGAATTTATTAAACGCGTTGTATTTTATAAAAATTAAACTCAATACGCCGTATCTGTGAAAACAGATGCGCCGTATCGTTTGTATCCGCATAGTACAAAGATAGCAGAATGCAGAAAAATACAAGAAATAAAAACAAACAAAATAAACAAAAACAAACAAAAATCACAGAAAACAAAAACACATAAAAACAGAAAATATGCAAATAATACAATGAATGCTATCTATCTAATATATAACAGGGTTAGTGGTTAGAATCTAAAAATTAAAAAGAAAAACCTAATTAAAATACTAATCAAATTAACAGATAATAACAATTCACTCCCCGGCAGCGGCGCCAAAAACTTGATGCGTGCGATGTGTCGTTGCGGTTTAGCAGTATTAATGCCTACTCAAGTTTTAAATTTATATTTAGCCGACTTATCAATAACACACACACTTAACGAGCAGTGTACCCGGTCAGTATGAATATAATGGTAAGTAGAGTGTCGATCACTAAGAGTGGAACGTATTATCTAGTTATTCTAATCAGTATTTTAATATCTTAAGTTAGCTATACAACCTAATCTAACGCAAGGGGGGTTCAGCCTGAGAGACTGGCACGGTTTGGTTATGATTAAATAGTAAACTAAACTAATGAGCACGAATCAGCGATTAGCACACACGTACACAGATAGATACTTGAGACAATAAGAAGACCTGTCCTGATAATTAAGTAGCTTGTCACTTGTTTTATTGCTAGTTTTATATGAAGTGTATATAATTAACCCTTTCTCGTTGGCTCTAATCTTATCGGCGAGTAAACCCTTAATGATCACTTATGTCTATCCCACTATCATAGAATATTGAGCATTTGTGATGCCCACGTTTCGTATACGCTAGAATAGATAGGCGAGGAAGGGGCATGGCGACCCAAGCAATGCTCAGCTAGACACAGAGGTTATCAATGCACTAATAAAAGTCACCAAAGACATCAACATATAAACTTTAATTAATGGGAAAGCAATTTTAAGGGGTGCGCATGATTTTCCGTAGTCACATGACGTCGGCCCATCAATCCTGATGAATTAAAGTGTACTAATACAATAAAACAAAACTACTTAATGAATTGAATACATGCAGGACCTTTTTACAGCTCTTGTATCTTCGTTCAGGGTGTGTCTTGTGCTGCTAATACGTCTGAATTCGTCTCAGGTACTCGTACGTATGGTATCTTGCACTCTGTCCAACCTCTGAAATTCGTCTGACCTTGGGGTATTTATAGTTTCTGTCTGAGGGTTAGATGTGGCGCATAGGATAAGTAGATGCGGCGCATTGACTTAACTTCGCGTGGGGTCCAAGATTAATATATTCAGGAATATTCGTACACCGCCTTAAGATGCGGCGTAACTCCATTTCTCTATGCGGCGCATGTCCTTTGCTGTCTTGGATTGTAACTTGTGAAATCTTGATAGTGATACGCCGTATGTAAGAAGTATGTTGCGGCGTATCTGGAGCAGAATGATCTTGATCTTGTATATTTCAGTAGACTCTTACATCTTGCTCGTTTTACTCCATAATTAGTCCAAAATCGCCAAGTTTCACATAATACTTGTTTTTACCTGAGAATTACAAAAGTAAACATTAACGTATCAATTCTCATATATAATATAATAAAACAAGTCAAATAAATAGGATACATGATGATAATAAAATGTACTTATTTGAGTTCATCAGTAGCACAGGTGAAGCTAAATCAGAAGAGTCTGAGTCGGATGACTCATCATCTGCCTCTGACCCAGAGGAGGAGTGAGTATGGGTCAAGGCACGGGGTAGTGGTGATGGAGGACGATCATCAGCAGGCAGAAACTGCTGAGTCTCCATGTACTGGTCCCATGTCAAGGGGTCGTACACTGGTAAAGCTGGGTGGTCAGAAGGTGTAACAACCGGGGTAGGAGCGGCCTCACCCTCCTCGAAGGGCTCGGTCTCTCCCGACATTATCTCAGATAGAGTAGCAGTAATGTCAACAGGCATAGTAGTGTCGGTGTCAACATCCGATAAAATGATGATAGGGGTAGGTGGAGCAGCTGATGATGGTGGTGTAGCATCAGTCTCGACATCAGATAATATGATAACAGGAATCGGAGGAGACATGGTACTGTAACATCCCAATAATAACAAATATAAGTCATTTATTAATATTAATATTAGTTATGATGTCTAATTGCTATAACATTCATAATATTCATTCGTTATGCATAATCTGCCAAGCAAATCTCAATGCATAAGTTCGTGAGTGATGCATAACCTGCCAAGCAAATCTCAATGCAAGTGTTAGCAAAGTGTTGGCACGGAGGGCATAAGGTGGTAAGGTTTAAAATGGTCCTTTTAGAAATCGTGGTTATAGTCCAGTGTTCTGAAAATCACTTGGTTCTCTATAACCTGGCTCTGATGCCAATCTGTAACACCCCGTAAAATTTTTGATAACAGCGGAAGACTTTAACGGGGTATTACCTATTAGATCACAGTCGTAAGTATAGATAAACAATTCAAAAGTAGAATTTCCATAAGTTTATATCATTCAATGAAAACTCAATATTCAGAGTTACAAAACATTTTCCCAAAAGAAATAAGGTTTCACAAAAGTGATGGCGAGTTTGAAAAGAATGATATAATTATTTAAAATGAAAAGGTAAGTCTCTAGTGCCCTTGCCAACTCCGTGCCTTGAAATCTTTAGTTACCTGAGATAAAACATGCTTAAAATGTCAACACAAAGGTTGAGTGAATCCATAGTGTTTAAGTTTGTAATGAGTTGAACACAAGTTTCAAGTAGTTAATTGTATAGAAACACAATTAAAGTAAAAGCAGCAATACCGCAGTATTGTGTGTGTATATAATATATATATATATATATATATATATATATATATATATACATATATATTACCTTAAGTCTCATGACATGCAAACATTAATAGGTGACGTCATATAATAGTGACGTTGGTTACTAACATTATAGGGATAATGCTAATAATAAGGCCCTCGGGCAGGAGTTTGTCATTCTCCTGTTTAACTCAAATAATGTGCATTCTGTCGCCTATCCGGCTGACACAAATGGGGACGTCAACCCCTAAAGATCTATCCACAATATTCGCGTTCACTCGCAAGTGATTAATGGCTCATGATGTGAGGGACTTTTAGTGGCAATGGTGGGGAACTTGAGCAATAACAAATCAGGATAGCATACAGAAAAATACTTATGTTCGAGTTTAGAGCATGTATCTCCCCGCGGGTTTAAAATCATATAAAAATGTAGGACTATGAACTCACCTTAGTAGTGTAGATATCAAATAGTGATCAAATGGTGTAAATGAATAGCTCCCGACTTGCGACCTAAAATAATGTGATAAGTTTAGATTATTATTGGCTTCTCGGTCTTAATGAGTGAGATGATGAGTGTGGAAATCTCCGAATGTGGTAGGGTCGTATTTGTGTTTTAAAATGTTTAGAGTTAAAAAATAACGACTTATAATCATTATTAGTGTTTTGCGAAAAAAAAATATTAGTGACGCGTTTGTAAAATGTAATTACACTTAAGTATAAGTTTTTATTGTAGTTATAACAACTACCCTTAACTTTTACAAAAGTAACATTTTTAACCCGAAAGTTAAATTATTTACAATTTTAGTCCAAAAAATATTATTTTACACTTTTTACCCTCATTTTTCGTTAATTACAGTTTTGGTACCTTGTTTTATTTTAATTTTCATAATTTTAGTTTTTGAACACTATTTTCCAAAATTTTACACTTTTAGCCCTTATTTCGCAAAGTTTGCAATTTTAGTCCAAAATCCTTAAAATACACTTTTTATCTCCATTTTCTGAAAATGACAGATTATACCCTCGAGTTTTATTCAAAATATTATTTTTCATCATCACCCTCCTTATTTTCCACGTTGTACGATTTATACCCCTTTCGTTATGATTTTTACAAAATTAGTCCAAAATCTATATTTCGAAAAGTTAAGTTTTTCTTATTATAAATGTTACCTTTTCTAGCTTACTCGAGCTTATAACATCAGCTTATAGTCCTTACTCTCTCGAGAATCTTTTGGTTCGATATATATATATATATATATATATATATATATATACGTATATATATATATATATACGTATATATATATATATATATACGTATATATATATATATATATTATATATACGTATATATATATATATATACGTATATATATATATATATATATATATATATATATATATATATATATATATATATATATATATATATATATATATATATATATATATATATAGGAAAATACAATGTTTGCATTGGGCTTGTTTGCCCAACAAGGGTGCGTTTAGTTTGTAGTAAAAAAAATACGCATGGTTTACAGATTTGATTTTGGACTATGCTATTACCAAGTTCTATTAGCTTTCACTCCATGTTAGTGTACATTGAATACATGCATGCATGGTTTCTTATTTAAAGGGTTTGTTTTGGTTTGTAGAGTTTGAGTAGTGATTTAGAACACAAAACAAAAAGAAATGCATTCATGCCATCATAGGGGTTCGAACATGGGTGTTTTGTTCAGTGTACCAAGGAGACAACCAAGTGAGCTAAAAGCTCCCTTGTGTTATGGTTGCATCTCGTACGAATTATAAAGCCTCTAACTGGGTTTGCTATGTATATTCATTCGATATAGAAAATGTATGCATGTGGTGTTTATTTTGTTTCGACTATAACCTCACTTCATTGCTTCAATGGGCTAGCGTGGTTGTGCATTGTTTCATTTAATGTTATTGTATGTTGCATGCATGGCTCGTGTAAAAGATGCACGTGATATATTTGTTAATCAACTTTGGTTTGTTGTGCTTGGTTCCCCTTTGAGTCAACGTATACATATATTCATGCATAGCTTCATTTTTAAAAGAGTGTATATATCCTTTGTTAAATGACTTTGGTCTTTTAAAGAAAATACGTAGAACATGTCGAATATATATATATATATATATATATATCGAATATATATATATATATATATATATATATATATATATATAAAACGAGTTGAGCACTTACGACACCGAGAAGGTGGTGTCGATGTTCGAATGAAAAGATGGCAACAAGAACCCAATATGGCGAGAAACCGAGCCTTTTCCTCCAACACCACTCGTACTTGAAGTATACCCTTGTTCCTCTTCGAATGTTAACCCATAATTAAATACGAATTAAAAACTAGTTTTAAGAAAATAAAAGATTAAAAATATTTAAACTATTAGAAAAAATATGAAAAATTTAATGTAAATACTTTAAAGTGAAAAGAAACTAGGAAAAATAACAAATATGACACAGCTTAATAAAATAAGCTGTTAAAAAGCTAAACAGCTTAATGAGTTCAAAAAGAAACTTGGTTAAATAAAACTGTTGCAATGATTTAGTAAAAAAAAGGCTGTAGAGCAGATGGTTTGTCTGCTTGGTTATTACCTGGGTGACTAGGGTTCGAATCCCAGTCAATCCCCTTTTTTTTATTTTATTTGAAGATGATGAATTGTTGAATATGATGCAAAAGGGCAAATTACATGAGAAAACACAAAGAGATTTGCAATCAACTATAGATGATTATAGTTCCAAATGCTAATCAACAATACATATCATGATGTTGTTGACAAACCGCATACCAAATTGCCAACACTTTGATTAACATAACAATCATAAAACCTAAAACATAAGTCCAACATAAACCCTAAAATTAACCAACAACTTACTAGCAACGCACATAACATTTGCCATTAACTAACATAACCACACTAAATCACCATGCAAAAGAGTATAAGCAGAAACTAAGCTAAGAAAAGGGCTAGGGGGGCTGCTAAGGACTTTTAAACCACAAACAACACAACAAGCTCTTAACTAGTTTAAACTACCAAGAACTAATAAAAAGCAGTAAACAGAAGATAATAAGCAGAAATTAAGCAGCAACATAAGCAGTTTGACCACGTTGACCAAACAAGAAAAAAAACAGGAAACTAAATTTGCATTAACTGGAAATTAACTTTGAGTAAATTACAACTTAAATTAGAATACTACACTAAAAAAAACATCAAACAATTAAAATGGTCAACATTTTTCTAAAACATGAAAAATGGGACAAAGGAAAAAAAATCTGCTACTCGACTATATTTATACTAAAAAAAAATATAAAAACCCTAGCAGCTAAGTGTGTTTCCTTCGTGTGTGTGTTCCTCTCTTGCTACTTGTGCTTCTCTTGTGGCCCTTGGATCATAATGTGGTCACCACAACTTGAAATCCTGTCCGTTGGTCTTTCTTTTTGCCTTGGATCGCTGAGGTGGAGTGGGGGGGACCAAGACAAGGTCATGTGATATTTTTAGATGGTAGCGGTGGTGAGAGGGACGGGTGTTTAGCAAGGGATTAGCGGGGAAAGAAAAAGAGAGTGAAGAGGATAAGCAGTGTTTTTGGGAATTAGGGTTTTATCGATTGGAAGTTTGACCCAAAAAGAGGGGTTTGACTATTTTTTATTTCCCGGTTTGTTATAACTAAGGGGTAGCGGGTTTGGGTAGTTGGGCTTTTGTTGGGTTGGGTATTTGTTCATGGGCTGTGGGTTTAGGGGAGAGTGGGCTTCGTTGTTGTATTTAGTGCAGTGTGGATCCGGTTGTTTTTAGTTGAGAGTTTAATTAACACACCAAGGACCAAAGTTGTAACTTATGAAATTGTGAGGATCAAATCTGCCATATTTGTAAAGTTAATCCGAGGACCAATTTTTGCCAAATAAATATAATCCAAGGGCCGTTTGGGATTTTCCGAGCTTGAATTTCATCCGAATAAAAATTGTCTTTTCCGGCTTCGGTTTTCGACTCTTTTCCATAACACGCTCTGTAATACCTGAAATTCTAAAACATGGTAAAAAGACCAAATTGCCCCTATGATCTTAAAAATTTAATATTTAACTTATAAGTACCGAATCGATTCCGAACTTCTGGAAATGGTCAAGATATAATAACAAATAATTTTGAAAATCACAATTAACATTTTTACAAGTTACAAAATGACCAAAATACCCCTCTTTCAACCGAATGGATATTTATTTAGTATTATGATTTTAATTAAATTTTAAAATATGGAATTAAATACATTTAATACAAATTTAAGTATGGCAATTATACTCATTGAATGGGTCATTATGTGGGACGTTTTTCTGGTCTCCCTCCCCCTTTGACTCAGCCTTAATTCCATAAATCACAATTACAACCAAGAAACCCTAGCCGCATAGAACAAACACACAAAATAATCCTCCCATTGTTCACACGAATTTTCTGGAGTTCAAGCTCATTTTTCTGGTATTGTACACGATCTAAGGAAGCCTAGAAAAATAGCATCATGATTTATAAGGGCCGGATTCAAGGAGCATCGAAAATTCTTGTTCTATTCCACTCGATAGGTATTAATTCGCCAATCTTTGTCCCACTTGTTCTAAAATTCATTTTATATTTTTCTTACATTCCTTACATCATATTAGACTCAGGAAAAATGGGAAATTCGAATCATGCAAAGTTTTTATGTCGTTTTGAATTTAATTGATTAAAACACACCTAAAATCCAAAATATGTGTTACGAATTTTTTGGGTGCCATGTTTATTTTATTTAGACCTAATATGATGTGTATGATCTGGGAAAAATGATAGAATGATTTATTGAGGCCTAAATGAGTCGTTGTAATTATTGGGGGTCTAAAACGTACCTAAAATCAAATATATGCTATAAGATTTTTCTGGGCTATGATATTAATTTTTATGAGTTCTTTGGTCATCATATAAGCTAGGAAAAATAGTATTTCGAATTGTAGAAGCCTAGGTTAATCGTTGTGAATATAATGTATTAAAACATGTGTGAATTTTAAAATATTGAAAACGAATTTTCTGGGCATGGATATTATTTTTCTTAGACTCTATATAATTAGTATGAACCAGGAAAAATAGTGGTTTGATTTTTAGAAGCTTAAAATGGTCGTGATTGAATTTAGTCCAAATCGGGTTTATTGTTTTCGAATGAAAATTTTAAGAAAAACCCTAACGAGCTAATTAGGGTTTGTGTAATCTGATTAAATCTGGTCCAATTAAGGTTTTAATGATGTAATAATGATGGCCTAATGATTGGGAAAGATTAGGGTTAAGAATTGTATTTTAACATGGTATACGATTTGAGATTAAATGATAAGGGGGTGTTTTGTAATTAAATAAACTTGTGGGCCATTTTTATAATGTTAATTGGATCAGTACTAAAGTGTAAAAATTATAACATGAGGGTCTTATGTGTAAATTTGCAAGATTTAGAATTAAATGGGAAATTAGGGTTTCGTATTACATTATTGTAAATGGAGGGACTAAAAATGCAATTATGTGAAACTAAGGGGCTTGAATTCGTACCACACTTATATTTGAGGGTATAATCTGTAATTTAGTAAATGTGAGGGTCAATTGTGTAATTATGGATATTATATGGGTTAAATTGTAAATTATGTAACTATAAGGTTTATTTTGTAATTTTGATAATTAAAGGGTGTAAAGTGTAAATTATGAAAATTAAAGGACTAAAAGGTGATTCTGAATAAAATATGTGTTTTAATCAGTAACTTGCAATATTTTCATTTAAGACCCTTAACTTTGGAATATTTACAATTAAAACCCTAAATTATGGAAACTTGTCATATTTAACTCTGAACTATCATAACTTGTTAAAATCTACCTATGTCCATAATATGCTTAAATAATGACTTAACCTAAGCCATGACACTTAAATCTTTCTGATTATGGGAACTTTCTAAAAATGGAAACCTGCTAATTATGGAAACCTGCTAAATATGGAAAGTTACTAAAACTGGAAAGCCGACTAAAATAAGTAATCTGAATTAAATAAGCTTTTAATAAGTCAGTCATGAATTCGTGTAGATTCGCTGGAGATGGAGTCTGCTTCCGACTTTGATATTTTCTGTTGTGTTTCGGTTGCGGTATGAGGTACAGATATTCTGCTTCTTTAATAAGAGGCCTTCATTCTCTGATTATGAATCATATTAGAGTTTCCCTATACCATTGCTATGTTCCCTTCATTCATGAACTTCGATTATTGAACCATCATGATATTGAACCTTTTATGATTATGAACCTTTCATTCATGAACCTCTAATTATGAACCTTTGACCATGAACCTTTGCTTATGAACATTGCTTATGAACCATGATTATGAATCTATGATTATGAACTTATGAAACATGCTATTGACCTATGCAAGTAAACTAAAAACATGATTCATGATATTTGACCTTTACCCTCAGTTTGATACTACGAGCCACTCACTAGGCATGAGGGTTTCATGTCCATGTCAGTCGATGCACCGATGGCATGACTCTAGGGCAGGAGAGTGATGACCTGTCCCGTCCCTGCATGTTATGTTATGATTCATGTTTACGTAGAGGCAGATTATGGCCACCTGGGGCGTATGGATGCATCCTAGATTTGTTCATGTTCATGTTATGTTATGTTATTCATGGTGACTGATGGTGTGTGCGATACACGTCTTTCACACTCTGGGAGCTAGCTACTCCAACCCATGATTGAGGACACCCCTCATATTTACAGGATACCCATGATTGAGGACACCCCTCATATTTACAGGATACTAAGAGGTCTCCCCTCTGCATGTTTACGATTATGATTATGATTATGATTCATGTTATGTTATGGGCTCGTAGTGGATTTCTGACTTCCTTTACCATGTACCCTTTTACCTTTCCTTATGATACCATGTACTCTTACCTTTCATCTCGATACCATGTATTCATGCTTCTACACTCTGTTACTCATGTAAATTATACATTATACTACTGCTTGTTACGTTATATCTGTTCACTGAGCTCTAGTAGCTCAGCCGCGTTTTCTTTTCCCGCGGCAGGTTTTAGTTGGAAGCTGGGTAAGAGTGAAGAGACTTTTGGACTTAGAAGACCTTGATAGTTATGCTGAAGTAGAAGTCATTAGAAGGATTGCATTTGCAGACTTAGTATTTAGTTTTATTTCCTTTGTATCCTTATGTATTCAGATTTCATTTGTAACCTTTGAGAACCATTGTATTACTTTTGATTGTATGCTATGTTTGATCTGATATGAAGCCATTAATGTGATACTTCTACCCTTGCTGGGTTGGGGTGTTACAATTATGGTATCAGAGACAGGTTGCGATTGGTAATACATTTACCCTTGGCCTGTGTAAGTTAGGACCCCTAAGTTTCCCTGTAAGCGCTCATAAGATAACCTGTAAGATTTGCTTTAGGATCTCCCTATAGGAACCTAAATTTGACCAGTGAGGAATGGGTAGACTAAGACATATATGTGAATATCATTTGCTTCCGCATCACTCTGATTCGTGCCCTTGTCTTTAGTTAAGCCTCATCAGAACTTTTCAGGAGTTAGAAGTTTTGCAACTTAAACTTAGTAACCAAGTAAGTTTGGAATACCTCGGAAAACACCTGGATACCTTACACCATGTAAGTTTCATTTTCAGATTTTGACATCCACCTCCGATTTGTTTGATAAGCTGTTTAACACCTTTCCGACCATGTCGTAAGCCATTCAACCAAAATGTGTTCGACACATTTTGTGAATTCATTGCTTATGCTGAATGTGAATGTATCGTCCGATACTACTTAACTTTGCATAAATCCGTTACTACTCCTATGGGAATTCTGGTAATTATTAACCATGGATATAGGAAGTTATGTTCCTTTCCTTTGAATGACGAATCTTGTTCTGCCAACCATTTCCTTTGGAAGGATATGATGCTATGTTACCTCTGTATGGATTTATTAACTGAGCATGATGATGCTAATAACGGATATTCTGTACATCTCACTTTTGACAAATATACGATGTTCGTATTGCTGATAATACACATCCTACTTACTGCTTATGCTAAGAAGCTGAACAAATCCCCACACTTGAATCATTCGTTTATCCATCTCAACACTTTTATTGAAACATGTGCTGGATTTCGATATATGAACTATCCGTCTGATTCGATGACTGTAATCGTTCTATGAATCTTTTGATCTTGACATGTCTTATTGTGTGGTCTCTTATGTATGGACTGGATGACTATTTGTAAAGCTACCATAGACTACCGTATCTGAAATGTGATCTTAACAATTTACCTTACCCTATTTCGTTATGATGAATCTCTACACCTGAATCTGATAAAGTTTTGCCACTATGGAAGCACCAACCCTGAACTCATATGATTATCAATTTTCCTGACAACCATTACTCTTCACCCTTGGAAAGTTCCGCCATTAGAAATATTCCGTTGTACGAAGATTTTTCGGTATTTCCGGTGTAATATGAATTTTGCTCACCTCAGTGATTCTCTTGAAGTACTCTTGATGGTCTATGAAGAAGAAGTATGTGACGACGTATCGACTATTGTGCACCTAACCGTACCACTATCAGTAATCGTTATCCGTGTTCGCACATCAATGATTGATTTGGTCTTTCTTTTGAAACTTCGTATCTCGTTGCATCGTGTTAAATTTGAAGGGCTGAAGCAGCAACCACAAGAACTTCTAAGAAGGGGGTTAACTAACCGAGAGTAACCTTTGAGAAGTAGTTCAGTCTTACTTTGAAGAAGAAGGAAGGCGACATGAGGTGTATGTGAAAGTTTTTTTTCCTAAACGATTTCAGAGACGGTCCTCGCGCTCGTTATAACCTTATGAGTTTGAGTGATGCCAATAGTATTGGCAAAAATGATCAGGTCTTCGTGTGTTTTGGACAAATTGTCATAGTATGACATTGTGTTATGTTCAGAGGACGAAAGAAGAATATAGAGATTATTGATGAGACGACCATTTGTTTTGGAAGAGGAATTTGATTGACGTTCAGAAACATTTGTAGACGACACTACCCGGTATATTGTGAAGACAGAATTTTCCACAGGAAGAACCGAGATCGAAGACAGTTATCAGAGTGAGAAACTTGGTGGAAGAGTAGTAGAAGACGGTAGCGACGAGCATTACCAGGGATGAAGCATATAGGAAGAAGAGAGGAACTGGGATAATACTCAACCATATATTATGCAAACCGTGAAGATTACAGTTCGGGCGTCAAGACAACCAGACCGTAGGAGACGAACCATTCAGCATATAATCCGGAGTCGACGACGGCAGTGTTTACCTTAAAAACCTAAAGTTGCGTTAGAAGACCTGTCGAAGAAACGCAATCTTGTTTCCCTAGTCATTTTAGTGGTACTAAGATGAATTGATAGCTGAAGCAGGCTTGCGGATGGAGGGATGCACAGTGATCGTGTCAGAGACTACTGTTACGACGCCACAATATCAAGAAGAGCTGCCGAAGGCTTGAGGAACCAGACCCAAGTTTGTATTTCCTTTTCACCATGAGAGAAGATGGACAAGCGGCAAACTACTCCAACTTGGAAGAAATTTTAAAATTTTGTATATGAATGGACGGTTTTTGAAGCGGGTACTGGTGTTTAGACGAAATGATTCTGTGGAGGATGAAGCTATCAACGACGTATTCGTTTCCCCTCAACCTACTTAAATTCCGTTACCTGTTAATGAGGTCCTTTGAATGATTTGGTTCGCTGTTAGTAATTCCGTTCTGTGTTCATTCTGCGTTTGTTGAATAACGATTTGCATGAGCATTTTTGAGGAGCTATGGAAGGAATTTTGAGATTTACGAATAAACGGATGATGAAATAACCACTTATTTTTGGCTGAATGAATTTCGATGAGTTTTGAAGTCTTGGATCTATTAACGACGTACCTGAATTCTGATGGGCATTTTCGGATTTCCGTTACTCTTCGAGTAAATTTCGTATTCTCAGTCAAGATGTTTGACGTTGGTGACCCTGAGACTGTAGGTGGACTAGGTGGATTTAGATAAGCTGTGTTGTTCACGACTTGAGATAAAGTATGATCATCATGAGGGCATATTTATATGATGCTAGTATTATGACGCCTGATCAACGTGATAATACTTACATCATATAACGTGCACTTGTTGTGGGCATAGGATATTTCGAGAAGTGCCTTAGAACCTTAGAATTTCTGTTATCCGTTTGAGCTCATCAGCGTTTAGTGAGACTTTGGATTCATTCTACCTATCCATTTGATCTGCTGTTCTGGATATTCGACTTGGTACGTTTGGATGCTCGACGAGCGTTTTGCTGATCTCTGCACATCCGATAAAAATCTTAGATTCTATTGTAGGGCCTTCTGCTATTTGAGGATATCTAACAACATGCTTTCTGTCCGTATGGATTCGATCTGTTATTATACGAGAATATGCCTCTGTTCTGCTATATATACGTTTCGAATTCATTGAATCTGTTCATGGTGATCTGCTATGAGTTAAGATATGAGATTTTGGATTCTGAGAAAACAAGGTCTGTTACCTAAGAGAATACCTTTTGGAAGGCTCTTTTGAAGCCGATACTATTTGAAAAAGTTGAAGAGTCACTTTGGTATCCCATCATGGTTACTACGATTCGATGTATTCTCGTTTCATTCGCCAAATCAATACGATATAAACCCTACGTTTTGTTTGTACCTCTTCATAGAGAACTCGATTATCATCCGTATATTGGTACGTTATCATTGGGATTCGCACTCGAGTGTGTCTCTGTTTTGTTTCTGATCCTTTCATTTCTAATCCTTTGCAAATTTCGAGGATGAAATTTTTTGTTAGTGGGGAAGAAGTTGTAATACCTGAAATTCTAAAACATGGTAAAAAGACCAAATTGCCCCTATGATCTTAAAAATTTAATATTTAACTTATAAGTACCGAATCGATTCCGAACTTCTGGAAATGGTCAAGATATAATAACAAATAATTTTGAAAATCACGATTAACATTTTTACAAGTTACAAAATGACCAAAATACCCCTCTTTCAACCGAATGGATATTTATTTAGTATTATGATTTTAATTAAATTTTAAAATATGGAATTAAATACATTTAATACAAATTTAAGTATGGCAATTATACTCATTGAATGAGTCATTATGTGGGACATTTTTCTGGTCTCCCTCCCCCTTTGACTCAGCCTTAATTCCATAAATCACAATTACAACCAAGAAACCCTAGCCGCATAGAACAAACACACAAAATAATCCTCCCATTGTTCACACGAATTTTCTGGAGTTCAAGCTCATTTTTCTGGTATTGTACACGATCTAAGGAAGCCTAGAAAAATAGCATCATGATTTATAAGGGCCGGATTCAAGGAGCATCGAAAATTCTTGTTCTATTCCACTCGATAGGTATTAATTCGCCAATCTTTGTCCCACTCGTTCTAAAATTCATTTTATATTTTTCTTACATTCCTTACATCATATTAGACTCAGGAAAAATGGGAAATTCGAATCATGCAAAGTTTTTATGTCGTTTTGAATTTAATTGATTAAAACACACCTAAAATCCAAAATATGTGTTACGAATTTTCTGGGTGCCATGTTTATTTTATTTAGACCTAATATGATGTGTATGATCTGGGAAAAATGATATAATGATTTATTGAGGCCTAAATGAGTCGTTGTAATTATTGGGGGTCTAAAATGTACCTAAAATCAAATATATGCTATACGATTTTTCTGGGCTATGATATTAATTTTTATGAGTTCTTTGGTCATCATATAAGCTGGGAAAAATAGTATTTCGAATTGTAGAAGCCTAGGTTAATCGTTGTGAATATAATGTATTAAAACATGTGTGAATTTTAAAATATTGAAAACGAATTTTCTGGGCATGGATATTATTTTTCTTAGACTCTATATAATTAGTATGAACCAGGAAAAATAGTGGTTTGATTTTTAGAAGCTTAAAATGGTCGTGATTGAATTTAGTCCAAATCGGGTTTATTGTTTTCGAATGAAAATTTTAAGAAAAACCCTAACGAGCTAATTAGGGTTTGTGTAATCTGATTAAATCTGGTCCAATTAAGGTTTTAATGATGTAATAATGATGGCCTAATGATTGGGAAAGATTAGGGTTAAGAATTGTATTTTAACATGGTATACGATTTGAGATTAAATGATAAGGGGGTGTTTTGTAATTAAATAAACTTGTGGGCCATTTTTATAATGTTAATTGGATCAGTACTAAAGTGTAAAAATTATAACATGAGGGTCTTATGTGTAAATTTGCAAGATTTAGAATTAAATGGGAAATTAGGGTTTCGTATTACATTATTGTAAATGGAGGGACTAAAAATGCAATTATGTGAAACTAAGGGGCTTGAATTCGTACCACACTTATATTTGAGGGTATAATCTGTAATTTAGTAAATGTGAGGGTCAATTGTGTAATTATGGATATTATATGGGTTAAATTGTAAATTATGTAACTATAAGGTTTATTTTGTAATTTTGATAATTAAAGGGTGTAAAGTGTAAATTATGAAAATTAAAGGACTAAAAGGTGATTCTGAATAAAATATGTGTTTTAATCAGTAACTTGCAATATTTTCATTTAAGACCCTTAACTTTGGAATATTTACAATTAAAACCCTAAATTATGGAAACTTGTCATATTTAACTCTGAACTATCATAACTTGTTAAAATCTACCTATGTCCATAATATGCTTAAATAATGACTTAACCTAAGCCATGACACTTAAATCTTTCTGATTATGGGAACTTTCTAAAAATGGAAACCTGCTAATTATGGAAACCTGCTAAATATGGAAAGTTACTAAAACTGGAAAGCCGACTAAAATAAGTAATCTGAATTAAATAAGCTTTTAATAAGTCAGTCATGAATTCGTGTAGATTCGCTGGAGATGGAGTCTGCTTCCGACTTTGATATTTTCTGTTGTGTTTCGGTTGCGGTATGAGGTACAGATATTCTGCTTCTTTAATAAGAGGCCTTCATTCTCTGATTATGAATCATATTAGAGTTTCCCTATACCATTGCTATGTTCCCTTCATTCATGAACTTCGATTATTGAACCATCATGATATTGAACCTTTTATGATTATGAACCTTTCATTCATGAACCTCTAATTATGAACCTTTGACCATGAACCTTTGCTTATGAACCATGATTATGAACCTATGATTATGAACTTATGAAACATGATATTGACCTATGCAAGTAAACTAAAAACATGATTCATGATATTTGACCTTTACCCTCAGTTTGATACTACGAGCCACTCACTAGGCATGAGGGTTTCATGTCCATGTCAGTCGATGCACCGATGGCATGACTCTAGGGCAGGAGAGTGATGACCTGTCCCGTCCCTGCATGTTATGTTATGATTCATGTTTACGTAGAGGCAGATTATGGCCACCTGGGGCGTATGGATGCATCCTAGATTTGTTCATGTTCATGTTATGTTATGTTATTCATGGTGACTGATGGTGTGTGCGATACACGTCTTTCACACTCTGGGAGCTAGCTACTCCAACCCATGATTGAGGACACCCCTCATATTTACAGGATACCCATGATTGAGGACACCCCTCATATTTACAGGATACTAAGAGGTCTCCCCTCTGTATGTTTACGATTATGATTATGATTATGATTCATGTTATGTTATGGGCTCGTAGTGGATTTCTGACTTCCTTTACCATGTACCCTTTTACCTTTCCTTATGATACCATGTACTCTTACCTTTCATCTCGATACCATGTATTCATGCTTCTACACTCTGTTACTCATGTAAATTATACATTATACTACTGCTTGTTACGTTATATCTGTTCACTGAGCTCTAGTAGCTCAGCCGCGTTTTCTTTTCCCGCGGCAGGTTTTAGTTGGAAGCTGGGTAAGAGTGAAGAGACTTTTGGACTTAGAAGACCTTGATAGTTATGCTGAAGTAGAAGTCATTAGAAGGATTGCATTTGCAGACTTAGTATTTAGTTTTATTTCCTTTGTATCCTTATGTATTCAGATTTCATTTGTAACCTTTGAGAACCATTGTATTACTTTTGATTGTATGCTATGTTTGATCTGATATGAAGCCATTAATGTGATACTTCTACCCTTGCTGGGTTGAGGTGTTACACGCTTGGTTTTGTCCATATTTGCCTCGTTTTCAATCCTTTTGTACCTGCAACACACAAAACACAATCCAAGGATATTTGTAACATTATATGGTCCATTTGGGTGTTTTTGGTCATTTTTGTGGGGTTTTTCGGGTATAAAATGATGAGTAAATGGCTACTCATCAATCCCCCACACTAAGCGATTGCTAGTCCCTAGCAATCCGATCATATAAAGTAATGAAAGGATCAAAAATATCAAGGTTACCAAAAATATACCACCCCGTTTTGACTTTATTATAAAATGCAAGTAATTTAAACGAGAATAAACGTAAATATCATGCTTGATTATCAAAAGTGGCATCATGGAACGGGAATCACACAAAATGGGTGACTCCGGGGAATTGTAATCGTCATCCCCTTTTTATACTTCCCAACTAAGTCTAAAACCCTTGTGCAAACGTTTTTGTAAAATGCTAACACTACTAATATTTGCAACCTATGTAAGCCGAGACTTAACTTTTCACTCCCACAATTATTTATAAGTTAAGTGTGTGTGCTTGTTTTCAAAGTTTTGATCGTAAAAATCGACATTTGTTAGGGTTAAAAACCGACAATGATTTAGAAATTAGAGATTCAAAGGTGAGATCACTCCATGTAGCGACTTTCTTCTCAGCTTATCCTTAGTAAACTTAGGAGGCTAGGTTTTTACACCCTCGAGAATAGTATCGGAGCTCACGGGATCTTTGAAGTCAACAATTTCTAAATCACCGTCCAACTTTTAGACAATATTGACGAATACTAGTTCAACTTTCGATTTAAATTTAAGAAGAAGCAAGTTTCTCACACTTATTCATAAACAAACATAAACATTTTTTTATTTATTTTTTCATTCTTCATCACTTTTTTTTTTTTTTTTTTTTTTTTTTTTTTTTTTTTTTTTTTTTTTTTTTTTTTTTACTTGTGTACCCTAAACGACGGAGCTTCACGGTTTAGTTCCAAGACCTTACACCTTTCGGAATAAAGGATCCAAGGGCCGTTACAACGGAGTGTTCCAAGACTCTAGACATTCCTGAAATGAGGATCCAAGGTGGTTAGACCAAGACCTCACACATTCCTGAACTAGAGGTCCAAGGGCCGGTGCAAGAGGGTAGCCAAGACCTAAACGCCTTCCGGAAATAAGGATCCAAGGCCCGATCTCGAATCCGTAGCTTAGAGCACTTATTTATTCATACTCAAAATTTTAATCTTTGCAACTTTCAAGCAATTGCTCACTTTCATTTTTGCATTCTTTTTGGGTTTGTAAGAAAGAATGCTTGTTCCGAAATTTAAATAAAACTTTGAACTAGTATTCTAAATCAAGATTGTATAAAAATTTATTTGCTTAACAAAAACGGTTTTTGCGTTCAAAAGTTTGAAAATAACACTAGTTTTAGTCAGGTTAGGATCTTCTGGGAGGAAAAGCCATAGATTACTTATATAAGCTCTAAAGAGAACCAACTACTCCACGCTTAGCATTTTCATTTGCACAATTCGCAAAAACTTAGCCTAAACGTTAAGGGTAGCAGCTAGATCAACACTCTAGCAGAGTCGGGATTTCCCTTGTTCTAGCCTAATCAAGTCTAAACTTTCATTAATACCGAATTATTAATGTATAGCAAATTATTTTTATTGTGCAAAGCACTTCTTTTAGACGAAAAATATGATAAAAATTTTAAAATTTTTGGTCAAAACGGGGGTTGCTAGAGTACTAGAAGGTACAAAATGCGAAAATTTTTAAAATTTGGTCAAATTCGCAAGAATTCTCCCCCACACTTAGAATTGAATATTGCCCTCAATATTCAAAGTACCGGCCTGAGCCGACACTATAGAACGTAAAAGGGTAAGACTACTACCTAAGTGTGGAAACGAAATCTTGTTTTCACAAAAAGGATTAAATAAGATATCCCTGGATAAACATAAACACAAAGATAGGATATTGGGCGGCTGGATTGAAAACAGGCGCGTCAATCATCACGATCTACGGGAATCCTGAAAACAAAGGCAAACATACAACAACAAAGCACAAAGTAGAGGAACTCCCCCACACTTAGTGTTAGAAATAAGAAAGAAGATAGAAGGATAAGCATGGGTTGCCACCCACGAAGCGCTTGTTTTTTATCGAGTCGTATAGCTTAGACTCGCCCCGAATTCATTTGTCCTTGGGGGAGCAAGTGGAAGAGAAAATCTCCATCGGACTTTCTTTTAAGATGTTTGAAGAAACATTGAAGTGTTTGAAAGTTCCACTCTGACGAGATACACCCGGCTTAAAAGAATGAGAGATGCCGGGGTCAAAAATTTTGTCCTCACTCCCGAATGAGTGACTGAAAGGACAATCTACCTTATAGGAGAAGAAAGGTAGAAAAACTCGAACGACATATGTGAAGTCAATATAAGGGCGATCCCCAAAAGGCACTGTCACGTATGTCGGAGAAAGAATATCTTTTTGATTCTCGGGATTAACAATTGAGATCATATTATCAAAAACATTAGAGTCTTTGACCTCATCGTTCTCTAACACTTCAATAAACAGCGGATTAACGTTGCTAGAAAAGCAATCGTCATCAAATTCAAAAAGAGTGTTAGAGAAAATCCCGGAAGTAACTTCAGAGATGTCAAGAGATTCTCCAAAAATTGGAGAATCACATTCTCTGTCAAATATCTCCTCGGACTCACTTGGGGTTGGGACAAGGTTCTCAGCACTAGACTTTATGAATTCGTCCGATTCCTTTTCAGGAACAGTGCTAAGATGCTCATCCCCCATATTGAGAGAGTCCTCGGGTCTAGACTGAGAGGGTTGAGAAATGGTATCATTTAAGGGAATAAAACTCTCCTCTTCGTCTTCTTCATCCTCATCATCGTCATCAAGAAGGGCAGCCCTGAGAAATATGGAATGCATTTTTGCTCCTCGTTCTCTGGCTAGTAATTCTGCACAAGATTCTTCATGAGGATTTTCTTGGGTATGTATTTTACCCAAATCCCTGACTTCTTGTAGTAAATCAAGAATATGAAGAACGTCTTCTGAAAGTTCTTGAGACGGTGGCTGAGGTGGTGGCTGAATCATTTGGTACTGTGGAGGTTGGTCATGATAAGAATAGTCATAATTGTCACAAGGGACATGCATCATAGACAAGTGGGTTCCTCGTTTGACAATCAGAGCTATAGTGAGGACCTCCACAGTACTCACAACAATAATATTGTTGTGACTGATTCGGTGAATTATATGGATAATGGTCATACCCGAAGTTTTGATAACATGGAACCTGCTCATAGACAAACGTGTTCTCTGTTTGACAATCAAAACCCGGGTGAGGACTACCTCCACAATATTCACAAGAATATGTCTCCATTTGGTGTTGTGGGGGCTGGTCGAAAAAGTCGGTTGTTTCATGGTAGGAATAAGGATTTTGGTCATAGACAAACCCGTTTCCCGATTCCACCATGCTACAACCGGGACAATTCCTGCCATTTGGAGGACCTCCACACCATTGACAACCATAATGGTACGATGAAGACATAGAGAAGAGGAATTAAACGGATAGAGGGATAAGAAATAAAGAATCAAACGGATAAGAGGGTTGAGAAGAATATTTTTGGATTTTTAAAATTTTGAAACATTGAAAATCACAAAAGAAAAAGGAAAAATAATTTGGAGAAGAAAATCTTTTTGGGTTTTCATGGTTTTTCAATTTTTTTGGATTTTTGATAAAAAATATTCACAAGATATATACGAAACTTCACGAGGAAGGTTCTTCAAGTCACTAATCGTCAAACCGTAACGATATTGTCGCAACACACCTCCCCGGCAGCGGCGCCAATTTAAATTTCAGAAAAATGCAATTCTTTTTTCCAAAATTTTATTATGTCATTTAGGACGTAGGAAAATTAATTTGGCACCCGTAGGATTAGTTTTTCGTAGATTTTCACGTTTATGCTCGTTATTTATATTTTAGTTCGCGTTTTTTAGATTTTCGTTACGTGTTTTTAGTTAATTAGATTTTTGCGTATTTGCTTTGTTATTTACTTTAATTAGTTTTAGAAATCACAAACTCTCGTCTTTTCAAGCACTTTAATTACGAACCGAAAACGATATCCTCAATTTCACGCCTCGTTGGGACCTCGACCCGGGTATTCACTTATCCGGTTATTAAATCGATTGTCGCGTTGAACCGTTCCTAGTTGACTTTTCTTCGTGAGAGGTTGACTTGCGAGTTGTTCGACCCGGATTATCAACCCACGATCAAAACAAAACCCCAAAAGTCTTAGAAAGCTTGAATAATCAAAACCCTTGCTTGTTATTCTTCCTTGTAACTCGACAGTGAACCAAATGGAAGTGAAGGTGATTTGTATTTATGTTGTGTAGTTTGAATGTGTGATGAGGTGTGGGAGCTCGAGGGTTTTTATAGAGGCACAAGGTACCCTCTTTGATTATTTTAATAGAGACTTTTGAAGCATGCTTGTTATGTCCCGTCGAATGAAAACAAAGAGGTGTCAAATGTTTGTGTTGTTATGTCGATGGAATGGAAAGGGTGGCAGCTAATTATAATGAAATGAGGAAAAGAAAATGTGACACTCATGACTTGCTACTGCCGAAGGACAAAGAAGAAGGAAAAGAAAGAAAAAAAAATATATAAAGGGATGTATGTTGGAGTATATGAGACATTTTATCCAAAGGTTACCCATTTTATTATTGTTTATGTCCTAGGTTAGCATTTAGAGGGGTCATTAGGGTGGCTTGATTCCTTGTCTTTGGATAGCCTTTCACGCAAGGTAAGGAAAGAAAAAGAGTTTGTGTGAGTGTCGAGTGATTTGACTTGTGTGGTTTTGGCCTTGTGTCGAGTTGCAAGGAAACAAAGAAAAGATATGCAAAGGTCCAATGTATATACACTTGTATTAGTTTAGTGAGTTTATGTTTTATGTATGTGTCGAGTGAAAGCAAAGAAAGAAACAAGGAAGTATATTGATAAGTTAAAAATTTTAGATGTTGGGCTTGTGTTGTATTTTTGGTTCGGTCTCAAGAAGCAAAGAAGAAAGAAAAAAAAAATATATATATCTCATGGGCTTGTAGTAGTGGTGTTCGGCCCACTCAAAAAAATATAGGTGATGGGCTGTGAGTTGGGTTTGGCCCAAGAAAAGAAAGAAAGAAAGAAAATGAAATTTATTAAATGAATAATGAAATAATAATTTTATTTGTAATATATACATATTGATTAGATTGATTCGACATATTTGGAGTTCATATAACTTTTAGTGTCGGTGCGCAAGTGAGCTATTCATGACAAGTCTTGTAATTGTTAAAGAGTGATTGGTGAGTGTTACTTGAAAAAAAAATTAACCCGTAAAAATAGGTTATTCAACTTTAAATTTGGATCACTTGGTAATTAACATTAATAAATGACATGGGGAATTACAAGGTATTACAAAAAGGGACAATATCAAGAATACTCTGCCTTTCATCAGTCTTCATGCTTCCAAAAATGATTGTGCTCTTACTGTAGTTAGGAGATAGACCAGTGATAGAGCCAAATTCATTTATAGCTTCCATAATGACCTCCACAAATTCCTTATTACCATGACAAAACATAAATAAGTCATCTGCAAAGCAGACATGAGTCAACTTCGATTTTTTACATCCAAAGTGATACTTGAACCCTTTCTTGCTTTCAATTTTATCTTGCATAATTACATCCAGTAACTCAATAACCAATGTAAATAGGTAAGGAGACATTGGGTCTCATTGCCTAAGCCCTCTACCAGGAGATGGTATTTTAGGGACCAAAGTGATGATTGTGGAATTGATTTCTGTTAACATCTTCCCTGTCTCAAAAAATTCTCTAACAGCTCTGCAGATATCCTTTCCCACTACACCCCAAGCTTTTTTGAAGAAAGAGGATGAGAAACCATCAGGTCCACGTGCCTTGCTATCATTGATATTAAACATTGGAGCTTTAATCTCCTCATCATTAACATATTGAATCATGGATCTTGCCTCCTCATCAGTCAACTTTTTGTTGATATAACCAGTTAAATCCATTTCTCTCACAGGGACACTTTCACCTAAGAACTTTTGGAAATGTTGAACAAATAGGCCTGCAACTTGCTCACCTTCAATTCTATTCCCCACATTATCCTCAATGGTACTAATTCTGCTCTTATGATACCTACTCTTCAGGGTTCTATGAAAAAAAGGCATTATTTCTATCACCCAAACTCGGCCATTTTACCTTTGCTTTTTGAAACAATAAATTCTCTTCAATCTTCAAAGCAGCCATATAATCACTTAAAATGTTACATTCCTCTTCTCTAAGTCGCTTATCATCTGGATCTCTATCAATTTTGATCTGCATATTCTCCAGTTTATCTCTCAGATTGGCCACATTCTCAAAAAACATTTTCATCCTTCCATGCTAACCTTTTCAAATGCCCTTTCAACCCTTTCAATTTCTTAACTGTCTTGAACATCTGACATCCTGCAATTTCCTCTTTCCAATATTGCTCAACCAAGGGTAAGAACTATTTTTTTCAGTAACAAAGTTAGCAAACTTGAAGGCTTTCTTTTTAACTTGTAAAGCATTAGGAATATTTAGTAAAGTAGGGCAGTGATAAGATATAAGGTAAGGAAGAAAAATAGCATGAGCCTGAGTAAACATACCAATGAAAGTATCATTCCCCATAATTCTGTCCAGCTTCTTCAAAATTCCACATTTATTCCCAGCTTTCACTTTGTGAAGATTTTTGGTCCAAGTATAGAATAATCCAGAGCTATTGATGCCTTCCACTTCAATGTTATTGGTGCATTCTCTAAATTCTTGCATATCAGGAGACATACAAGAACTATCAGCAGAATGCTCATTAGGAGCAAGTGTCACATTCATATCCCCAAAAATAGCCCATGGCATATTCCCTACTAACCTCTTGTAAATGCATAAATCTTTCCATAGAATCCTTCTCTCAGCTCTACTATTAGCAGCATATATAAAAGTGCAAAACAAATCAATATTACCTGTGACAGTTTTCACTCTACACAGGATTGATTGTTTAGCTACATGGACCATACTTAAGCCGACTCTATCTTGATTCCACCTAACCATTATTCTACAACCTTTATCACACATTCTCAAATTATTTGTCCATTCCCATATTCCAAAAATTCTATCACCAGTTCTTTGTAACTTGTGAGCTTTTGAATGAGTTTCAAGAACTGCACAAATACTAAGCTTTTCATTCTCAATAAAATTCCTAATCTCATTTTGTTTGTCAGTGGTACTTAGACCCCTGATATTCCAGCTTCCAATTTTCAAATCCATTTAAATGCAATTTTGATCTTCCAACACATCTCTATCATTTCCTCTTAAAACATCATTCTCCATACATTGTACTATTCATGATTCATCCTGATACACATCACTTTCTTCATCTATATACCCAATATCCACCATTACCTTATTACCTTTATCCCCAATTTGCTCCTTTCTCTTATTAAAATACCCTACCATATCAATGCTCCATTTAGTTAACTCTTCCTCTGTAGGCTCCTTTTTTTGTCTTAAAAAATCTTCTACTATTTCCTTGATCCTAATATCCTCCAATTTAGACTGCTCATTCACATTATAATCTTCCAAAATTGAGTACTTATTAGCAGATCTCCTTAGTTCAGATACAACTTCATTGCCCACTTTCCAAGCTTTCTTTTCTGGAGTTTTGTTACCCACATTCAGTTCATCTTTTTTCCCTTTATCCATCTCCACTTTAGAGTTCACAATCCTATTGTTATTAACTCCATTTGTATTAGTTTTAGGTTGGTAGGCAAACTGTGCAACAGGTTTAGGCTGCACTTTTTTACCATACTTAGGTTGCTGATACTGCTTATTCTGCCTTCTGCCATCACCCCTTACACCATTTTTCTTATTCCTAACTTCCTCAAACCCATCATTAGTACTCTTCTCATTATTTCCAGTCATTTCCTTAGGTTTTGAATTCTCTTCCACAATGCACTTCTTACCAAAGTTCTGATCAGTATGTCCAAAAATACAACAAGTAGTATACCTAGGAAGAGTCCAGTCAAATTCAACTTTCACCTTCTTCATGCATATTTCCTCCTTTAGACCATTTCTGTATACAACCTCAATCATTTCAGGGATTTCTGTAGTAGCAGTCATCTCAACTAGCACTCTACCAAACCTTATCCTTCCTACACCCATTTGACACATTCTAGCAGTTTCATTATCCATGACCAAAGGTTTGCCAACTCTACTTGCTAGTGTACTAATCCCCTTAACAGTCCATGCCTCTATAGGAATTCCATACATCTTAATCCAAACTGGCAACTTCACCAAATCCTGCTTATCTAAACACAGGCTTATATCCCATTTCTGAACAATTAAGGGCTTATTCTTAACCATCCAGGGTCCATTACTAGAAACAAATTCTAAACCTTCATCTCTAAAAACCTTCATATAGTAGACTCCATTGCAGATATCCACAATATCCTTGAAACCATGCCTACCCCACATTCTACTAAGATTATATCTCAGTTCATTCACAGTCATATTTTCACCAACAAAATATCCACATAAGGTTTTTTCCCATTCCTTACTACCTTCAGTAATTAGTACATCATCAAACACCACTATTTCAGTCCCATTTGCATCAATTTCAGTAGGAATTTCAAGCAGTTTTTTATCCAACATCTGTCTATTGTTAGTGACATTAGCATATGATCGTTTGACTTCTTTATTCTTACTCTAATTTCCATCATTTTGTTCAGTTACATCCTTATTCACATTAGTAACATCATTCTGAACAGAAGCAGTAGGATTAGGTGATACATGCGCAGACGAATCCATTTGATTCACATCACCACTATTCTTACTACCTGGTCTATCCCCATCCACTGTTTCAACAACATTCCCATCCTTCACTTTCACACTACTACCCTCATCTTCCTTATTCATTGCACTAACCTCTTCAATTCCATTATCCTCTACATACTGAGTACTATTTCCTTCCTCTGTTACTTCCTCATTGACCTCTGAACGTTTTTTACTTAGCTTGCCCACAACATGATCATTATACCTTGACGGAACCCTAATTTTTCTTTTTTGAGTTTTCTTTTTGTTAATACAAATATCGTCCTAAAAACGTTATTTATATTTTACGATCTTTGCTTAATTTTGTTAATGACAATTACAAAGTTTATCTTTAAGCAAAGCATAAATAAGATTAAGTCTTTTACATTTATAGTGATAAGCATTTTACAAACACATTTTACATTACAAAGTTCACTAGGAATAACATATACAAGTTTACATGTTTATTTTTTAAAATGGAAACTTTATTAGTTAAATATTAGGATGACATCATGGCATGCATCATGTACACAATCTTGGTAAGATTTTGTGATATTTTTTTAAGATCTTCAAGCCAAAGAGTTGACATTTGAAGATATGAAAAGATATGGCAAGATTTGGAAAGATTTGAAGATCTCTTAGCTGGCCTGACACGGCGGATCCAATTGGATACACGGACGGATCCATATTTAGGGATCCGCCGCCTGTTGATCAGCTTTGCCTATAAATAGCAAGCTGATCATTTGGCCATTTCATCACTCATACAGCTTAAAATACATGCTCATTCATTTGCATATCACTAACCCTTAGCTTACTAACATTTCATAGATCTTTCCTTTTGTAGCAAAGAAGATCTCAACATATAAGGAGTAACAGTCTGTTATCTTCCTTCTAACTTAGAGTCTGTGTGTTCTTGTATTAGTCACACATCATAGTTAGTATCATTCATACAGTAGAGTCCGGTTAGTGTTTTAGTCCTCAAAACACATAGAGTGAACGGGAGTGGTTGTACCCTTGTAAAGAACCAAACGGGAGTGGTTGTACCCTTGTAAAGAACTCGGTGTTTAGCTTAGTACCGGAAAAAGATTAAGCGACATGTAAAGGTTTTCTCCGCCTAGAAGGGAGCTTGTTTCTTAGTGAAGATAAACTCTCGAGTTAGAGGCTCGAGGAGTGTAGTAGGGCAAGGAAGAGAGTCCTTGTAGCCGAACCACTATAAACAACTGTGTTGTGTGGTTTGATCTTTCCTCTCTTTACTTATTTACTAATATCTCTTGTTTGTGTGCTTGATTGTTTACTTGACTTTGAAATCACAATAAGTAACAAAGCAAATTAATTTTAAACGGTAAAACTATTCAACCCCCCTTCTAGTTTTCCACAATTGGTATCAGAGAGGTGTTACTCAAGATTTTCAAAATATATTGTATTTTAAAAACTTGAAACGATCATGGATTTTGAAAACTTTAAAGAAGGGCAATCTATGCAAAGACCACCACTATTTGAACCAAATTGTTTCATATATTGGAAAAATCGCTTTGAGACATATGTGAAGTCAAAGGACATAGATCTGTGGTATATTATTGTATAGGGTGATTACAAACCCATAAGTAGTGATATTTCAGGCGGTCGGGATATAGGTAACTCTTTTATTCGTCATAGTGATGAACAAAAGAGGTTAATTGCTAAAAATAATGAAGCCAAAATGATGTTTTACAATGCCTTACCTAAAAAGGAATATGAAAGAGTTTTCATGTATAAAACGGCTAAAGATATTTGGCAATCACTAATCATCACTCATCAAGGGAACTCACAAGTCAAAGATAACAAAATTGATCTTCTTGTTCAACAAAATGAACAATTTGTTATCTCTGAAGATGAGACCATTGATAGTGCTTTTTCTAGGTTTAATACTATCATTACATCTCTTAAAGCACTTGATGAATCTTTTTCTAGTAAGAATTTTGTCAGGAAATTTCTAAGTGCACTCCATCCGAAGTGGAGAGCAAAGGTGACAGCTATTGAAGAATCTAAGGATCTTTCAAGTATGACACTGGATGAGCTCATAGGAAACCTCAAAATTCACGAAATGGTGATGGAAAAAGACTCAGAAATAGTTAAAGGCAAGAAGGAGAAAATGAAGTCCATTGCCTTGAAAGCTAAAGTAGAGTCAAGTGATGAAGAGTCATGTTCTAGTAGTGAAGATGAAGAATATGCCATGGCGGTAAGAGATTTCAAGAAATTCTTCAGGAGACGAGGAAAGTTCGTTAGACCACCTCGTGAAGAAAAGAAATCCTCTCATGATGGAAAAGGAAAGATAGATAGGAAGTGTTATAGGTGTGGGGACTCTAGTCACTTGATATGTGAATGTCTAAAGCCTCCAAAGAACAAATCTCAAAGAGCCTTTGTAAGTGGAGCTTGGAGTGATAGTGAAGGAGATGATGATGAGCATAAGAATGACGAAATTGCTCTCATGGCTCACGACTCAGAAGAGGTACATTCTGACTCATCATACTCCTCTATAGATGATGAATCTTTAGAAATAGAATATAACAAACTGTGTGAAATTACCCTTAAAATCATAAACAAGAATAAATTCTTAAAAACCAAAACAACACTTTTAGAAAACGAAGTTCACTGGTTAAAAGAAAAGGAGATAAGAATTGAAAAGGGTAAAAGTGTTAAAAAAACATGTGTGTCATGTCAGGAGCTTAAGTTAGAACTAGAAACACTTAAGTCAACACAGGAAGAACTCATCAAACAAAATTCTAAGTTTAGAAAGTTTGATAAAAACATAAGTTGTGCAGATGAGATAATGAAGATACAAAAACTACCTAATGATAAAACCGGACTAGGATTTATGAAACTAGGAAGCTTAGGTGAGTTTGAGAAACAAACAGTGAAAGAAAAAGAAACTGTTCCAACTAAGTCAGAAGCTGACGGATCCGCCAGTTGTGCCAAAAGGATCCGCCGGTACAGGTTGTGAACAGAAGGTTCTAAAAACTGACCGTACTGAATTCGTTAGAGTCACTAGAAAACCTAGTACTAGTACAACTGATAATAAACAAAAACCATCAGTGTCTATAGGAAAAGGTCAAGTTAGAAATGAGTATAGAGTTAAAACGGTTCAACAGGCACCCAAAACTAGTTTTCCCAAACACCCTTTTCCAAAGAGTAACTTTAACTCGCAACATCATTATCAAAGAAATTGGAACCAAAACATGTCTAGAAACTTTCAAGGTCCCAACTTCATGCCATGGAACATTTGTCCACCATTTCCATACATGAATCATGATAATGTTATGTTTAACCCAAACGGACCCATGAGATATTGGGGACCAAACGCTTGAGTTTTTCTTGAACTTAGGTGTGCTTAAAAGTTGAACTAGAACCTGATGAATGGATCAAAGATAGTGGGTGCTCAAGGCACATGACGGGAAACAAAAGCCTTTTCTCAGACTACCAAGTGTATGACGGAGGTAATGTCACATTCGGTAGCAAGCTTAAAAGTAAAATCATCGGAAAAGGTACGATTTCTCATGACTCTCTCACTATTAATGATGTTGCTCATGTAGATAACTTAGGATTTAACCTGCTTAGTATTAGTCAATCATGCCGCAAAAAGTATAACGTCCTTTTAATGAAAATGGAAGTAAAATACTTAAGGATGGCATAACTGTAGGAAAAGGTGTTTTGAAGAATAACGTTTACGTTATGAAACTCGACAAAACACCTAAAGACAAGCTTTGTCTTACCTCCTTGGACGAAAACTCAACTCTATGGCATCGACGCTTAGGTCACGCCAATATGAGGTTAATTCAATCCGTATCATCTAAGGAACTCATTAGGAACCTGCCCAAGTTGAAATATGACCAACACTTTTGTGATGCTTGCAAAATAGGAAAACAAGTTCATAATAGCCATAAGGCTAAAAACATGGTGTCTACATCTAGGTGTCTAGAATTATTACACATGGATTTGTTTGGTCCATCCGCTATACAAAGTTATGAGGGAAACTTCTATACTTTGGTAATAGTAGATGACTACTCTAGGTATACATGGACTAAGTTTCTAAAAACTAAAAATGAAGCATTTGATAAATTTGAAATCTTAAGTAAGAAAATTCAAAATCAAATAGGAAGTAACATAGTATCAATTAGAACTGAACATGGTCGTGAATTCGACAACGAATTCCAATTCGAAGCTTTTTGTGATGCCAATGGCATAACTCATAATTTCTCGGCTCCACGAACCCCTCAATCTAACGGTGTGGTAGAACGCAAAAATAGGACCATTCAAGAAATGAGTAGAACCATGTTAAACGAACAAAACATACCTCAAAAGTTTTGGTGTCACGCTGTAGATACATCTACATATATTCTAAATCGAGTTCTAATTAGACCATTCTTAGGAAAGACTCCATATGAGTTGTACAGAGGCAAAAAGCCTACTTTAGGATATTTTAGAGTGTTTGGAAGCAAGTGCTTCATTTTAAAAACAAAGGACTATCTCACCAAATTCGACCCAAAGTCGTATGAAGGTGTATTTCTAGGATATTCACAAACTAGTAAAGCATACATAGTTTTGAACAAAGAAACCTCAAGAGTCGAGGAATCATTGAATGTAACATTTGATGAAAGTCCACCTCCCTCTAAGACATCACCTTTGGTAGATGATGACTTAGTTGAAGACCAAATGGTTAATAATCAGGAAAATGTTGAAAATGAGAAAGAAGATGAACCGGTGAAAGGAGTGATAGTTAATATCAAAGAAACCAAAAGTCATCTATTGGAAAACGTCATAGGAAAAATCAATGAAAGAACATTAAGGTCTAAAGCTCAAAATGAAAGTAATTTCTTTTGTTTTGTTTCAACAATAGAACCTAAAAATGTTAATGAAGCCATAAAAGATGAATCTTGTGTCATTGCGATGCAAGAAGAATTAAATCAATTTGTTAGGAATAACGTTTGGACATTAGTTCCACAACCTAAAAATCAAACCATAATAGGTACAAAATGGGTTTTTAGAAATAAAATGGACGAAAATGGCATTGTGTCTAGAAACAAAGCTAGGTTAGTAGCACAAGGCTATAATCAACAAGAAGGCATAGATTATGATGAAACTTTTGCACCCGTAGCTAGACTTGAGTCAATTAGGATATTACTTGCATATGCATGTCCATATGACTTTAAACTATTTCAAATGGATGTCAAAAGTGCATTTCTAAATGGTTTCATAAATGAAGAAGTATATGTAGCACAACCTCCCGGCTTTGCCGATTTTGAAAAACCTAATCATGTCTAAAAACTTAAGAAAGCATTATACGGACTTAAGCAAGCACCAAAAGCTTGGTATGATCGACTTAAGACCTTCCTAGTTGAACATAAGTATACCATGGGCCTAGTAGACAATACTCTCTTCACCAAAAAAAAGGGATCACATATTATCATCGTCCAGATATATGTGGATGACATTATATTCGGTTCAACTTGTCAAGAGTTATGCGACGATTTCTCAAAAATCATGCATGACGAGTTTGAAATGAGTATGATGGAGGAACTAAACTTTTTATTAGGTCTCCAAATAAAACAATTAGAAGATGGGATATTCTTCAACCAATCTAAGTATATCAAGGATATGCTTAAGAAGTTTGGTCTTGAAGATTCAAAACCCATGAAAACACCAATGTCTTCCGAAACCAAACTAACCAAGGATGACGAAAGTGAATCCGTAGATAGAACTAAATACAGAGGGATGATTGGTAGTTTACTCTACCTAACGGCTAGTAGACCGGACATCATGTTTAGTGTTTGTCTATGTGCACGCTTTCAAGAAGATCCCAAAACATCCCATCTTGAATCCGTTAAACGGATATTTAGGTACATAAAAGGCACTACACATTTAGGATTATGGTATCCCAAAGGGACAAGTGTAGAAACTATAGTGTATGCCGACTCAGACCATGCCGGTGACTATGTTGATAGGAAAAGTACTAGCGGTATTTTTACTTTTGTAGGACATTGTCTAACCTCATGGTTTGCTAAGAAACAAACAGCTCTCGCCATATCAACAACTGAAGCCGAGTACGTGTCAGCAGGAAAAGCTTGCCAACAAGCACTGTGGATGAAACAAGCTCTCGTCGACTACGAAATTGTACTCAACGACATCCCCATTCTTTGTGACAACAAAGGAGCTATCGATCTTAGCAAAAACCCAGTCCAACACGCTAGAACTAAACACATAGAGATACGTCATCACTTCCTTCGTGACAATGTTCAGAAGGGAAACATCTCAATTGAGAAAGTTTCCTCAGAGGACAACATTGCTGACATCCTCACAAAACCTCTCAAGAGAGAACCTTTCAATTATGTTAGACTTGGCTTAGGATTAATGGAACCTAGTGAGTAGATTAGACATTAGCTCAAACCTTAGATTAACCAAAACACGGCAAAAGTCAAACCTTGTGTTCTGATCCTGCGGATCCAAACGACAACAAGGGCGGAACCCTTGTTTGGGATCCGCTGGATCCGTCACATGATGACCAGGTTTTTATATTAAATAAACTCTTGCACTATTCATCATTCACTCCAAAATATATCACCCACTGGAAATACGACCAATAATTCACCAAACTCACAAATTAGGCCATCTTTCTCAACCAAATTGTGCTCAAATCATCACTGTAAGTATCCTTAACATGTTTGCATTCCTGATCTGCGTCTAGGATTTCTATTTCATGCACAAAATCAAAACTTGGGGTTATGCATAATTCTTGAAAAATCATGGAGCATATTTACTAAATTGCATAACAAATCATGTTTTTCATAGTTAGGAATTGCATCTTGTAGTACATTGTCATTATTCATCAAAAACCTCATGAGAAATTTTTGCTAAAATCTTCTCACGACTAGGAAAAATGGTTTTTGGACATTGTTCATACAAATACAAAAACGTTATGTTTTGAGCATCACTTGCATAATGTCTCTTGAATGCTAAAGGGAATACATAATTAATATGTATTTTCAGGTACATTCAATCGTAGCTACATTGAAGTAGGAGCGTTTGGGTTATCTCTTGTTTTATCATAAAACTTGCATAAACATAATTTTCATGCATCAAAATGAGTCGAGATAACCGCACCTCCACATTGTCCCCATGTAGGCACACACTAGACATATATATATACTTTTGATAATTTTAACTAAACTATATATTTTTCATGTCTAGGATAACTATGCCTCCTGCAACCAATTACGATCACAAAAAGACTCTCGATTACCTTCCCAAACATCACAAAACCAAGGGTCTAACCGAAGCCCAAGTCAACATCTTTATGGCACTAGAAAAATATTACGTCCATGAGGGTAGGGTAGTAGACCCCTCATTCTATGAAGACACAAATCTACGCGAGCAATTAGCCGCAATTCATTTTGATAGTCTCCTAGATATTGATGAGCCTATATTACCTAGGTTCATTCTTGAGTTCTATGCCACCATAGGTCTTAGTTCAAGTGACAATGGTCTTTTGAGCATTCACTTTAGTATCAATGGAACCTTGTTCAATATTCCCCTAGATCAATTTAGTGAGGTCTTAGGAGTTTCAAATTATGGAACATGTGTCTACTCCGATAAATGGTCTTTGACTATTCTTGAATCAAACCTTCAAAGAACGGCACCATATACCACTCCCTTGACCGACAAAGAAACCATTAGGGAACATCTTTTCTTACCTAGGCATAACCCAACTAGGGTACATCGAGGTAAGCAAGTGGCTAGAGATCCATTTGCTATGGAGCTAAATGAACTCAAGCCCAAGTTTAGGAAGCTAGAAGAAGTTTTGAGAGCCAACGTCATTAGCACGGTAGGAAATCGAGATCACATCAATGCTTGTCTATGTTACATGATGTATAGTGTGTCCACCCGTCAACCTTTCAACCTTGCATTCTATATCGCCAAGCGAATGGCCGATATTCCGATTCAAGGTAACATGGCAATGCCTTATGAAATGCTCTTAACTCGTCTCTATAGAGCTTTTGCACCTATTCCTAGAAATGCCTTAGGTTTTGTTCCCGATTATGATGAAATTCAACACACCTTTGTTCCCTTAAGCGATTTTAGGGTAGCGGTTGACAAAGGCAAACGTCCTCGTGCTCAAACATCATCATCATCATCATCATCATCAATGAGTGACGATGACGGCTTGCCAAACTCTAGGATCCCTCCACCGGAATACTTGCATCAACTTCCACCAATTGCGAATGAATCACCGGAGTTCAAGCAAACCAAGGGGATGATGAAGATCTTGGGGCGTTGGATAATGAAACTTCAAAAGGGGTACAAGAAGTTGAGTAAGAAGTTCAAATGAGAGGAGTGTTTGGGGCAAGACATTATTTGACAATTATGTGTTAAACATGTATGGTTCTTAACTTACTGTGGTAGTACTTGATGTGTTTGTGAACTAACTCAGATTTGCAGGTCGATAGCACTAAGTGTTATCAATTTTCCGAGTTTAAGCCCCCGTTTGGCTTAACTCCCTATATGGTAAAATATTATGATCGGATTTATCTATGTGCAAACGTGTGTTAGAATATATATATTTAGTATATTTGTACTATATATTAGCTATTACATAAGTTATAGGAGAAATTTCGGGTTTTGGTCAGAAAACGTGAAATATACATTGCTCTCTGTTAAGTTTTAGCACATTCGGTCGGCGGATCCGACAGATCCCAAAAATTGGATCCGCCTAGTGTATCACTTGGTTCCGCCATTCCATGACCCACGGATTTCACGGCTCCCCAACTTTGGCTCCGCCTTTGTTGTCGATTGGATCCGTTGGTATAACAGTAACTTTTCTCAAATTCCCGACTCATCCCGACACTAAAATTTTAGGTTGTAGCTGTCTTAGATTATGCTCACTGATCATTACACTCCTTAGAATGCTCTAGGAAATTCTTAGAACATTAGGAACTCAATTTCCCACCAAAATTTGAATTTTCAAAATTTTCCTGTGAGTTACCTTTCTAATACAAGTAAGGAACCCTTTTTAGGTATCCGTCAAATCCGTGGAAACATCTTGTCATCAGAATTTCCACTATCTTCTTGCATTTACTTCAAATCCACTTCATATCACTCAACTTCATTTCAATGGATTGACCTTGAGACATGACAAGCTTGAATTTTTGTTCCAAATAATTAGAAACTAACATTCTCCATTGGATTTACATCCAATCCAAACACACACCCCAACAAACCTTCTGCCTATAAATTAGTACCTTAGGATCATCACTACACTCACTCACTCACCATTTTCTCTACTTTCTCTCCTGTACATCTTAGCAACCTTACTTCACCATGACTAAGTCAAACAACTCTTCCACCTCTAGACCTCCAAAACGAACAACCCGCATAAGTGTTAAACCATGTTGTTTCATCAACTTAGCAAACTCATCATCAGAGGAATCATCTCCTCTAAATATCTCATCACCCATTGCAAGTGAGAATTTCCTCACACTTTCCACTCCAACACCATCCAATGTTGTTATCTATACACCACCACCAATCATTACTCCAATAGCCACTACTCCGCCACCGGTTCCATCACAGCCTGTTAAATCACCATCACCCCCAAAATCACTCAAACTACAACCAATTGAGCTATTTAGGACTCCACCTTTATTACCACACCTATACCTTGATGACTTGGAAGACCTTCCACCAAGGTCAACCAATCCTCCACCCATGACCTTTGAAGGTCAACAACCCATGCTTTTTCATCTGGTTTACCCAGATATCCATGGTCCTTTATACCATGATGTACCACCACCTCAACCTCAAACACAACCTTTATCACCCACATCCACACTAGTTGCCATTGATGAGGCAATGTGGATCAATCTACCACAAACCCAAGAAGAGATTATTTAGGAACTCACCCGCCTCTACTTTCTTTCTAATATGGTTGGATCTCGCCTTGATGAAGCAATGGATCTCCAAACCATCTTGATGAACTCCATCCCCACTCTACCATCATCAAACCAACAACAACAACAACCATCCAACAACAACAACCAACCACCACCACCAACACCACCACCACAAAACCTTGAGACTACTCTTCCTCCCGGTTTTTCGAATCATGATTGCTCACATTGTGAGAGAACGGCTCACTTGGCCCAAAGGACCAACATTTTGGTCCATGAGCTCCAAAATGAGATGAGGTTCATCTTGAACCATGTTCTCGAGCGTCTCAATGCAATCTCTCATCCTCCTCAATAGGAGCTTTGTTAGTTTCCTCTCATAGGAACTTTTTAGGATGATGTTATAGTATTTGACTTTTTAGGATTTATTTTTTTGTTCTAATGTAACATCATTTTTGTGACTTTTGTCACATATTTTTAATGGATGATTGTTATGTGTTTATGCTTGTGGGTGATCAACATTAAGCATATTATTTCATTTTAGAATACTAACATCATTGTGTGGTTGTTTTAACTCCACATATTGCATTGATCAAATGTACATTAGGTACAAAAATTTGATCAGACACTTAATTTTGACTTTCTAGAAGTCAAATGAGTTGACCTTTCTTGGTTGACTATTGCATATGCATATTGCTTCTTGATTGAAGTAACTAACTTTTCTTTTGTAGATTTTCTCAACCTTGATTCATATACGTTGGTACCCTAGCAACGGGGAGTATAGATCGAGGGGGAGTATATCATATACTAACTCATCATTTTTAGCATTTCTCATCCTTGAAACGTATACGTTGGTACTCTAGCAATGAGGAGTATACATCAAGGAGGAGCATATCATAGTCTAACCATTTGTTTTGTAGGAGCATTCATCATATCATACTCTTGAAATGTATACGTTGGTACTCTAGCAATGGGGAGTATACATCAAAGAGGAGCATAGCATATTTTAACAATTTATTTTGTAGGTTCATACATCATATCTTTGTTACTCCATTTAGGGGGAGTATAAATCAAGGGGGAGATTTAAAGTTCTTAAAATAGCATTTCGCTACACATATCTTCTTTTTGTTTCGGCAAAAAGGGGGAGATAGGATTAAGTTTGCATCAACTGTGAAACATCACAGTACATACATTTTAGCTTAAAATAAATTTTAAAACTTGCATAAACTAACTTAATCTATATTTTTAAAAGACTCATCCCTTATTTAAGCTCTCTACTTAAAAATACACTTTATGTTTTGTCATCAACAAAAAGGGGGAGATTGTTAATACAAATATCGTCCTAAAAACGTTATTTATATTTTACGATCTTTGCTTAATTTTGTTAATGACAATTACAAAGTTTATCTTTAAGCAAAGCATAAATAAGATTAAGTCTTTTACATTTATAGTGATAAGCATTTTACAAACACATTTTACATTACAAATTTCACTAGGAATAACATATACAAGTTTACATGTTTATTTCTTAAAATGGAAACTTTATTAGTTAAATATTAGGATGACATCATGGCATGCATCATGTACACAATCTTGGTAAGATTTTGTGATATTTTGTTTAGATCTTCAAGCCAAAGAGTTGACATTTGAAGATATGGAAAGATATGGCAAGATTTGGAAAGATTTGAAGATCTCTTAGCTGGCCTGACACGACGGATCCAATTGGATACACGAACGGATCCATATATAGGGATCCGCCGCCTGTTGATCAGCTTTGCCTATAAATAGCAAGCTGATCATTTGACCATTTCATTACTCATACAGCTTAAAATACATGCTCATTCATTTGCATATCACTAACCCTTAGCTTAATAACATTTCATAGATCTTTCCTTTTGTAGCAAAGAAGATCTCAACATATAAGGAGTAACAGTCTGTTATCTTCCTTCTAACATAGAGTCTGTGTGTTCTTGTATTAGTCACACATCATAGTTAGTATCATTCATACAGTAGAGTCCGGTTAGTGTTTTAGTCCTCAAACACATAGAGTGAACGGGAGTGGTTATACCCTTGTAAATAACCAAACAGGAGTGGTTGTACCCTTGTAAAGAACCAAACGGGAGTGGTTGTACCCTTGTAAAGAACTCGGTGTTTAGCTTAGTACCGAAAAAAGATTAAGCGACGTGTAAAGGTTTTCTCCGCCTAGAAGGGAGCTTGTTTCTTAGTGAAGATAAACTCTCGAGTTAGAGGCTCGAGGAGTGGAGCAGGGCAAGGAAGAGAGTCCTTGTAGCCGAACCACTATAAAAAACTGTGTTGTGTGGTTTGATCTTTCATCTCTTTACTTATTTACTAATATCTCTTGTTTGTGTGCTTGATTGTTTACTTGACTTTGAAATCACAATAAGTAACAAAGCAAATTAATTTTAAACGGTAAAACTATTCAACCCCCCTTATAGTTTTCCACACTTTTTATTCGTCATATTAACAAACTATACTATCATCTAATTAAGCAACAATAATGGTGGTTATAAGGTGATACAGAGCAATTAGAATTTTGGCGCCAAAATCAAAAAGTTAAAACTCAATAAAATTTGGGGAAAATTATATCATGATGTGTAGAATGAAAAACTGAATCGATTGATCGGATTAGTTTTTAGAATTATTCATTAATAGAAGCTAGATCTAAGATAAACGAATAATTTTGATGGAAGGAAATGGCGGGAAAGTTGGTTAGAGGAGAGAGAAAGTCCTTAGCCACATATGTTCATTGCAATATAATGGGTATCGGATTTAGTATAGGGTAGAATGACAATGGATATGAAAAAGTGTCTCATTACGATTGTTTATGTTTGGATGACAAAATATGGTATGAAAAAGTGTATAGATATTTGAATTTTGTAGTGGAAAAGAGAGGGGCCCACGGAATGGATTTCATAGACACTGTAATAACCAAGAAACACGATCAGGAGGTCGGAGAAGCTCAAAATAAAGAGCAAACATGGTATATTAGATTAAAGAATGGGGAAGGTGTGTGTGTATTCTAGATAGAGAAAGAAGGGAAAACATACATACCTAAATGATACAATGAGACATCCAACCCTCCTAGTTGTGACTAGGAGGGGTATTTATACTACTTACCAATCTAAACTATGTCATATAGAAAGGACTAGTCCCTATGTTTAAGTAAATGATTAAACTAGTGCAATTCCCGATTATGACATTACTTTTAAGGCTAACAATCTCTCCCCAAAGTGATGTCATATGGGAATTGCTTACAATGTTCCCTACAAGTAAAATTAAATACAAAACATAAGCGCAACAGCTCCGAGAATGGTCTTCAAACTTCATTACTTCGTTCAGCTTGCAGAATCTTCTCAACTGCCATATCTTTACTTGCAGAAGAACAATGTGAGCAAATCTAATTAGGGATTAATTCTGGCTTTTCACTCTCCCCTAATTAGTGCTCTCCCCCAAACTGACAAACTTTCTGATGAATGCCCTGAATTTGAAGAAGTCTTTTGATAATTAAATTCATTCCGTCTTTAGTCTTCTAACACGCAGCGGAAAATGTAGAACAGACTGTAGACTCGACCTTCTTCAAGATTGTCCATTCAGGGGAACAGAGTATCAACATCTTCATCTCACCAAATGCATCCCAGTTATCTTTCATATGAAAAATCAGCCCGTAACGTACACATGAAATGATAATGATGAGTGCCTATTTACTCATCATTTTATGCCCATATAATACATAAAAAATGCTAAAAATGGCCAAATATACCAATTTATACTGTAGATATCCTTGGTTTGTGTTTTTATGTATTTCAGGTACAAAGGACTAAAAACAGAGAGAAAACGGACATTTTTGGATCGTCTCGACAACGTTTGTGTATTTGATCAAGTGAAGATGAAGTCAAAGTCAACCCTCAAATATCATCATTTTTCACAAACAGCCCTTGGAATAATATTACAGAGTTGGTCCTTAAATTTACAGATTTGGCAGAAATGGTCCTTCAAAGTTAAAGCTAATTCAAATTTAATCCCAATTACCAAACCCTTTTAACTAATTAAAATCCACTAAACCTAATCCTTAAACCCAGCCCAACAAACACAAGCCCAATCCCATCCAACCCACACCCTGTTTTTTATTAGATAAAACCAGGGTCAAACGGTCAACCCCCTTTACCATTTTCCCGCCAAAACCACCCACATCCCACCATCATTACCTGCTCCTGCTAATCCCCTGCTACACTCCACCCCCCTCCAACTAGCTCCAGCCACCTACTCCTTCACATGTATCCCCCTCTTCACATGATACCATCCACGCTGGCAATCCCAGCTTATTTTTGGCGCCAAAACCAATCCAAAGGCTGTGATGAAGAGTGGTTAAATCCAAGGGCTCAGAATTGATCCAGAGAAAGCACAAGACCTGAAGAAAACCCTAATCTTAGTCTATAAATAGGATTTCATTTGTAAGCCAGAGAGTAGTAGATTTTAGTGTCGTTATTATGCAATTTTAGTTTTTAATTTAGTTAAGCTTTCAAAATTTAGTTGTAATCTCTTATTTCCTGTTTTGTAATCAATTTCCAGAAGTAATAGAGTTTGAATTTAATTTTAATTTACTTTTAGTGTCTAAATGGGTTGAAGCGAAAGCACTCCCCACCAATGACGCCCGAGTAGTTTGTAAATTTTTGAAATCCCTATTTGCTCGGTTTGGAACTCCCCGTGCTATCATTAGTGATCGCGGTACGCACTTTTGCAATGACCAATTTGCAAAGGTCATGCTTAAGTACGGTCTCACTCACCGTCTTGCTACCACGTATCACCCATAAACCAGTGGACAAGTGGAAGTTTCCAACCGTGGTTTGAAAAGAATTTTGGAAAGGACCGTAGGTGAAAACCGTGCCTCTTGGTCGGATAAACTAGATGATGCACTTTGGGCCTTCTGTACCGCTTACAAAACACCCATCGGGTGTACTCGTTACAAGCTTGTGTACGGAAAGGCGTGTCATCTACCGATCGAGCTCGAGCACAAAGCCTATTGGGCCTTGAAGCATGCTAACTTTGACCTTAAGTCCGCGGGTGATCACCGGAAATTTCAACTCAATGAATTAAATGAACTTCGTGATCAAGCCTACGAGAACTCTTTGATCTACAAAGAAAAGACAAAGAAGATCCACGACTCCAAAATCAAGAACCGCGTTTTCAACGTTGGTGATCGAGTCCTTCTTTTTAACTCTAGATTGAAGATGTTCTCGGGCAAACTTAAAACCCGTTGGACCGGACCATTCACTGTTGCCAAAGTTTTTCCTTATGGTACCGTCGAGTTATCTGAAACCGACGGACCAAACTTCAAGGTGAACGGTCATAGGTTGAAGCATTACTTTGGAGGGGACATACCACCCATGGTTGTCCCGGATCTCCAAACTTTCCCCATGGACCAATGAATTCGGGGTCGAGTCAAGCTAGTGACTTAGTTAACAAAAACATTAGCACTTCATGGGTGACAACCCATGTTTCTGACTTCTCTCTATTTTTTAACACTAAGTGTGGGGGAATTCTTTTACTGTGCTTTGTTTGTGTGTTGTTTGCTCTTATTTTCAGGTTTTCCTTAGATCGTGATGATTGCTGTGCCTGTTTTCAATCAAGCCGCCCAATATCCGATCTTTTTGCTAACGATTATCTAGGGATATCTTTTAAATCCTTTTTGTGAAAAAAGATTTCGTTCCCACACTTGGCTAGTAGTATTACCTTTTTACGTTCTAAGTGTCGGCATAATAGCCGGTACTTTGAATATTGAGGGCAATATTCAATTCTAAGTGTGGGGGGGGGGGGGGAATTCTAGCGAATTTGATCACATGTGTACCTTCTAGTGCCCTAGTACCCCCATTTTGACCAAAATTTTAATTTTTTTTCCGTTTTTAAATAAGAAATTGCATTAAAAAGAAGTGCTTTGCGCCAAAAACAAATGTGTTTAGTCTTGATTAGGTTAGAACAAAGGGAATCCCGAATCTGCCAGAGTGTTGATCTGGCTGCTTCCTTAACGATTAGACTAAGGTTTTATGATTTGTGCAAATGAAAATGCTAAGCGTAGAGTAGTTGGTTCTCTTTAGAGCTTATATAAGTAATCTATGGCTTTTCCTCCCAGAAGCTCTTAATTTGACTAAAATATGTGTTGTTTTCAAACTTTTGAACCTTAAAATCTTTTTTGTTATGCAAAACAAATTTTTATACAATTTTGATATAGAGTTCGAGTTCAACTTTTTATTTAAATTTTTGAGAAAGCGTTCTTGAAAAAAAAATAATAATAAAAAATATAAATAAATAAATAAATAAATAAATAAATAAATGAAAAAATGAAAAAAATGAAAAAATGGAATGATATTGCAAAATGAAAAAATGGAATGATGTTGCAAAATGAAATAAGTGATAATGTTGCAAAAGTAAAGATGTATATGTTGAATAAATATAGGAAACTTGCTTTTTCTTAAGTTTAAATCGGAAGTTGAACTAGGATTCGTCAATTTTTTCATAAAGCTCCGATAGATTGTTGATTTCAAAGACCCCGAAAGCTCCGGTACTATTCTCTGTGGGGTGTCAAAAGCCTGGTCACCTAAAACCAATTGGTTTGGGATGTGCCGAGAAGAAAGCCGTTACATGGAGTGATCTCACCTTTGAGTCTCTAATCTCTAAATGATCGTTTGTTGCTATTTATTTAAGTATTTAATACTAACTTAGTGGGAATATCCAAAATCTTTGAAATCGAAATTTCGCTGATTCCGGTACTATTCTCTGTAGGGTGTCAAAAGCCTGGTCACCTAACACCAACTGGTTTGGGATGTGCAGAGAAGAAAGCCGCTACATGGAAAAGGCCCTTTTCGATCCTTAGATTTTTTAGGTTCCCGATAGATTAGTATTTGACTTAAACAAGTAACATAGCAAAATAAATGTCGTTTTTGCGGTCAAAATTTTGAAAATGAGCATACTCACCTAACTTCTTGAATAATCGTGGGAGTGAAAAGTTAAGTTTTGGCTTACATAGATTATTAGTATAAGTAGTGTTAGCATTTTACAAAAACATTTGCACATTGAGTTTAAGCTTAGTTGGGAGTATTAAAAAGAGGATGACGATTACAATTCCCTAGAGACACCAATTTTGTGTGAATCTCGTTCCATGATACCATTTTTGGAAATCAAGCATGTTATCTATTTTTGTTCTAGTTTAAATTTCTTGCATTGAATAAAAAGTCAAAATGGGGTATCCTTGGTATTCTTTTGATCCTTTCATTACTTTATATGATCGGATTGCTAGAGACTAGCAATTGATAGTGTGGGAGGATGATGAGTGCCTATTTACTCATCATTTTATGCCCATATAATACATAAAAAATGCTAAAAACGGACAAATATACCAATTTATACTGCAAATATCCTTGGTTTGTGTTTTTATGTATTTCAGGTACAAAGGACTGAAAACATAGCGAAAACGGACATTTTTGGATCGTCTCGACAACGTTTATGTATTTGATCAAGTGAAGATGAAGTCAAAGTCAACCCTCAAATATCATCATTTGTCACAAACAGCCCTTGGAATAATATTACAGAGTTGGTCCTTGAATTTACAGATTTGGCAGAAATGGTCCCTCAAAGTTAAAGCTAATTCAAATTTAATCCCAATTACCAAACCCTTTTAGCTAAACCAAATCCACTAAACCTAATCCTTAAACCCAGCCCAACAAACACAAGCCCAATCCCATCCAACCCATACCTCGTTTTTTATTAGATAAAACCAGGGTCAAACGGTCAACCTGTAACAACCGTGATTTTAGCAGGTTGGTTTGACTAATAGTCTCAACCTATTTAGCTTTTATGTGGTGTGTGCTATGTGCTTATATGTGGTGTATGTGGTATAAGTATGGTATATGGGTATTGAGTACGTGTGTTAGCACTAAATCCTTTGATGTGATATTTTCTTGATGAGTTGAGTAGTGTGAATTGTGGGGAAAGTTCATTTTGATCGCCTTTGTGGTGTAGAAATGACTTGTGTAGTTTTGGTGTTTTGTGGTTTTGCGTAACGAGACTCCGTTCAACTATTTGGGCGTTAGTAAGTTACGTGGGAGTTATATTTATGGAGTATACTTATGTTAAGTGTGAAAAATCTATTTTTTGGAAACTTTATTTTGAAAAAGATATTTTTTTTCGGTTTGTCGTAAAAACGAAGATTTATCGCGTAAGGTGTTAAAAATTGATATAGGGTTTTTATAAAATATCAAAGGTACAAGGTTTTAAGTGTAATAATTAATAATGATTAAAAAAAAACAAACTTTTTATATAGGGATATATTAAAAAACAAATTTAGGGTTTTTAGGGATAATTAGGAAACCAAATTTGACTACAAATACACTTACCAAATATTAGGTTATCTAGAATTTTCCATAAAGGCCTATAAATACAAAACCAAAACCCTCATTCCTCTCTTGATCAAAAATTCGGCCAACCCAAGGAGAAGAGGAGAAAAAAAATAATACTTTTAATGTTCTTAATTCTTCAAGTATTAAGGTAATTTTATAACACTTGTATTTAATTAATTATTATGATTCATGTAATACAATTATGATGGATTAGGGTTTATGTTTAGATCTGTAAATTTATGTTATTAAACATGTTGGAGTCATTAATTAGTGATGTTATGATAATTGGTGAAGTGGTTAGGGTTTAAAACATGACAGTTAATGAACTATGAATCTGGCAGATTTAAAGGTCTGTAAAGATACGATTGTAATTAATAGATGAAGATGAGTTAGATCACGAATTTTATGTCTAAATTATAGTTCTGAGAAATAGCTTTCCAAAAAGTCCAACCAAGATCGATTTTGAGGTCGGGAAGGCAGTCAAACGATTTTTGTGAGTTAAGGTGTCAAATCAGTTAAACCGGGACAGAATTAGGGTAAAAGTATTGAGGTCAAAGGTGGCTTTGAAAGTGGAATTTGGATAAGGCCTTCTGTGGGAATCAAGTTATATATTATATTTGACTTCCACACGAAAATTAGATGATAATAAGTTGTGCAGGTGGGTCTATGAGGTCAAAACTTTTTGATGTCTGATCAGATCCGAATCTGGATAGATGACATGTTTGATTTTTCATTAAGTACTTGTGTGGGTTTTTAGTGTATGGCCTTCTGGGACAAGCTTGTATGCTTATGAAGGATCATGGTTAATTTTTGGTGTGAGTTGTGAAGCATTATTCGCCATGATTTTATGTAGGTGAATGTACCCTATAAATCTGCGTTTTTTGAAAGTTTTAATAAAGGGATTTAGTGAGTGTCAAGTATTGGGTGGTGATTAGTATGGTGTCTAGGTAATCCATAGTGGGTTATATGAACCTTAGACATCCATCATATGTGTGTTACATGGACTATGGCTTTTAGCTTGGTCGCATGAACGTGATTGTTATTTTTGTGTGATATAGATTTGTGCGTTGATAACTTGAAAGCTGCGGATTTGAGGTGAGTTCCTAGTCCCATATTTTTACTTTGTTTTAAACTTGGGATGAAGATGATGCTTGTTAAAATTATTTTTGAGTTACTGTGATTATGTGGTTATAAAATGCATGGACGTGTAATTGTTATTATACTTATACTACATGTTATTATGGTGTCTATTTGTGGTGATTATACGAGTGGGAAGATGCCCTAGTGGCTCTACTCGTTATTATTATATCCAGCCGGAAGGGGAGTTATATTGGATCGGTGGGCGCGTTCCGTCCCAATTATTGTGAACTTGGATCGGTGGGCACGTTCCGTCCCAATTGTGGTGGTATTTGGATCGGTGGGCACGTTCCGTCCCAATTTATACTTGGATCGGTGGGCACGTTCCGTCCCGTGAGCTATGATTGCATGCTAGTGTATAATAACTATATATCTTTGCTGTCCTGCTATGCTATGTTTTATAATCACAGTGGACTGATAATAAAGGTGTTTTGTGTGTCTTAAACCTATGAATCTCACCAACATTATGTTGACGTTTTTAAGCATCATTTTCAGGTGAGCATTCTAAGGCTAAGATAGAAGGGCGCGATTAGAAGAGACCTAGTTTGCATTGAGGATGGCTTATCTTTAAGTTTTTAATTTGATTTAGTTGGATTTTGATTATGATACATTTAATGTCTTTCATTATTACTTTATGTTTTAATGAAGATACCTTGGAGATTGTTTTTGGTTATTTTATTTTGGGGTATCGTTACGACACTTTGTGTCTGTTCTTTACTCTTTATATTTGCATATAGTAATTTTCTATATAGACGCCATGTGTTGTGATGATATCCATGATGTTGCACTCGCGTTTCCGCCATCGGCGAGGTGTGACAGATTGGTATCAGAGCCTTGGTTATAGAGAAGTAGGTGGTTGAACCTAGACTATAACCTAGGAGTCCCTCATATAGTTGCATTTAGGGCCTATGTGTGAGTATGGTATTTTACGTGTTTCTTCTTATTGAGTTTATGAGTAGTTTCGTCGAGTTTCGGACGCCGATTGGACCCTCATACTTAGTATTGTATACGTCGACCTCCCTCGCGTAGGAAGTTTCGTTGGGCTATCATTTTGCTACCGGTTGTAAGGGAAGTGGTAGGATGAAGCGAACTAACCGCAGAATCCGAGTTCCCGTGTCACACCCCAAAAATGGCGCAGCGGAATGACATTTACGGGGTATGACTTCATAGTTAAGAACACAAGGTGTCACAATAGAGAAACTCTAAATGCATAACATACAATAGATAATAGTCTCATACTCCCACAACCGGGATAAGTACAAAGATCTAAGATAAACATAAGTCTCAAAGTTAAACAACATTTCTAGAGAATAACAACATGCAACTTCACGGGATATAACCCGGAAGGGTCTTGTCTTAAGTCTTGCTAAGCCAGGCCAGTACTCAACCTCCTAGTGTAACTTCAGTCTTAGCACCTGAAAATGGATACTCGAAAATGTCAACATAATGTTGGTGAGCTCGTAGGTTTGAAATGTTAAACCACGAAGCTGTGAATAATAGTGTAGGACAATAGTGCAAATGAATGCAAATTATGAACATGTTATCCAAACAAAATAGTGTCGCGCCAACTGAACCTATCACAATGTCACAACCATAAACAGTACACAGAGAGGGAAGCTACCCCGATAGATCTACCATAATGTTTCGGCTCTCAAGAGAGTTAACAGTTGCGCATCAATGTACACACAGTCAAACAAATTGTTTCACATAATTGCATCATCACACACATATGTCCAAAAACATGAAAACGATGTATCACAGCATAAAAACAGTCAAAATATCATTTGAGTACCATTTTCTCCCAAGGAAAACATAATGAAAAAGGGGATACGAGGACTCACCTCGTCAAGTAGTAGTTAAATCACAAGCAGTTCAAATGGAGTGCGGCACCGACACGCGACCTAGATTAGTAAAATATGCTTTAGTTCATAGTTCAAGTTTAAGGATTTCAGTTATTTCAAAAGTTTACGTTGGTGTTGCTGGTGTGGCAGCGTTTAAGTGAAAATCAAGTTTTTAATATTTAAAGTTGTTGGCTCGTCGAGTTGTACGAACGTACAAAAGAATAGAAATAGCGATTTTTGACTTAGTGATGAGCGGAAAGATACGTACGAAAGGATAATGATTTTAAGATGACGATGTGTATGGTCGTAGAACGGTCAGGGGGTTAATTGATTGTGCGTGTGTATATATATATATATATATATATATATATATATATATATATATATATATATATATATATATTATATATAATATAAATTGGTGAGAAAATGGTATTTTGAAAATACTATATTTGGTGTTAGTAAATTATATGCTTTGCAAAAGAAATTAAATATATTACTAGATAAAATGTATTCAAGTTAACGAGCGAGTTTAAATATTCAATTGTCCGCTTTACAAGAATATAAAACGGTTTATTATTTTAACTATATATGTTTAAGTGTCTATATTTAGATCATTTCGAGAAAAATGATTTTGATGTCAAATATATATATTTTTAAAGTGTTTCGCAAAACATGTGTTAATTGTCCAATTTTATATTTCGCTAATTAGTTAGTCGTCGTGTGTTAAATAGATTACAAGTTTTATATTAATCAAGTGTCGAGTATATTTTTAAGTGACCGTGAATTATTGACGTGTTATATTAAGGAAATGGGTTATGAGGAGGGGGCTTGGGCTGTGGCCCGAGCGAGATTAACGAAAACAGGCCACGGCCTGTTGGGCCTTGAAATGATAAGCGACAAAAGAAAACCAATAGCTCATGGTCCCTTTTTGGTTTGGCGTAAACTGTGCAAGACCACAGGACTATTAATGGGCTGTGGCCCATTCTTACTACATACATGTGTGAGCCCAGCGTAGTTTATTGATAACAAATTACATAGAAAGGATATTGGTTCCAGTAGGCGAAGATGGGAAAGAAAATGAAACCCAGGTGTAATATTTGAAACTGGACCATGAACTTTGTATTTTATCAATGGCGTGTGATTTTTTTTTGTAAAGTGACAAGGGTTTGAAAAATGGTTTAAGTCACTTGAGTAACCGAGACTTAGTCTCGAACTCACTGTGAGGTTTACACACTCACAACTGGTAAGGAAACAAGGCCAGAATGGTGGCTCGCGAGTGTCGACCAACTCATGTTGGAGTTAGTTCTCGGCTGGGACTAGTAGTCCTAGGCCACGACATGTTTGACCTCGAGTGGTTAGAAGGTTCTTGAGTCGAGTACCACTCGACTCAACCCTGAACACGACCACCAACACGGTCCAAATGTCTAACTCCTTAGTCTTAACCTACAGCACCTAGCTAAAGTTTCTGTTGCAATTTGTTATACCCATTTTGACACAACCAAGAGGATTACGACTCAAACACCTTCGACTCCAATATGTCGCTTGTGTTTAATTTATAGTGCCCAAGAGAAAACAAGGCAAGGAAACATTTTGTAAACAAGACACAAGTGATTTTTAATTTATAGAGTTGCGGCTAGATTACCAACACAAACACACCCATTGTGGGCGGATTGGCCTTGAGCCAAAATAACGACAACCGATCACCCTTGGGGTTCGTCGGTATCAATTGAGGACCACGAGAAGGACTATTCCCAAATGGGGTTCGACCAACACAGAGCCAAAATTTGACACACATTTATATTCATACTACCCATTAATCACAGCCTAATATAGATTGACACAACGATGAAACGACACGAGTGTTGAGCCAGCAACGATTTAACCAAACGGACCCAAATCCAAAATACTAACAATCAAAATACTTCCAAATCCTAACCATTTTAATTCGACCATGACATGAAATGAGTTTCAAAAATTTGTTTCGCCACACCACATCCAACAATAATTCGACCAATTATACAATCGATAACAACAAAACAAATATCATACTACAAGACATTCGACAGAAAACAAGCTACATATTTCTCATATCATTCAAAAATAAAAAGGAAAATTTACAAGAACAAAGATTAACCTTACAAAGAGATGAAAGAAATCGACAGGTGGAAGGTTGAACGAATCAAAGGAGAACCCAAATCCAAGCAAACAAACCCAAGTGAATCCGACTCCAACAAGCAAAACCCACCACAGTTAACTCTTGATATTTCGAGTGATGTTTTTGGATTGTGGGTTTGCTTGTGGACCGAATGGGATTAAAAAGAGTGGAAGTAAGGGAGGTTTGATTCCCTCTCTCTTCATCTACAGACGCTCCATGGCTTAAAGGGGAAACCCTAGTCCTTGCCTTTGTACTTTCTTGGCTCCAAGTGTGGACTCTCGGACTCGAAATCGGAGTGTTAGTTGTCCTTCTCTTGGACACAAGGAAAAGAGATAAAAGAACCCTGGCCACCATCTTTTGTTGTTATTGATTTGGAGAAGAAGACAAGGTTGATGGCGTTATTTCTTGTTCAGGTGGAGCAGCGATGTAGGTGGGGTGAAGAAGATAGAGAGAGAGGCGTGGGTTTCGATAAGAGAGAACTCAACCTCTTTTTTTTGTGTGGTTGTATTATAATTTAAAGTAAGAGTAGGTGTTAATAAAGGTAAGTGTAAAGAAAAAAAGGTAAGTGTCGGGTTTTGTTTGTTTTTTTTTTTTCAAACTGACCTCAAGTAAAATTTATTGACTCCGAAAATGAATTAAAATTTGAACCATTACTAATCTGGTGTCGGTACGCGTGTGGTATCATTCTCTCAGTTCGTGTAGTTTAGTTACCAGTTATACGCAAGGGAAAATATGTAACTTCTATAATAATCATATTGAGTTTTAAATGATAAGTAAAGACCTGGAAGATTCACGGTTGCTACATCCCGCTAGCATAAATCTATGTTCGGATAAGGATGGGATGAAAATGGAAAACAGTGATGGAGAAGAAGTGGAGAGGTTTGCAACCACGGTGACAGTTGGAGATGGAGCCGATACCAAGTACTCTAAGAAGTGTCCTCACTTCTCATATGAAGGAAAGGTGGTTCTGTCTAAACCTCGTGAGTTGTATGTACTTGCGGATCATGCGGAGTTGGAAGAGAGAAACAGGAATGGGTGGTTGAGCAAAAATGAAGGGGAGTTAGGATGGAATGAGGTGGTATCGGATCTGGAGTCCGCAGCAGGTATTAAGTTTAACCGATCTGAATGGGGATGCTAGTGCAAGAGTGGAGTTTGAGCCATTGTGCGACGTCTTTTGTTTTGTGTCATGCTTTGGAATTCTTATATTGTCTTTTGCCATCGGGAGCCATGTTGGAGCACGATTACTCCTGAATATTGGATCAGTTTTATCTATGTGATTTTGACTATAGAGTTAAGTGGTCATTGGAATTGTTCCATGATCGTTGGAATTGTTCCATGTGAGATGATTGTTTGCATGAAGTGTGGTCATAGGAGGAAGTACACTTGTGAAAGGGAGCATAGATAATTATGGTGGCCAACATAATTATACATGCTTCACAACACAAGTGGACTTGCAAGTATGATAGCATGGATTGTGTTGTATATTAGGTGCTATGTGATATAGGTGCGTTATCATTGAGATGTGTGGTTTTGAAAGCAAGTATACGTGTGGAATAGGCCTTATAACTATGGTCGCGAACATAATTATAAGGGTTTCACACACGTGGACTTGTGACCATGATTACATTGATTGATGTTTGTTGTTATATGTTGTGGTAGGTGTTATGTGATATCATGTTGATGATGGTTGTATGGTTAGAGATGTATTCTCTTAACCGTTTGGGAAATCGTTGTATGCAGCAAGGTGTGGGTGGTAAGATTCCATTCTACCTATCATATGCTGATACCTCGATTATCTGTTGGTGCTAATGTTGTGGTATTTAAGTTGGTTCATTTACTAGACTATTGAATGATGAGCCTAGTAAACTTAGACCTAGTATTGTGATTGAAATAACTAGTGGTAAGGAGGTGAAGGTTGACAAGATTATTCGTGGGTGTACCATAGTGTTAGAGGGTATCCCGTTCATAATTGATTTGATACCTTTTGGGTATGGAAATTTTGATGTGGTGATAGGGATGAGCTGGCTATCTAAGCATAGGGATGAGGTCATATTCCACGAAAAGGTTGTTCGAATTCCTTTGGAGAGTGGCATTATACTTTGGATTCAAGGAGAGAGTGTAGGGAGTGATTCGAAATCCCTTAAGAGTGCGAAAGCCAAAGAAGTTAAGTTAGAAGAAATTCCTGTGGTATGTGAGTTTCCTGGCGTTTTCCTGAGGACTTGTCCGGATTGCCTCCAATCCGTTAAGTTGAATTCCGTATCGAGTTAGTTCCTGGAGCGGCACCTGTGGCGAAATCCCCATATCGTTTAGCACCCTCTGAGATGCAGGAGTTGTCCGCGCGACCAAGTGTTAGGAGTTGTGTTTTTCTCCGTGGTGGATAATCACAACACTTCAGGAGAAGGGGTTTATTAGACCTAGTCATTCTCCGTGGGGAGCACCTGTGTTATTTGTTAAGAAGAAGGATGGTTCGTTCCGGATGTGTATTGACTATCGAGAGTTGAACGAGTTAACTATTAAGAATCGGTATTCTCTTCCTAGGATCGATGATCCCCTTGACCAGCTGCAAGGTTCTTGATTCTTTTCGAAGATAGATCTACGTTATGGTTATCATCAGCTAAGAGTGCATGAGGAGGATATTCCGAAGACCGCCTTTAGAACTCGTTATGGACACTTTGAGTTCACGGTTATGCCATTTGGGCTGACGAATGCACCTGCGGTATTCATGGATTTGATGAATCGCGTTTGCAAGCCTTACTTGGATAAGTTCGTGATTGTGTTCATAGACGACATTTTAATTTATTCCAAGACGAAGGAGGAGCATGGAGAACATCTGAGATTGATGCTAGGATTGCTGGGGAAAGAGAAGTTGTACGCCAAGTTCTCAAAGTGTGAGTTTTGGCTTGAGGAGGTACATTTTCTTGGACATGTGGTGAATAGTGAAGGAATACATGTAGATCCTAGTAAGATAGAAGCGGTCAAGAACTGGAAGGCTCCTACGACGTCGTCCGAGATACGCTCGTTCTTAGGATTGGCAGGATGTTACCGAAGATTTATAGCGAATTTTTCGAAGATTGCTAAACCCCTTACTTTGTTGACTCAGAAAAAACAAGAAGTATGTTTGGGGAGAAGAGCAGGAGGTGGCTTTTCAGTCACCAAAGGATAGTTTGTGTAAGGCACCTATTCTGACGTTACCTGATGGGCCAGATGATTTTGTTGTGTATTGTGATGCATCGAATCAAGGATTTGGATGTGTGCTAATGCAAAGAGGTAAGGTGATAGTTTATGCATCCCGACAACTCAAGATTCATGAGAAGAATTATACCACTCATGATTTGGAGCTTGGTGCGGTAGTATTTGCTCTCAAGAATTGGAGACATTATCTGTATGGCACAAAGAGTATTGTTTATATGGATCATAAAAGTCTTCAGCATATCTTCAATCAGAAGGAGCTGAATATGTGGCAAAGGAGGTGGATTGAACTATTTAGTGATTATGATTGTGAGATTCGCTACCATCCTGGAAAGGCGAATGTGGTAGCTGATGCTTTAAGTAGGAAGGAGTGGATTAAGCCTAAGCGTGTGCGAGCGATGTGTATAAATCTACAGTCGGGAATTAAGGGTAAGATATTAGCAGCGCAAGAAGAAGCCCTCAAAGATGAGAATGCGACTGCTGAAATGCTGCGTGGATTAGGTCAACAAATGGAGAAAAGGGAAGATGGTGGACTGTATTTCTTAGATAGAATATGGGTTCCATTGGTAGGAGGTGTAAGGAAGTTGATAATGGATGAGGCTCATAAGTCGAGATACTCGATTCATCCGGGATTGGACAAGATGTATTATGGTCTTAGAGATGCTTACTGGTGGCCGGGAATGAAGAGGGAAATAGCTGAGTATGTTAGTCAATGTTTGACTTGTTTGAAAGTTAAGGCTGAGCATCAGAAACCCTCAGGATTTTTGCAACAGCCTCCGATTCCGGAATGGAAATGGGAGAGAATAACAATGGATTTTATTACAAAGTTTCCTAGGACGAGTAGTGGACATGACACGATATGGGTCATAGTGGACAGACTGACGAAGTCTGCACATTTTTTGGCCATTCGTGAAGATTATAAGATGGAAAAGCTGGCGAGGATTTATATTGATGAGATTGTGGCGAGACATGGTGTGCCTGTGTCGATCATTTTAGATCGTGATAGTAGGTTTACTTTGCGGTTTTGGCAATCATTGCAAAAGGCGTTGAATACACAATTGGATATGAGCACTGCTTATCATCCACAGACGGATGGGCAAAGTGAGCGAACGATTCAGACTTTGGAGGACTTACTTAGAGCGTGTGCTATTGATTTTGGAGGAAGCTAGGATACTCATTTGCCTTTGGCTGAGTTTTCCTATAACAACAGCTATCATTCTAGTATTAGATGTGCACCATTTGAGATGTTGTATGGGAGGAAGTGTAGATCGCCTATTTTATGGGAGGAAGTTGGTACGAGCCAACTAATTGGTCCTGAAATAGTGCAAGAGACTATAGATAAGGTGTTTCAGATTAAGGAAAGACTTAAGGCAGCAAGAGATCGCCAAAAGAGCTATGCGGATAATCGCCGTAAGCCCTTGGAGTTTAGTGTTGGTGACCTTGTAATGCTGAAAGTGTCTCTTTGGAAAGGTGTTGTGCGTTTCGGTAAGAAAGGCAAATTAGCACCTAGATAGGTAGGACCGTTTGAGATTACGGAAAGGATTGGACTTGTGGCATATCGGTTGAGATTGTCTGAAGGGTTAAGTAGTGTGTATGATACGTTTCACGTATCTAATTTGAAGAAGTGTTTGGCGGATGCTAGTTTGCATGTGCCATTAGAGGAGATTAAGATTAAAAAGACTCTTCACTTTGTTGAGGAACCTGTTGAGGTTATGGATCAAGAAGTTAAGAGTATGAAACGTGGTAAGATAGCGTTGGTAGAGGTACGTTGGAATTCAAAGCGTGGTCCTGAGTTTACTTGGGAACGTGAGACATGAAGTGTTGCATCGATCATCTTAGATCATGATGAGATACTTACTTCGCGATTGTGGTATACGGTTTATAGAGCTTTGGGTACGTGGTTGTAGATGAGTACGGCTTATCATTCTTAAGTAAATGGATTAAGAGGGAGTACAAATTTGACGTTGGATGTTTCTTTTGTTCAAGATTATGGTGCTGCTATTTGCACCCTAGCGTGGGTGAGCAGATCATTTGTAGTTGGATTTAGATCATGGAAGTTCGGTACGGGGTATTCGGGTTATTGATCGGAGTAATGTATATTTCCGTGTGTCGTTGGATCGTCGGTAATGTTTTCTATCGTATGTATTCGAGTATTCAAGTGGTCCATTGGTATTTTCTCTGTGACTGTATGGCGTGGTAGAATTCCCCATAGTCATAAGAAGTGTTAGTGATTTATGGTTTTTGGCGTGGTATTATCTAGTTGGGTATCCACAAATTTTCTTTGGCTAATGTTACTGGTGACTCGAGTAGTTAAATCTCGGGACGCGATTTCCCTAAGTGGGGGATAATGTAACAACCGTGATTTTAGCAGGTTGGTTTGACTAATAGTCTCAACCTATTTAGCTTTTATGTGGTGTGTGCTATGTGCTTATATGTGGTGTATGTGGTATAAGTATGGTATATGGGTATTGAGTACGTGTGTTAGCACTAAATCCCTTGATGTGATATTTTCTTGATGAGTTGAGTAGTGTGAATTGTGGGGAAAGTTCATTTTGATCGCCTTTGTGGTGTAGAAATGACTTGTGTAGTTTTGGTGTTTTGTGGTTTTGCGTAACGAGACTCCGTTCAACTATTTGGGCGTTAGTAAGTTACGTGGGAGTTATATTTATGGAGTATACTTATGTTAAGTGTGAAAAATCTATTTTTTGGAAACTTTATTTTGAAAAAGATATTTTTTTTCGGTTTGTCGTAAAAACGAAGATTTATCGCGTAAGGTGTTAAAAATTGATATAGGGTTTTTATAAAATATCAAAGGTACAAGGTTTTAAGTGTAATAATTAATAATGATAAAAAAAACAAACTTTTTATATAGGGATATATTAAAAAACAAATTTAGGGTTTTTAGGGATAATTAGGAAACCAAATTTGACTACAAATACACTTACCAAATATTAGGTTATCTAGAATTTTCCATAAAGGCCTATAAATACAAAACCAAAACCCTCATTCCCCTCTTGATCAAAAATTCGGCCAACCCAAGGAGAAGAGGAGAAAAAAAAAATAATACTTTTAGGGTTCTTAATTCTTCAAGTATTAAGGTAATTTTATAACACTTGTATTTAATTAATTATTATGATTCATGTAATACAATTATGATGGATTAGGGTTTATGTTTAGATCTGTAAATTTATGTTATTAAACATGTTGGAGTCATTAATTAGTGATGTTATGATAATTGGTGAAGTGGTTAGGGTTTAAAACATGATAGTTAATGAACTATGAATCTGGCAGATTTAAAGGTCTGTAAAGATACGATTGTAATTAATAGATGAAGATGAGTTAGATCACGAATTTTAGGTCTAAATTATATTTCTGAGAAAGAGCTTTCCAAAAAGTCCGACCACGATCGATTTTGAGGTCGGGAAGGCAGTCAAACGATTTTTGTGAGTTAAGGTGTCAAATCAGTTAAACCGGGACAGAATTAGGGTAAAAGTATTGAGGTCAAAGGTGGTTTTGAAAGTGGAATTTGGATAAGGCCTTCTGTGGGAATCAATTTCTATATTATATTTGACTTCCACGCGAAAATTAGATGATAATAAGTTGTGCGGGTAGGTCTATGAGGTCAAAACTTTTTGATGTCTGATCAGATCCGAATCTGGATAGATGACATGTTTGATTTTTCATTAAGTACTTGTGTGGGTTTTTAGTGCATGGCCTTCTGGGAAAAGCTTTTATGCTTATGAAGGATCATGGTTAATTTTTTGTGTGAGTTGTGAAGCATTATTCGCCATGATTTTATGTGGGTGAATGTACCCTATAAATCTGCGTTTTCTGAAAGTTTTAATAAAGGGATTTAGTGAGTGTCAAGTATTGGGTGGTGATTATTATGGTGTCTAGGTAATCCATAGTGGGTTATATGAATCTTAGACATCCATCATATGTGTGTTACATGGACTATGGCTTTTAGCTTGGTCACATGAACGTGATTGTTATTTTTGTGTGATATAGATTTGTGTGTTGATAACTTGAAAGCTGCGGATTTGAGGTGAGTTCATAGTCCCATATTTTTACTTTGTTTTAAACTTGGGATGGAGATGATGCTTGTTAAAATTATTTTTGAGTTACTGTGATTATGTGGTTATAAAATGCATGGACGTGTAATTGTTATTATACTTATACTACATGTTATTATGGTGTCTATTTGTGGTGATTATACGAGTGGGAAGATGCCCTAGTGGCTCTACTCGTTATTATTATATCCGGCCGGAAGGGGAGTTATATTGGATCGGTGGGCGCGTTCCGTCCCAATCATTGTGAACTTGGATCGGTGGGCACGTTCCGTCCCAATTGTGGTGGTATTTGGATCGGTGGGCACGTTCCGTCCCAATTTATACTTGGATCGGTGGGCACGTTCCGTCCCGTGAGCTATGATTGCATGCTAGTGTATAATAACTATATATCTTTGGTGTCCTGCTATGCTATGTTTTATAATCACAGTGGACTGATAATAAAGGTGTTTTGTGTGTCTTAAACCTATGAATCTCACCAACATTATGTTGACGTTTTTAAGCATCATTTTCAGGTGAGCATTCTAAGGCTAAGATAGAAGGGCGCGATTAGAAGAGACCTAGTTTGCATTGAGGATGGCTTATCTTTAAGTTTTTAATTTGATTTAGTTGGATTTTGATTATGATACATTTAATGTCTTTCATTATGACTTTATGTTTTAATGAAGATACCTTGGAGATTGTTTTTGGTTATTTTATTTTGGGGTATCGTTACGACACTTTGTGTCTGTTCTTTACTCTTTATATTTGCATATAGTAATTCTCTATATAGACGCCATGTGTTGTGATGATATCCATGATGTTGCACTCGCGTTTCCGCCATCGGCGAGGTGTGACACAACCCTCTTTACCATTTTCCCGCCAAAACCACCCACATCCCACCATCATTACCTGCTCCTGCTAATCCCCTGCTACACTCCACCCCCCCTCCAACTAGCTCTAGCCACCTACTCCTTCACATGTATCCCCCTCTTCACGTGATACCATCCACACTGGCAATCCCAGCTTATTTTTGGCACCAAAACCAATCCAAAGGCTGTGATGAAGAGTGGTTAAATCCAAGGGCTCAGAATTGATCCAGAGAAAGCACAAGACCTGAAGAAAACCCTAATCTTAGTCTGTAAATAGGATTTCATTTGTAAGCCAGAGAGTAGTAGATTTTAGTGTCGTTATTATGCAATTTTAGTTTTTAATTTAGTTAAGCTTTCAAAATTTAGTTGTAATCTCTTATTTCCTGTTTTGTAATCAATTTCCAGAAGTAATAGAGTTTGAATTTAATTTTAATTTACTTTGCAAAATTACTATTAACCTTTCAATTAATGTTACTTGATCTCCCATAAGCTCTTTTCTCTATTTACATAAGCTCATACAAGCTTTTCTAAAGCTTTTGTAAGTGGCTTTAATATTACTCCTGTTTTAAATTCAAAAACTCAAAAATCCCAAAAAAAATAAGAAAAAAATATAAAAAAATAAAAAATGAGCTCAAATGGTTGATTAAAGCTTCCATAAGCTCTTTTTCTGTTCACATAAGCTTATATAAGCTCGTTATAGCTTTTTGTAAGCTTATTATTGTTTAATTCAGTTTTAATCTCAAAAATATCAAAAAGTCAAAGAAAGTCAAATGGAGGGTCAAATAAGCAGTGTGGACGATAAGCTAGCAAGGGAAGAGCTTATTGCTGTCACCAGCTTGTCATTTGACAAGCTGGAGCTGTTGAGTAGCTCCTCGAGCATTTTTGCCCTGTTTTGAGCAAGGGCTTTGTAAGTTCCAATTAATTTCAAGTCTCTGTTACTGTTCATGTGCTTATTTTCAGCTTATTATAGGTCTTATCTGCTTATTGCTAGTTTATAATTGCTCTTTATCTATTTTTATAGTTTAAATTCCATTTTCTTTAGTTTCATATAAATCTCATCAAAAAAAAAAAACAAAAATAGCATATATAGGATATAGCTTAATTAGTGCTTAATTCTGGTTAAAAATTGTTCATAAGTGCTTACATAACCTAGTTAATAATCTGTCTTACCAATTCATAGCTTAAAAAGGCCTTATTTAGTTTTAAATTCCAAAATCAGTTTCAGAAGGGGTGTTTGGGTTAAGCCTTAAAATGGGTCAAAACTGATGTCCACTGTTCATTGACCATTAAGTGAACTTTGTTTGTGCTTAATTGGACCTAGATAAATTGTTTGTGGCTTGCATTAAGCTGTTTTGGAGGTTTTTAGAGATTTGAGTTGGTTAGTGTAATTTTAGAATTGATAATGTTCAAATAAGCTTCTTATAAGCTTAAGCCTTTTAAGTCCTTATTTGTGGAATTTTTAGGTTGCTTTTAGTGCATTAAGTTGATCTTCAAGTGTTGGAAGAATTTCATTAGCTTTTGATTTTTTTTGACCAATTTTTGCAACTCAGTATGCTCAGAATACCATATAGCAGCCTGCATAAGCCTAATTTTCTCATTCAGCTCATTTTTTTATTTATCATTTGTTCAATATAAGCTCATTGGTGCTGAAATTTGGTAAACATATTATTGGGTAGCTTACACACTTGATCCACATTTTTTTGAATTTTTAAGTTAGCTTTTGAACAGCTTTTTATCAGCTGCAAATTCTGCACTTTTTTTTTTCATAATTTTTGTCCAGATCAGCTTGAGTTTTTGATTTTTCATTTGTTCATTACAAGTTCAATTAAGCTGAAATTTTGTACTTAAGCTCTTTGGTTGCTAGCACACTTGTTCCACATTTTTTTGAATTTTTCTATTAGCTTTTTCTCAGCTGCAAAATCACCTCAGTAGGCTAAATTAAGCCTGCACAACAGTTGCAATTGCTTATTTAGGATTAGAGCTTATTTGCTTTTGATTATAGCTTATTATGAGATTGTTGGATCATTTAGGTTAGACTTTGCTTAATTTAGCTTATTCTAGTTCCACCTTAGCTTACATTAGCTTAAATTGATTATTGCTTAATTTTCTTTGTTTATTTGCTTTTCATATCTTAATTAGAATTAAAAAACACAAAAATCCAAATTCCATCCTTCAAGCACTTTAATTCCAAACCTTACACGAAATCCTCGATTCACACCTCGTCGGGAAACGACCCGGGTAACACTTGCCCGGTATCTCATATCGTATCCACGGGTTTTGCAAGTTGGCCTTTTCGCAAAGGGGTTGGCTAGTCAGTTCCCACGTCTTACGCATATCCGGTATTTTTCATATATATAGTTTCAATCGGATCAGATAACACCAAAGTAACAAGTTGAACCACTGATCATCTTGATTTTGTTGCCCGAAATTGGTGAAGGTGGATAAGGTAGAAGTACGTAGAAAAAGATGAGAAGATAAGGATATAGAATCAACCAATCTCCGACACAAATTGTTTCATAAATCATTAAACCCGATCACGTGAACTTGTTGTGCGTCCTCGATGTACACATTTCTCTCTCCCCTGACGGTTACAATTTATCGGAATTAGCATAATGATGTGTATGTGAAGCATTAACTGGAAGCATTTTATCATTAATCATATCAGCCTGTGAGAAGATGTAGATAAACCCAATCTACTAACAATACCATTTGAAATTGTCTTACTCTTTATCAACCCCCTGTATAAAAAACAACGACTTTTTGTAGTAACCACATGTGAAGATAACCCAATATGACGAACTTGAGAATGAAGTAAAATCCCCCAGATTTGTGATCTAAGCTTGTACTACCCTGTGACTAAGAACGGTGTACCTTATACCCTCAACAAAAGTATTAGTACAAAACCTCTTGACATATCCTCAACTACGTGAGACACTGAGCACTACAACGTAACTCCTTAAAGTGATAGTTACTTTGTGAGTATAGAGAGAAAGAATCACAAACGTAACTAGATATCAAAGTCTTCGTCATCATTAACATATGCCTAAACAAGTCATCTTCGCGGGAGGGTAGAAAGAAAGAAGATGAAATAAGTACACGCATCCGTAAAACCTCACTTCAAACCCAAATAAGTAATAACGAATCATCCCTGTAGTCACAGTTGATATGCATTGAAAACTTTAGCTTTAGCCATTGTCATTTGATTGTGATTCTTGATCAGGATCTTTTAAGCTATACGTGGTGGTTTTGAAGGTGTAGACCAATAATATTATTTGTGATTTTGGTGTGATGAGTGAGTTTGAAATACACCATAAAATGCAATTCTAAGGATACAAGAAAATTTTGAGTTTTAAAGATTTTGACGCCAAATTTCACCGAAAAAATTCGAATTTTGACCTAAAAATTTGAAATTTGGGCCAAAATTTTCACCGTTATACCAAAATTTGAATTTCTCGAAGAACTTCTTGAAAAACCTTTCTTGGAGAGATACTCAGAGGATAGAAAGTCGAAGAGTTTCTCGAAGAAGTTGTCTTGGTAACTTAGTCGAAGAATTCTCAACTTAGATAGATACTCGAAGAAATCCAATCTCGGATAGAAACTCGAAGAATTCTAATCTTTGATGGAAAGTCGAAGATATCTAATAGAAAGTCAAAGGATCTTTAGTTACTCGGAGGAACAAAACTCGAAGGAACCAAACTCGAAGCCACAAACTTGAAGCCTCAAAGTAGAAGGAATGAAACTCGAAGCCACAAACTTGAAGCCAGAAACTCGAAAAACTCCTAACTCGGAGGATTATTCGTATACTCCAAACTCGGAGAACTTAACCAACAAACTCGGAGGATTTGAACTTTGAACTTCAAACTCGAAGCCACAAAGTCGAAGCCTTCAAACTCGAAGTTTTTAGACAAAGTCGAAGAGTTCGACGATGAACAGTAACCGAACCAAAAACACACCACAAATCACATTTTTTCACCCCAAAACACCACGATTCGCCCCTGGTTAGCTCTGATGCCAATTGTAATAACCAAGAAACACGATCAGAAGGTCGGGGAAGCTCAAAATAAAGAGTAAACATGGTATATTAGATTAAAGAATGGGGAAGGTGTGTGTGTATTCTAGAGAGAGAAAGAAGGGAAAACACACACACCTAAATGATACAATGAGACATCCAACCCTCCTAGTTGTGACTAGGAGGGGTATTTATACTACTTAACACTCTAAACAATGTCCTATAGACAGGACTAGTTCCTATGTTTAAGTAAATGATTAAACTAGTGAAATTCCCGATTATGACATTACTTTTAAGGCTAACAGACACCAAATTAGTGAGTAATGAATCTATGACTATGATATACCTTCATTCCTGGGTGCACTAAACAAACACCTTGAATCAAAATGAGATCCGTATGCCCATTCCGATAGGGCCATACCAAACGCACCCTAGATGTATAACATCTTAATCTTTTATGAAAATTGATTTGCACAATAAATTTTTTTATTAGGACACCTTATTTTATACATAACATAGTTGTACAGTATTTACAGCGTGCTTTTATACTTGTACAATGAGTGTCCCAATTAAAATAAGAAATGTGCAAATCACCTCCCATGATTTATAGTGACACAATAAAGTAAGTTGATAAATTATTATTTAATATCGAGCGTGTTTGCTCACGTACTAAGCATCTTTAAAGTGTAGGTAAATGTAAATTTGAGTTTATTAAATTCAACATCATATTTCATTATAGTAAATTACTAGTTATAATACTCATGCACGCACGAGGTTTTTACTAACAATTATAGTCCAAGTATTTTAAATATTAAATAAAATTTTTCCTTAATCGGTATTCCTTGTTTGGCCGTGGTTAAATGTCACTCTATAAAGGGATTTGCTAACTTGTGTCATTGCTTTAAGCCATAAAACAAAGTGGCATTACCATATTTACATGTTATTTAATATTACTATTGTTGGGTCCGTCAGTACCCAAGCGTCCTGAAAACAGGATTTGGACACAAATTAGCCAAGTGTTAATCAACCTTAAACACTCTCAAGTCACTGAGTGAATAGTCACTCAGTGAGTTACCTTCAAGATGCTTAGGACGAGTCTAAGAAGAAAGACTCACCATTCAGTGAGGCGGAACTCCTTGAGTGTCACTTAAGACAAAGAAGAAGGTAATGGGTTCAGTGAGTATTTGACAAGAACTCACTGAACCCCAGTCTCCTCAACAACAATAAATGATTGAAGACTGAAGACCTAGACTGAAGAATCTGAAGTCTGAAAGAAAGGCGGGATTAGGCGGGAAGAGTTTGAAAAGATAAGGAGAAGTCTTATCGGGCCAGAAGCGAACCTTCCCTAAAACGGCTTAAAGTCAAGAAGTGTCATAGCTGACACTCGGAAAGACTTTTAGCTTATTCCCATTGGTTCTTGGAAATGACAAATATTGTTGTATTTGTCAGACACGCTAGGTTATTCTTTTTGTATTTTTTAATCATAGGTGCTCTTTTATACTTGTGTATAAATAGGAACAGATGGGAGAAAAGTGGGTTAAGTTTTGTGCATTAAAAGCTTAGACTTTCACAAAACCACTTTTCTCCTCCAAAGAGCAACCATATCCCTGAGATAGCTCAGTGGGTCTTTATTGTTGTCACTCAAGAATAACTTGAGTTTAGAGAGGAGAACACACCATACCTTGTCTATTCGATCCCAAGTGTTTATTCCGCAAACACTTGGGTAATAGATTCTTTTGATTGATTTCTAATAAGAATTTAAACGTTGAAAAACTTGTGTTTTTATATTTAGGTTTTACTTATTTGTTTAAATTAATCATTACGTTAATTCAGTCATAGAACACAATTAGATTAACTTTGTAGTTACTTCTACTTGTGTAACGGGAACAACAAGTGGTATCAGAGCCTCTGGTTTATAAAATCTTTTTCAAAAACTAAGAGTGCTCAAGGTTTTTGATGCGTGGGTTTTGCAACCTTACAACAGGTTTTACCTCTCGAGGGATCTCAAGAGGCTTACAACCCCACCAGGCAGTGTACCTGACCGATGTAGTATAGTGTAGTGGTAAGTACGGGGGATTGATCGTTCTCCACAGGGAATAGTGTTCGTTAGGTGTGAAAGGCTACTCTAATTAGGTCTAAGGGTTGAGGAAGATTCTTTTTATGTTTTTATAATTTTATGAAAGCAAGTAAAATCTCGGGTTTTGAAGGAGTGGGCGGAATTAGTTGCTAGTCAACTAACCCAAATTACTACAAATGCAAATAAAATAAAATAACAAAAATGAAAAGTGGTGAGAAACTTATGTGTAGAGAAATGTGTTTACTTAGATTTCCTTACTCCCTAACTATCTTTTACCGGTTAATTAGTGTGTATTAGTCGCGTGGATGACGGGTGTATTCCTTAATACCATTCGTGGGGTGGCGTACTTACTTCCCCAAACTCTACAAGCTCCTACTTCACTCCTATGTCGAGCCGGCTAGGAAGCTCCTAACATGGGATCACTAGAATTCGCTTGTGCATTAAATACAACCATAAAAACCTTTAGTACGCGTTTGGTTCATGTTTCTTAAGACGTTCAAGCAAGTTACCGAATAGGAAGTTAGCCAGTTTTCTTAAGCCTAACATAGATAAACAATCATCCAATACAACTAATAACACACTAACAACCAATAATCAATAGCTAGGTTTCATTAGATCTAAGCAAACACAAGATAAAAATTAGCCTAACATGTTAAACAAAAGACAAGCATAAGATAGAATCAAACAACACATAGACATATTGAATGATTAATTGATAACTTATCTTTCAATGAAACATGGAAGATCTCAAGGCAAGAAGCCCTGAAAAAGTAGCTAAAATCGTCTTAGGGTTTTATCCCAAAATTCCACACACTAAGCTCTCCTTAATGACAAAAAATTAGAAAACTATATATAGACTTTGACATCTGACGGCGTCACCTTATGGATTGTGACGCCGTCACCTCGCCGCTTTTAGGGTTCCCGGATGACCATCTTGACGCCGTCCCTCTTTAGCTCTACCAAAATCCATTCTGGCTTATCAAGGCTTGACGCCGTCGGATCAAGAACGTGACGCCGTCCCCTTATGATTTAAGCCGTGACGCCCTTGATTTAGTTAAAGCGTGACGCCGTCAGAATTCTCATGCAAACTCACTGGCCCGTCATGAGTAAATTTCACATCCAACTTTTCTTGCCAAGGCATGACGCCGTCCCATGTTAATTGTGACGCCGTCAAGAGTAATTTTTAGCCGATTCTTGAGACTTTGCCGTTTTCTTCACTTTAATGCTCCAAAAACGTCCAAAATGCCTCCTTTTCCAGATTTCTCCTCAAAAGTACCTAAAATGACAAAAGGAACGATTTAGGGCAATATTTGATCAAATAAATACGATTTCGGGCTTAAATGACCCCTTAAAAGCGGTACACTTTTCGCCTCATCAAATACCCTTACACTTGAGATTTGCTTGTCCTCAAGCAAATGCGCTTTTATTCTAATCAAAATACAAGTTAGGGGTCATTTAATGCAAACATAAAAGTAATTACAACAAATATTCGTTCCACTTCAATCATAATAAGCACGGAGATTATATACTAGCACCTCACAAGTAGTGTTTAGATACTCACATCTCTCAAGTGTCATCAAAATAAATCTCATAAATGAAAACGAAAAATATCTCTCACTACCTGTCATAGCAAATAGATTACCATAGGCTTGGGAAAGGATCGAAAACCTCCGCCACTAGGCGTAAGCACCTAAGATAAACTATCAAAGAGGGCTTTTAAATGGGTTATAACGTTAGGTGTAGGGAAAAGGAAAACACGGTTTTGTTGGATAAAGGATATTTTACTGGTGGCGAGTTAAAGATCTTGATCAATTACATGTACTATACAATGTTGCTAAGCCAAGACTAGACTCGATCTTAAGCTAATGAAAGAAAATAACAAAACATAAACATAAAATAAACATAAAATGAAACGGGATGGTAGTCCGTATGTTTTTCTATTTTTCTTTTTCTCATTTTTTTGTATTTTTTCTTGATTTTTTTCCATTTTTTTTTTTTTTTTTTTTTTTTTTTTTTTTTTTTTTTTTTTTTTTTTTTTTTGCATACACTCTTGCCCTACCATCCAAAATAATACATCATAGGAGCATTGCATCCCCCTTACACTTGAACTTTTACATAACTTTACAAATAACTATTCTAATGACTCGAATTAAGATAATTGAAAAACTTGGAGTACTTTTAAAACATTTAGCACATATGGGGGTAATAAATGATGTTCATCCCCATTACTCCATTACACTAGTACTTTACCCATGAGTCCCAATCGTCCCAAAACAATATGTACAAGGATATGACTCGACTTAGCAACCATGTAATCAACTAGATAATTAACTTGGGTTTAAACAAATGTTGTCACAATAATGCACTAAAGATGAGTGCATACAAGGTAGGCTAAGGCGATTTGGGTGTACATTTAAGTGGGGTGTAACAAATTCTTCCTTTAAGTAAAATGCTTAAAGGTCGAAACGAAAAGATAGGCTCTGAGGGGTGTACTAGGGGTATCGTGTACTAAAAATGAGTACAACGCAAAGGGTGTGGGAGAATTACTTGACCAATGTAGCCAAAGTAATTATAACAAAAACACAGGTGTAAAACAATGGGTTAATCCTAATGCCTCTTATCATGTAGTAAATCTAACTACACGAATGTAGTCTCACTTGTGGCCTTGGAATGGTCCTAACGCAAGTTCTAGAATCTAAGTGCTACCGGTACACACATCATAGCATAAATGCTTTTCCTACCAATTCTAGGGGCGAACCTCACATATTTGGGGGTGGAAAATTTTTTAGTGGTACGGTTTTTGTGCTAGTCATATAACTCCTATCCGTGAGACGCTCATTAAGATCAAAGTTTCACTCCTATATGTTGTAAAAAATTTTAAATTTGGCACTAAAATTACCTTAACAAGTATTTCTCTCAGTTTTATTACACATCTACCATTTAAACAAACAAAAATCAAGCGCAATTGTATTCTCAAAAATCGTACTTTTACCCTCCCCTTACACTTAAGATGAACATTGTCCCCAATGTTCAAATAACAAGATGTAAAAGAAAAAAGTAAAAGAATGAAATCAAATACTCCCCTGATTCGCTCGTTGGATAATGAAATTACACGGTTAAATCTTCCTCCAAAGAGAATGTTGAAGCTCCATGACTAATGCATCGCCATAAGCTTGATTCAAAACATTTCCTTGTCCAAAATAACCTGTTGAACCTGAGAAAACAAACACGAAAACCTGCATAACATCGGCGGGATAAAATCTATATATAAGGATATAATGCTTGTGGAATGATAACTTTGCAGATTCCTGGAGATTATAAGTTGGAGATTTTAATAAAAACTTTTTATGAAAACAAAATTTTCAAAAATTTCTGGAAATTAAATCTGACGCCGTCAGGTTATAACCCCTGACGCCGTCAGAAATGACCTGACAAAAATTTTCATTTTAAGTTTCCGGAAAATTTCTGGAAAAACCTTTACCTTACTTCCTGGAAATCCTGCAAAACATCATTATGACTCGATACAAGCATTTGACTCAAACAAATACGAATATGTATGTTAATTTAATATTATTACGATTCATGTTCATTTGTGTTCTAATAAACCGATTTAGATTTCCCTTACACTTATCTTTTGCAAAATACCTTTATATGTAGTTAAGACGAAGTTAAAAACAACATAAAGCATTTTCACAAATTACTTTTGAACATGAATCAATAATGATAAAAATTAAACACACATACGGAAACAAATAAAAACAAACAAACAAATAAATAAACACACAAAGCAAATAAAACAAATAAAGCTTGGGTTGCCTCCCAAGAAGCGCTTTTCTTTATTAACGAGTCTTGTAGCTAGACTCAAAGTCACGCTACCCTATGTAAGTAAGCTCGTCATCAAGGACGTCTTTAGGGTTAAGCTTGGATTGAAGTTTCCTATTGGTTCGCTTAGTACGATATGTCTTTTCAAACTTCTCTCCATCCGGGTCATACAATGTCATCTTGATATGCCATGACCCATCTCCATCATTGGGTGGTTTATCCCAATTCCACTTATGATCATCTTCCTCACAAATCCACTTATTCATTCCTAGGTTAATTGGCAAAACTCCTAGGAAATCAATCATCCTTCTAAAAACTAAAGGGTCTTCAAATGGATCTAATTCGGTGTCCCTAGCCAAGAGTTGCTCTACCGAATGCGTTCGGTTAACAAAGTCCTCTTCTAGGTAAAATGGGCGTTGGGGTCCTATGAAGTCTCTATCGATCCAAGGTCCATATCTAGATGGTCTCCTATTTGATTCTAGCCAATGTGGTGTTGGTTCCTCACTAGTATCATAGGCATGTTTCTTAACATCATAGACTGACCAAGTATCTCCTTCTCCTACCGCTATCTTAGATTCCTTACAATCAATCATAGCACTAGCGGTCGCTAAAAATCCTCTACCTATCAACAAGGGGCATGTAGGGTCGCTAACCATATCAAGGACGTGGAAATCGGCTAAAATGGTTAGCTTTCCAATGTGTACTAACACGTCCTTAACTACTCCAACCGGGTAAGCAACACTTCCATCCGCTAAGCCTATTATCACCTCGGTTTCTTCAAGTTTTCCAAGTTTTAGAGAGGTGTAGAGAGGTAACGGAAGTAGGTTAAGGCTTGAACCAAGATCGGCTAATGTATCATAAGCCTCCGAATTACCGATCTTGCAAGGTAGAACAAATAAGCCCGGATCATCTAACTTCTTAGGTAGCTTGTTTTGAACAAAGGCGGTCCCTTTTTCGCCTAACTTGAGCTTCTTCTCATCAACAACCGGACTTTCAAGGTGGAGCTCCTTGAATTCATCGTCAAGGTTTTGAGTGGGAGGTGTTTCAACTATGTTGTTGACCAATTTGGATGTCATAACTTCTTGGTCACTTGGAATGATTTGGGTTTGTTTGAAACACGTGCTCATGGAATTGACCGAATAATATTGTGGACAAGAACTAGGGGACGAAACCGATGAAATAGCGTTGACGTTTAGTTTCGGGTTCTTGACCGTGTTGCTAGGGAGTGCTCCCATTTCTCGGTCATTGAGGGCTTTCAACAAGGTGTCAATCTTGTCGGTCATCTCGCTTTGTTTTTGTTTGAAATCGGCTTCAAACTTGGCTAAACGAGCTTCTTGAGATGCCATAAATTGAGACATCAATCCTTCAAAGTTATTGGTACTACCATTGCCGGAAGGATTGTTGTTGAAAGTACGGTTCGAGTCGGAACCGCTCGATTGGAAACGATTAGGTGGGTTGGAAGAATTGGGTTGTTGTGTGTTTTGGTTTTGTTTCCACCTAAGGTTCGGGTGATTTTTCCATGAGGGGTTGTATGAATCACCATAAGGGTTTGGCTCGGGCTTGAAAGTGTACCACTTGTCTCCCGCTCCGTCGGTACGCGAGGATGCGTAGTCCACAAAAGCTTGTTCGGGGAGTTCCATGCAATCACGAGTGTCGTGGGGACCACTACATAATTCACATGAAGAAGTGATTTTGTTCACTTGGCTTGAAGGTTTAGGAGCCTCGTAGGATTTCATGAGAAACTTGACTTGGTCTTCAAGTTCTATGATCCTACGGTCGGAAGTGCTTGAATTGTTCAAAGGCAAAGATATTGCCTTGACCGTTTTATTCAAATCACGGGGATCACTCCAACTTTCGTTGTCATAAAGAGCAAGATCCTCTAGGAGAGCCCATGATTGTTCCGCACTTAGATCACGTAGCTTGCCACCGGCCGATTGGTCAATGGTTTGCCTCGTGGAGAGATTGATATGGTCATAGAAGATTTGGACTTGGAGCCAAAGTTCTATGCCATGGTGAGGGACTTTTTGGAGTAAGTCCTTGAATCGAGTCCATGCCTCGTAGAGAGTTTCGCCTTGACGTTGTTGGAACATCAAGATATCATTCCTTAGCTTGGTAGTTCTTCCCGGTGGGAAAAACTGAGCAAGGAAACGAGTGGTGAGATCATCCCAAGAGGTAATGGATCCTGCGGGTTGACGTTCTAGCCACTGACTAGCTTGGTCCCGCAGAGAGAATTGGAAGAGACGCAATCGGTCGTCTCTCGAGTGGCAACATCAAGGTCTATAGAATCAACGATTTTAAGAAAGTCCTTGAGATGTTGATTAGGATCTTCAGAACGAAGTCCATGGAATGCGCATCCGCTTTGCACCAACCGGATGGTGTCGGATCGCAAGGGTGTGATATTGGCTCCTTGTGTGAGCTCAATGGTGTTTCGATAGCCGTGGTGGCTAGGACGGGAATACTCTCCTAAAGTACGGGCTCTAGGAGGTGGTGGTGGTTGTTGTGGTGGTGGGTTGTGTGGGTTAAGGATATTACCATCTTCCATGATGTCGGACGGTAATGGTTACGAACAAAGACACGAAGAAAATAGATAGACTAAAGAAAACCTAGAAAAGTAAAATAAAAATCTCACTAGAAAGGAATCTAGTGAGTAGACCTAATAGAAATAAAAAATTCAACCTAAACAATAACTATTCCCCGGCAACGGCGCCAAAAACTTGATGCGTGGGTTTTGCAACCTTACAACAGGTTTTACCTCTCGAGGGATCTCAAGAGGCTTACAACCCCACCAGGCAGTGTACCTGACCGATGTAGTATAGTGTAGTGGTAAGTACGGGGGATTGATCGTTCTCCACAGGGAATAGTGTTCGTTAGGTGTGAAAGGCTACTCTAATTAGGTCTAAGGGTTGAGGAAGATTCTTTTTATGTTTTTATAATTTTATGAAAGCAAGTAAAATCTCGGGTTTTGAAGGAGTGGGCGGAATTAGTTGCTAGTCAACTAACCCAAATTACTACAAATGCAAATAAAATAAAATAACAAAAATGAAAAGTGGTGAGAAACTTATGTGTAGAGAAATGTGTTTACTTAGATTTCCTTACTCCCTAACTATCTTTTACCGGTTAATTAGTGTGTATTAGTCGCGTGGATGACGGGTGTATTCCTTAATACCATTCGTGGGGTGGCGTACTTACTTCCCCAAACTCTACAAGCTCCTACTTCACTCCTATGTCGAGCCGGCTAGGAAGCTCCTAACATGGGATCACTAGAATTCGCTTGTGCATTAAATACAACCATAAAAACCTTTAGTACGCGTTTGGTTCATGTTTCTTAAGACGTTCAAGCAAGTTACCGAATAGGAAGTTAGCCAGTTTTCTTAAGCCTAACATAGATAAACAATCATCCAATACAACTAATAACACACTAACAACCAATAATCAATAGCTAGGTTTCATTAGATCTAAGCAAACACAAGATAAAATTAGCCTAACATGTTAAACAAAAGACAAGCATAAGATAGAATCAAACAACACATAGACATATTGAATGATTAATTGATAACTTATCTTTCAATGAAACATGGAAGATCTCAAGGCAAGAAGCCCTGAAAAAGTAGCTAAAATCGTCTTAGGGTTTTATCCCAAAATTCCACACACTAAGCTCTCCTTAATGACAAAAAATTAGAAAACTATATATAGACTTTGACATCTGACGGCGTCACCTTATGGATTGTGACGCCGTCACCTCGCCGCTTTTAGGGTTCCCGGATGACCATCTTGACGCCGTCCCTCTTTAGCTCTACCAAAATCCATTCTGGCTTATCAAGGCTTGACGCCGTCGGATCAAGAACGTGACGCCGTCCCCTTATGATTTAAGCCGTGACGCCCTTGATTTAGTTAAAGCGTGACGCCGTCAGAATTCTCATGCAAACTCACTGGCCCGTCATGAGTAAATTTCACATCCAACTTTTCTTGCCAAGGCATGACGCCGTCCCATGTTAATTGTGACGCCGTCAAGAGTAATTTTTAGCCGATTCTTGAGACTTTGCCGTTTTCTTCACTTTAATGCTCCAAAAACGTCCAAAATGCCTCCTTTTCCAGATTTCTCCTCAAAAGTACCTAAAATGACAAAAGGAACGATTTAGGGCAATATTTGATCAAATAAATACGATTTCGGGCTTAAATGACCCCTTAAAAGCGGTACACTTTTCGCTTCATCAGTTTTTAAAACCAAGATCCTACTATAGCTGATTTAATGTGCCCCAGCTCGTCGATAAAAAGGGTGGTAGCTTTTCAGCTGTTGCTCCCAGACTCGAAGCTGGAAAATTTAGCAAGTGGAAAAAGTGAATGCTTTGCTACTTGACTGGTATGGAACCATACTACATCACTTGTATCAATGAAGGTCCTTATGTCCCTAAGAGTGCTGAGGGGTTAAACAAACCTGAAGCTCAGTGGACTATGGATGAGAGAAGGGTGGTCAATCAAGACCAACGCCTGAAAAGCATAATTATATCTTGTCTTCCTGACGATATAATGGAATCAGTCATTAACTGCTCTAAAGCCAAACAAACTTGGGTTGACTTGATTAATAGCTTTGAAGGTCCCTCAGATACCAAGGAAAACAGGGTTATGGACCTGAAACTTGAGTACAACACTTTCAGGGCAAAGGACTCTGAAAGTCTCTCTCAGACATATACCAGATACAAGACCCTGATAAATGAATTGTCAAATGATGGTGTAGTTTTGTCTAAGCATGAGATCAATGTTGGCTTTGTCAACAGTCTCCCTGAGAAGTGGCTAAACTTCTCACAGGGCCTCAGGAATGCTAATCACATTCAGACCCTTGAGCTCCCTGAGATCTATGGGAAGTTTGTCTATGAAGACAACTTAATCTCTAGGAGATACCCAGACTCAAAGAAAGCTCTTGAGACCAAAAAGGCCCTGACTTCCTCACCCATATCAACTGCCTTTTATTCTAATGGTGTTGTGCAGGATTTTTAAGAGGATTCTGATGATGAGGTTGATGAAAGAACTAGTGATGAGTACCTAAATGATTTAAACTTGGAATTCCAAGAAAGGGCACTCCTTGCTAATTCAAAATGTTTTATCAAAAGAAATCAGTCAAACTTTCCAAAAGCTAAAGCAAATGAAACAACTGAATGTTTCAAATGTGGTAAAAAGGGTTATTTTGCTAAAGACTGTTATTCAAAAACCATCTCAGAACCCTCTTATAAATTTTCTGGAAACATTTCCTCAGGAACTAGCAAGTTTCAACCTAGAATGCTTCAGTCGACCCAACATTTTCAAAACACTAATGTTCAAAAGGGTCAAAAAGATTTTGAGGCTAAATATAGGAAAACTAAGGCTAAACTTGCCCTCCTTGAAACTAATCCCTCAATGTCTCAGGCTGCTCAAACTTCTAAACCTGTTCAGACAAAGAACAATGTGACAAATGGCAAATTTGTCCTAATATTAAATTCATAACAAATCAGTTATGGTGACTGAATTATCTGATTTGGCCTTATGTGATTATAACGGGAAACAAACCTGCATATTGACACCCGGAAATCTCACCAAGGAACAGTGAAGTTATTATATCCCATGATTATTGTATTGAAAATGGGAGGTTATCCCAGTTTCACTTGGACTGATACCACACGCAAACCAGAAATAAAATCTGAGGTTCAGAAAATATTAGAAAATAATTAAGGACTCGGAGATAAACTCAAGTATTTTATAACGACTCTAAAAATATACACTCTCGAACTAGAAACGGTTTAGAACGAATCCGGATTTGACACAGTTTAACGGGACTCGGGTACTACATATACACACCTTAGCTAAAAGCCACTTACATACTTAAATAAAATTCACCTTCCCACTAACACAATATCCCAAAATGTTCTGTAACCTTTCCCTTTAGTTTTTGTCGCCTCCCATCCTTCCCCAAAAACACCACGATCCATCACCGTCTCCTTCACCAAATCCTTTGACTTAGATTTATTTTGTCCTCTTCACAAATCACAGGACCACCTAGGTTAGACACCCATTGAAGTAGAAATAGCATCTAAGTGGTAAGGTTGTTTTCCCCAAACCCGAAAGCCCTTATGGAGCTACTCCCCACAACACACCATAAATTTGTGCCTCCAAGGAGTGTCGAATCACAACCCACTCAAGAAAACTAATCAAGATCTGAGAAAGACTCAAGAAAGGTGAAGAGTGAGAGTGTTGTGATTCGGCTTGGAGAGTGGGATTGACCGGTGTTGGGGCAATTGAGTCTCGGATTGAAGGTTATCCAAGTTCATCCACCAAGAAAACATAGTAAGGTTAACCTCGATTTAGATTCAATTTGTTGTAGTATTTAACCTCCTAGAATCGTTCATAATTAAGAAATAATAGATTTAGGATTGATGTTATTATTTAGTCGATTTGAAACCCAGAAAAGTGGTATTAATATTGAGGAAAAGTTCAATGGCGATTAGTGATTAAATAAGAACTTGAGAAGAATTTGTTGTTGTCGTTAGTATGGTTAGTTTGGCCGAAATAGGTTGATTAGCTCCAAGTGTGTATTGAGTTTTATTCCTGTCAAATGGAAACCCAGAAAATACAAGTGGGTTCGAGGGAGACTTGATAGGAAAGATTGTTGTTGTTGTTAATACTAGTGTGGCATAGGATATAGAACTCTTAAAGTTCATTGTATAATTTCAACTATAAGTCAAATAGACCCTTAGGATTGATGTGGAGGGATTGATCGAATAGTTATTTGTTGTAAAGATTGGGTGCTAAAAACCGTTCGACATGTTGAGCTCTTTTGGGTTAGGATAATGGGTACACTGATCACCTTGTGTCGAATAGAACCACCCAAAAAAAGGGCCTTTTAGTGGTCACCCTAGGCTGGGAAAATCACCCCACACAGGGGAGATTGTGGCCAGATTCTTGTCGAATTTGACATACCCAGACAGCCGCCAAGTAGGTAAACTAGTCATGAGTTATATGCTCAAGGAGAGCCAAGATTAAGTCCTCACAACTAGATCAATGAATACCCCACGTAACTCTCAAGCCAAGAAACCAAGGGCAGAGGGAAATGCTCTTGGCTCGAACCTAGATGGACACAGCTCGACCTTAGTATTTGCACTTAGTCTAGTTTGAAACCCTTGCACCCAGAACAAAACCACCAAGAAACAATAACACAAGAGCGGGGAACCCTTTCTTTTTCGGGAAATATTAGACGTCAACAGTAGGAATATAGTACCCCTCTTGGCCTTAGACTTTAGGTTCACACAGACTAGCCTCGACCCTAAATATAATACCTTAGGAAGAGTTAAAAATATCTCAAAGCCAAGGAGATGTCAGTTTGAGAGGCAAAGTATTCCCAGAAAAACGCTTAGGAAGAGTTAAAAATAAGTCATGTGTTCATTGTGCACCAGGCCAGACCCAAGGAGCCCATTTAGAACCCACAAGCAAACCCAATACAAATTCTTTCTTGCCTTAACCCAATTGTATGATCTGCTAGGATCATTCAGCCCACCTGAACCTTGTAGACATTAGGAATTTAGCCCAACCTATTATGAACTTTTAATTCCCCTCCTAGAACTCAACGGGCCACAGCCCACTAAGTATGATGGAGCAATATATTCGGATTGTTATAAATTGTGAAAAATGTCACGAACAAATAAAAGAACGAGAGCCGTTACAAAATAAGTCGTACCCACTTAACTACTAGACGAGTAATAACCGAAGGTCATTAACATTAACATGCATAAATACTTATAGTCAAAAGTAAAAACTTGGCAAAACTAATTCAAAACACATAAGGATATAAAAAATTTATAGCCGAAAACCAAGTGAAAATTTTCTAATTACGTTAGCTTATAGGTACGAGAAAATTAGAGTAACCAAAATGTAAAAGTGACGGAAAGGATTAAAAACATATATATATATATATATATATATATATATATATATATATATATATATATATATATATATATATATATATATATATAGGATTATATATATATATATCCGTACACTACGTAAAAAGATTTTTTTTTTCAAAAAAGTTCACAAAAAAATCCATAAAAATTTCACAAGATCGGGAATGTTGGTGCCTGAAACTTTTGTGAAAGAAGTTTTTCTAATTTTGAGTTTTTATACGGTTTTTTTAATGCACAAAAAACGAATTTTGATGCGCAAAAAATTTTTGATGCACAAAATTTTTAACTTGTTTTAGTTAGATGCGCAATGTTATTTTGATTAAAAAAGTCAAAAGAACTTGTGTGCAAAAATGAATTTTTGATGCACAAAAAAGCGATTTAATGCACAAACGTATTTTTTCATAAATTTTTTTCGGAAAAAATATCAACTTTTAGAAAAACTTGCTTCACAACTTTTTCATGCACCAACATACCTGATCTTGTGGAATTTTTCGAAAAATTTTTTGAAAAAAAAAATCTTTTTACGTAATGTACGGATATTTGTCTTTTTATTTGATCTTTATCCTATATATATATATATATATATATAATATATATATATATATATATATATATATATATATATATATATATATATATATATATATATATATATATATATATAGCACTCGGGAAAGATAGAAAGGTATATATATATCAACGAAATCTCACGTGCCTAAGATATGACACTCAAGTTACGATAAAAATAGATTATAACGCACATCGACATATATATGTATATTAACACTTAAGAATGTAAATATAGAATAGCCGAAATACGATGAAGACGATTAACGCAACTAGACTAAAATATTATGTAAACATTTCCTTTTACGAATGGTTTAATGCACACTTTAGATGAACTAGTGATACATATATATAATAACGCGAACTAGTGTAATCAAAATATGATACTTAGACTCACGATAGGTAACTCGCATCGAAATATATAACCATACGTAGGATGTCAAACAAATAAGATAAAAACCAAACATCACTAAAAATATATCATTCAGTTTAAATAAAATCTGTCGAAACATAAAATCCTAAACTAACGTAGTCCATAATGAGAAACTAGATATAGCAATATATATACTAACCCTCACAAATCATTAGGTAATAATTGTCACTCGTAATAACATAACTATAATAACAAGTAAAACTAGAACGGATTAGACGATATATGGTTCTAAAGAAATAAGTCGTGGTGGATTAATTAAAATGACACGAACTCTAGAATCTAGATTAATCCAAGGACTAACGATATATATTAACTCTTAGGATCATTCACTAGTGAAGTGATGAACGTCACAAATCTTAAGTCAAATTCTAAGAATCAACATTACAGACTTACGAAATATGTTAAACAATTACAGAATACGTAGATACACATCCCGACTAGGCTTAAGTTAAATTCGTACCTAGACTATTAGAGATCCCAACCCCTCATTACCGTACCATTAGGTTAGTTGTAGAGTTCATCTCACCATATCCTTAGGAGACCTTAGTAACCATACTTAAGTGACAACGACTTAAACACACTAAAACATTAAAAAGTAATATCCGGACATAATTGAATTTAATACTTGAAAACTAAGACATGATTATTTAATATAGGTTGCGTGTTGGTGCCGTGCATTCCCAAATTTCACAAGCATTCACTGTTCAGACCCAAAAAGGTGAGTTTATAGCCCCGTTTTTACTTTTACTTGTTTTGGGGGGAGAAACATGCATAAACCAAATTTTGTGTTTGATAATACTGTTATACAGAGTTATTACGCGGATAGCCTAAGCCTGATATGTCCCATAATGCCCGAATTTCATGAACCGTTAATTCCAAGTCAGGAAGCGTGAATGTTATAAATAGATCTATTGGGAGTAACGTCCCCGTTTGGTTTAACCGGATAGGCAAACGAACGTATACCATTTAAATGTTCAAGTGTCTGGGATAAACACTTGCTAGGGCTTTTATGATTTACATGTTCTAGAGCATGAAGAACTGTTAAAGCTTCGGTTACATGAACTTAGAGCTAGCGTAATAAGACGTATACATGACTTTTTGATGAAACTGATGTTATAAATTTGATATATTTGTTTTAACTAAAACCTATGAACTCACCAGCTTTTAGCATGTTTTTCTCAGGTATTGAAGTTGTGCAATTAATGGCAAGGAGTGGCAAGGCGGCAGTTTTATACTTGACCAATGAGTTTTAAAAAAAAATGAAAGAGACTTGTTTTTGAGGGACCAAAACCGTGTAAATGAAATTGATATCAAATAAAATTTATTTTGTAGAATCATGATAATAAATTCATTTTATGAAATGTGTAATTAGTTCCTTGACACCTTGTGTTATGAGTACCAATTTCGTAGCACCCCATAATGTTATGCTTCTGCAAAGTCTGATTTTGGGGGTGTTACAAACAAGGTTCTTGTAGCCGAAGCCTATGACTGGGATGAAGAAGAGGTCTCCTCAGAAGATGAGGAAATTAGAGTAAGTGCACTAATGACACTTTCTGAAGGTGATCAGCTTGGCTGTTGGAGAAAGCCATGCAAGGAATGGAGAATGAGTCAACATAACCATGAAGAAGGTAAATATTTTACTTTCAATGGATGATGATTCTGACTGGCAGTCCTATATGAATTACATTTGTGTAGATCTTAAGTTTGTAGAAGAACAAAGGCTTAATTTGCTTTCAAAATATAACAATCTTGTGTTAGAAACTTAGAATTAAATAAGTGTAGAGATGAATTGCTTGTATTAAAACAGGCCAAGTTAGAAACTGTTACACTACAAATTCAAAACACTGAGATTTTGAAACAAAATCAAGCTCTTCAAAATGAACTTAACAAAGAAAAGGTTGTCATTGAAGGCTGGACTAAAAAGAACCCCAAAATCTATGAAACTGTGAGTCTAATTCCTAGTGAAAACAAGAAAGTTATAGGAATAGACCAACTCACTGAAAACTCCAGTAAAAGTCACAGAGAAAAGGCTTTTATTCCAGCTGGCATATCTTTTGAGCAGGAAATGGAACCCAAGTCAAATGACTGGATTGTTAGGGACAACCCAGTCAGTAAGTTACCAAACTTTGAGACTGGAAAAATCTTGCTTCCTGAAAGTCAGGCTCTGAAAAATATGCTTGGACTCACTGACCAACCCAGTAGTACTGAGTTAGTCAATGAGTCTGAATCAGAATCATTTACACCACTCCCACCTCTGAAAGTCCTTCAGGGAGCTGCACTAAGCTCAGACCTCACACCATTGGTCTACTCTCAGCATTCTCCAAAGGAGAAGCCAGGAATGGGAAAAACCATTCTGATAAGGCAAACCCCTGAAGTCTCAGTTTATACTGATGATTCATCAACTTCAGTCCCTTCTGAAGTAAAAACAGAAAGCCCTAACTTAAAAATTGATCAGTTGGCTGAGCTTGTCAGGAAGCTGGGTGAGAAGATTGATTCTTCTGAGAAGCCTTCTCAATCTAAGATGAAGGAACCCAAATCAGCTTCCTCAAGCACCAAACCAAAACCCTCCAAACCTCTGCAAAGGTGTGAGCTGTGTCACTATACCAATCATTCCACTGATGATTGTTTTAGAATCCTTTACTGCATGATATGCAAAAAGGATGATCACAGGACCTCTGATCACCAATCATACACAGCCACATCAAAGATGGCAAACTTTAAGGCACATGCTTTAAAGTATCCCTCTGATTCTAAGCAGAAATAGAAACAAAAGGCCAAACCTTTTGCACCTTGCCCACACTGTGGCTTCAATGACCACCTTCCTAAGGATTATCTAATGGACAACAGTTGTGACATCTGTGGAGATCCCACTCATGACACCTCAGGAAATGAGAAGGTCATTCAGACCAGAAGAGGTATGACCAAGTCATCCTCTCAGTCTACTGAGTCTACTTATGCAATCAAATTCAAAATCTGTGATAGCTCAGTCCACTCAACCACTGACCATGAATCAATTGCTACTTTTAAGAAGGCTACTAAAGCCAAGCCATCCAAGAAGAGGGGTTCTAGAAAGAACTAACTCAGTTTACCATTTATGCAGAGGCATGCCAGGGAGCCAGTTTGGCATCTAGATAGTGGATGTTCAAGGAGCATGACTGGTGTGAAAGAGTATCTGCACAAATATGTAGAAGAACCAGGACCCAAGGTGGTATTTGCTGATAATTCATCATGTCTCACTGAAGGTTATGGTTCAGTAAACTGTCGTGGTATAGTCTTTACTAGGATAGCTTATGTCAATAGTCTTAAGTACAATTTAATCAGTGTCAGTCAACTATGTGATGCAAAGTACATAGTTCAGTTTGATGATAAGCAAGGAACCATCTTCAATGCAAATAAGGAAGTTGTCCTTATTGCACCAAGAAGGCAAGATGTTTATGTGTTAGACATGTCCAGTCTAACTCAGAATGGAACTTGTCTCTTTGCTAAGGCCACTGAAACCCTCAACTGGCTTTGGCATAAGAGACTCTCCCATCTGAACTTCAAAAACATAAACAATCTTGTGAAACAAAACAAGGTCCTTGGCTTACCATCACTTGTGTTTTCAAAGGATAAACCATGCTCTGCCTGTGAAAAAGGTAAACACCATATAGCATCCTTTAAAACCAAAACAAACTTTTCCATCAGGATCTGCCTTCATCTTCTCCATATGGATCTCTTTGGGCCCATCAGTCCTAGATCCATTAACCATGATAAGTATACTCTGGTCATTGTGGATGAATACTCAAGATACACTTGGGTTTACTTCATGACCAAAAAGAGTCAGGCAGCTGAAACAATCATGTCCTTTGTCAGGAACATTGAAAATCAAAATGACATTAAAGTCAAACAGATTAGGACTGACAATGGGACAGAGTTCAGAAACTGTGAACTTGAATGTTTCTGTGATGAGAAAGGAATTTCTCAAAAAATTTCCTCTCCTTACACACCTGAACAAAATGGTGTTGCTGAAAGGAAAAATAGAACACTCATTGAAGTAGCTAGGACAATGCTAAATGGATCAGTCATTTCCAAACACTTGTGGACTGAAGCAATAAAAACTGCCTGTTACACACAAAACAGATCCATCATTGTCAAGAGACATAGCAAAACCCCTTATGAGTTATTCAAGGGAAGGATCCCTGACATCAGCTACTTTCATGTCTTTGGGTGTCCTGTGTTTATTCATAATCACAAGGATCACTTAGGGAAATTTGATGCCAAAGCTGATGATGGATACTTCCTAGGATACTCTCTTGTCTCAAAGGCCTTCAGGGTGTTCAACACTAGGAGACAGCAAACTAAGGAAACATTCCATTTTACCTTTGATGAGAGTACTGAAGCAATCAGTGTCTCTAACACCTCAGTGAAAGAGATAGGTATTGATGATTCATCAAGATACCCTCCTGATGAACATCATCCTGACAATGATCCTTCCACTCAGTATCAAGCAAATGCTGACATCTCCTACTACATCATCCCTCACAACCTTCCTTACCCAACCATCACTGAATTTGTTGAAGCACAAACAAGTACTGATGCAATCAATCAGTCTGAACAAAGTGCTCAGGAACCAAAAAATCTCAGTGATCAGCCAACCCAGTCAGACACTCAAGATCCTGAAGATCATCAGGTGTCTACACCAGACCCTACCAATCAGGCATCCACAAGTTCTAATCAGTATCCAAGACCTCAGGACAGTTGGATTAGGTCTCAAGATATAGAACTTGTCAATATAATTGGAGAGCCTACTGAAGGCATGCTCACCAGAAGCATGGCTGCTAAACTAACAGCAGCCTCAGCCAATGAATGCCTATTTGTGGACTTCATCTCCACAATTGAACCCAAAAGTTTCAAAGAAGCACTTAAACATCCAAGTTGGGTTTAGGCCATGCATGATGAACTGGAACAATTTGACAGAAACAAGGTAATGACCTTGGTCAAATGTCCTGAAGATGTTTCAGTCATTGGCATGAAATGGGTGTTCAAAAACAAATCTGATGAAAATGGCATAGTCATCAAAAACAAGACCAGACTTGTTGCCAAAGGCTACAATCAGCAAGAAGGCATTGACTATGAAGAAACATTTGCACCAGTGGCAAGGATGGAAGCCATCATGATCTTCCTTGCATTTGCAACCTACATGAACTTCAAGGTGTACCAAATGGATGTAAAAAGTGCATTCTTAAATGGCTCACTGAAAGAAGAAGTTTATGTTCAGCAACCTCCTGGATTTGAAAGCAGTGAATTTTCTGACTATGTCTGCAAGCTTAACAAAGCCCTTTATGGACTGAAACAAGCACCCAAGGCATGGTATGAAACTCTCTCAGCCTTCCTGATCCAAAACAAATTTGTCAGAGGCAAGATAGACAACACATTGTTTATCTATAGGACAAATGGTGATGTCATCCTTGTACAGGTATATGTGGATGATATCATATTTGGCTCAACAAGTTATAAACTTTGCAAACAGTTTGAAAAACTGATGGCAAAGAAATTTGAAATGAGCATGATGGGAGAACTGACTTACTTCCTTGGACTGCAAATCAAGCAGACTGATAAAGGAACCTCTATCAGTCAAGAGAAGTATACCAGAAGCCTACTGAAAAAGTATGAGCTCAGTGGCTGTGCCTCAGTCAAAACTCACATGGTTCCACCAAACAACCTTGGTCCTGACCTTACTCGAAAACCAGTGAATCAAACTCTCTTTAGAGGAATGATTGGGTCACTGATGTATCTACTTGCATCAAGGCCTGACATCCAATTCTCAGTCTGTTTGTGTGCCAGATATCAATCTGACCCAAGAGAATCTCATCTCACAGCTATGAAAAAGATGCTCAGGTACTTGAAAGGTACTCCAAACCTTGGATTATACTATCCAAAATGCTCAGGCTTTGATCTCAAAGGATACTCAGACTCAGACTATGCTGGATGCAACATGGACAGAAAACGCACCTCAGGCTCCTGCCAAATCCTTGGTGGAAAATTAGTCTGTTGGAGTGCTAAGAAGCAACAATCAGTTGCCATGTCCTCAGCAGAAGCTGAATATGTTGCAGCAGCCAGTTGTTTTGCAAATGTAGTATGGATGAAAAGTCAACTCAGTGACTATGGAATCCAGTATAAGATGGTTCCATCTTTTGTGATAACACAAGTGCAATTGCCATCTCAAACAACCCTGTTCTTCATCAGAGAACAAAACACATTGATATTAGATATCACTTCATCAGGGACCATGTCATGAATGGTGACATTGAATTACACTTCATTCCTACTGAATATCAGCTAGCTGATATATTCACCAAACCATTGGATGAACCAACTTTCACAAGACTGAAAGCTGAATTAGGAATGTTGGATATTAAGAATCAGTCCACTGATTGAATCCATCCAACTAAGTGTAAATTCTGAAAACCCCAGGTCCCTAACTCAATGTGTTCCTCAGTGAAAAAGATCACTGAATCACCTTCCCTGAACCCCTCATTAAATGAAAAAGTCATTCATGGCCCTCAAAGATGACATTCAATGCTAACTTAAATGCTCTAAGTATCTAGTTAGTAAATGTCCGAGGTTGGTAACTGAATACCTATTTAATATAGGAATATATGTTCTTTTGCCTGCTGGCATGCATATCTTGGGCCCCCACTTACCCACTTGGCATTTAATGCCTCTCCTCACACATCATATATATGTGATGATGTAAACTCTGCAAATTACACTTTTTGCAGACGGCACAACTGTTCACCTCGACTGTTGCGCAAAATCCGGGAAAGTGGAGTGGTGGCATTTAATGCGGATCCTAAACGTTTTATACAAAACGGTTTTCAAATTTTTTTGAGAAAAATCCTCTTATGCCTAAACCACCCCTCTCCACTTCCCTATAAATACCCCCAAACAAATCAACTCACACACGTTTTAGAAATTTTTAAGCAAAACTCTTGCCCTTTTTTTTCTCTCAAAAAACTAGTGTGTGTGTTGTTCATCTTTAGACCCAGACCATCTTTTTCTTGCAAAACCAAGACTTTTCAAAAATTATGGCTGCCTCTAAAGCTATCACCTGCGCCCCAAATGTGGAATTCACAATGGAGGGCGTGGACATGACCAAAAATAACGTCGTAGGAAATTTTGCCTACCCCGAAAAATTTTGGGCGTACAAGAATGTGATCAAATACCTTCAAAACTGCTTTCTTGCTACGGCGTTTACAAAAACCCCCTCAGTCATATATCATGACTATCTGAGGGAATTTTGGTGTACAGCAGTGGCAACAAGCCCTGATGACATCAAGGAGACCTAAATAAAGTTCTCAGTGATGAACGGGAGAAGGACCCTCTCCCTGGATTACCCAACCTTTATCAAGGCCACAGGTCTTGATTTCGCTGAGAACTTTGACCCTCAGCCCACTGACGCAGAAGTAAAGGCCGAATTACTTTTACTAGGGCCACATGATGTAAAAAATCCTGAAGTGGCCCCATGAACCTTATTGGCCAAAGCACCAATAATTAAGACTTGGTTCCCTGCTGTATGGAGGATCCTGATGACCTTTGTCATTCAGGTCCTTGGAGGCAATAAATCCTCCACGAAGCAATTGAATGCATCACAACAATTGATGGTGTTCAGCCTCCTGGAGGGTAGAAAGATAGACATCGGAGAGATAATCTTCCGAGACCTCGTAGCCAAGCTATCAGGAAAATCTAGGCAAAGACACATGTCTTACCCTAGGTTCATTTCCTGTGCGCTTCAGGACTTACTAGGCTCTGAATATGTTAGGCCAAACGTTGAGGGATCTAAACCTGACGTCTTACACAAAGCCAACTATTCAAGAGACCTTACTGAGGTACAACCAGTCCCCCTGACCACATACATGCTGATGGTCATTCAGGGGGCAAATGCTGTCTCACCAGTACCTTCTCCTACAAAGAAGGAGAAGAAGAAGAAGGCAGGGTCCAAGAAGGTGGTTAAACCCAAACCACTCGTCATTGAGACTTCTGCCTCAGAGCCTAAAGAAAGGTAAACAACGGCCAAGACCTCTGAGACACCCACTACTAAGACCCTCTTGACCGTAAAACAAACGCCAACGGAGGGTACTGAGAAATCATCCTCAGTGTCCTCGGGCAAAACCTTTCCTCATGGCTCTACTGACATACACAAGTCAGTGAGGTCTGGAACCTTCACCCTTTCACATCCCGATGAAGGCATTAGTCAATCACAACTTTTGCCTGAGGGAGTACAGGGTCCTATACCCTCAGTGGAGCAGCACTACTTTGCTGAGAAGGGGATCCACACCCAATCGCATCCTGCTTACGGTCCTGAGAAATCACACTCAGGATCTCAGGGAGAAACGGTCCCTAAATCCTCAGAAGGGCAGTACAACCCTGATGGGAAGGGGGACCTCAACCAATCATTGCCTCATGATAGTACTGGAGAACACCCGCCAGTCCTTGAAGGCACTCAGGGGGACAAAGACTCAGAGGGATTAAAACCACCCGCTGATACGGAACCCACAACCCCCATGGCGAATCCAGTCACTTGGAAACTGACTCCACGGTCCAGGTTGAGAAAACCTACTCAGTTCACTTGGAGGGGTCAGGACCTGGCCACAACGAAGGCAAACCCTCTTCTGAGGGGGAGCTGGATTCTTCCCTGGTTCCTACTCTGGCGGATCTTCAGAGCTTAATAAATGATGTATCAGACGAATAGATGGTAGATTTTGGGGACGAAGAAATTTTTGGTGCTGGGGAGGAAACGGAGACTGACACATACAACTCTCCTCAGCACACTGAACAACCATCTCCTCCTCCTCCTGAGGATCAACCAGAGCCCCTCACCCAACCATCAACATCATCATCATCATCATCAGGTCACTCATCTGCTCCTGCAACTCCTCAATACCTGCAGAAGTATGATAACATTCTTCCTCTCACGGAAAGGCAATTAGTGAAGTTCCTCCGCAAGGCCAACCATGCCCTCTTCCGTGAGATCACTGAAGAACAATGGGACCAGCATACTGAAGCGGCAATCTCCTATGCCGACTTCAGGGCTACTGTTGAAGCATCTCAGGCTGAACTTAGGACATCTCTGGACAATATGGGTTCTGAACAAGACAAGCAGCTCTCCAACATATTGAAGACTCTTGATTCGATTCAAGAGGAATTCAGATATGATCCAGCCCTGATCGCAAAGCTGACTGAGTATATGGATACTCAGAAGACCACCTCCACCAACATTACTGAACTGATCAAGCTCCTGAAAGAGGTGGATCTTAAACCACTAAGGTCTCAGCAAGACTCAATTCAACAGTCAGTCGCTAGTTCCCAAGAGTGCCTGACCAAGATCTCCACAGCATTTGATCAGCTCTCCAACAAACATAATGAGCTGATCAACCATTATACCACCAAGGTCACTAAACTCACAACAACTCAGGCTACAATGGAGGCAGACATCTCCGCCCTGAAGAATGAGACCTCTGATGTCAAGCAAATGGTCTCCGGTATTCTGTCTATTCTTCAGGCCTCTCCGGTTCCCCCACCTCCTCAGTCAACAGATGCCTTTACTGAAGCACCGGCATCTGTTGAGGGGGGGAAACTTGATGATCCTACTCCTGAACCTTCATCTTCAGCACTTGTTGTTGCTACAATCCCTGTATAACCTGAAGCCATGGCAACAGAAGTGCCTGAGACCTCCACCAGTCAACCCCCTCTCACTGACAAAGGGAAGGGAATCATGGTGACTGACGAATCTCCTCAAATACAATTGGTTAAGGCATCAACTGAAAGGCGTCCAGACCCTGATGCACCATTTGAGGTTGAATTGGATGGTGGAAGGAAATTCTTTGGAACTCCAGCGGAAGTGGCCGTAGTCTTGCATGAACAGGACATAAGAAGGGCCAAAGAAAAAGCTGAGCAACTCAACAGACCTGTAATTGTTGAGGTTGCCAATGAGGTAATCAAAGAGACTGATCAAGAAATCAAGGGGGAAGAATTCCTCAAGCTTCAGGCTGACCTCATTAAGGAACACAATCAGCAGGCCAAGCTTAGAGAAGAAAGGAGGAAGAAAACCTATGAGAGGTATATGTGGCACATGACGAAGACCAAGGGAGAAGGCACCATCACTGATATGACTATTCACCTGACCAAGCCTATAAGCGAAACGGTTCACAGGGGGCCAAGAAAGTCTGAGGTAAACAAAGCCTTCAAGTTCTCAGACTATGGGCTAAGGGAATGGGACATGATGATGCCCATCCTGAGGAAGAAGCAAGGCAAGATTGTTCCTAGCCTTCTAAAGACCCTGAACTCCAAATATGAGGAATTGGAAAATGTGGCTAAGAGTTTAGGAATAGATCATGAGAAGGCGCTTGCTTCTCAAGGACTGTCAATCCCTGAACCTACTCAGAAGGTTGGGAAGAAAAGGAAAGCTGTGGAACAGGAGCCTGAACAGTTCATAGCCGCCCTTTATTGCAACAGGATTCCTCCTCAAGGAGTGAAATTTGTTCCCAACAAAGTCATCAAGACTCCTGAGTATGGTATTTTCTTCGTTGATGAGTTTGGCCAACCGGCCTTCCAAAGGGCCAGTGACATACATTTTGTGGAAACGACTACTCTTCTGGCATACAAGCTAATGGCGATTCAAGTGAAGAGCCCTGAGAATGAAGAGTTTGTCAAGCTGTTGGATAGGATGATGAATGAGCGACCTGACAAAGAAGTGTTAGTGTCGAAGAAAGCTAAGTTGGAACTCATGGGTATCTTGGACCCTGAGTATTATGTTTAGATGTTAGGACTTTGTAATGATATTAATAAAATGATGGCCCATGTTTTGTTATATCAGTATCCTTAATAGCTTTCTTGTATATTCAGTATGAGAAGAAGCTCATTTGCTCACTCATAACTGATCAAAACACTTAGGCATAATTTATATCCAAATAGGGGGAGATTGTTGGGTCCGTCAGTACCCAAGCGTCCTGAAAACAGGATTTGGACACAAATTAGCCAAGTGTTAATCAACCTTAAACACTCTCAAGTCACTGAGTGAACAGTCACTCAGTGAGTTACCTTCAAGATGCTTAGGACGAGTCTAAGAAGAAAGATTCACCATTCAGTGAGGCGAAACTCCCTGAGTGTCACTTAAGCCAAAGAAGAAGGTAATGGGTTCAGTAAGTATTTGACAAGAACTCACTGAACCCCAATCTCCTCAACAACAATAAATGATTGAAGACTGAAGACCTGAAGAATCTGAATTCTGAAAGAAAGGCGGGATTAGGCAGGAAGAGTTTGAAAAGATAAGGAGAAGTCTTATCGGGCCAGAAGCGAACCTTCCCTAAAACGGCTTAAAGTCTACAAGTATGTAACTCGAACATACCGGACGAGAAAAAACAGGTCTAAAGACATTAAGCAAGCTTTAAGAGACGGTTCGACTTTGAAAATAGACGGATACCAGGCCTGGTGTAATACTATAATATTTCAACTGGGACTCATTTCACCCATTTTAAAGGCTAGATATTACGACAATTTCTTTCGAAAATTGTTGACGTGTTCAAACCTCTCAAGTAACTAACAATCAGGTGTATTCTTCAGAAATTGATTGTGTTCCGACCGTGTTTTAAGTCTAGTCTAAACTTCGTGATGCCAAAACCAGAACCAGGTAAATCTAGGAGAATATAAATCAAGTCAAATGGCTCAATATGAAGCCAATAGTTTTGACAATGATGCTTATGAGCATTTGTAAAGTATGTAAACAGTTACATCATTTAATAGACACAATGATCATACGATGTTAACAAGTAGAACATGACTATGTCTGCAACTTCAGAGAAACAGCAACGATTTTTCACATTTCAAAATCCCACATGCTTTCAGCAGTTACTCGTGGGACCTTTAACCCATCCTCCAAGTTAAAAAGTGCAGAAACCTGCACAAAGTTGAAGACATTGGGTTAGGAATTGCTTCAACCTGTAAACATATCAATAATATATAAAACATCTTATAATACGAAACATCAATGTTTATGATTTCAAACAGGAGGATAACTGCACCACACTCGCGTCTTGAAACTACTACAAGGATTTATTGCTCACACGTTGTGGCGGGAATAAAGTAAAATTATGAGCAAAATTTTAGTCTGTATAAATACGAATGTCAAATTGAAATTAAGGCAAAAATCAAAAGCCCAAAAGTAAAAATATGAAAGATATGCACAAGCAAAAGAGAAAATTGTGCAAAGTAGAAGGGGCAAATGTAAAATATTTGAAACGCATAGTCAGGGAAGATTAGGGTCTAGAAATCAACAGGTGCCAATTTTGGCCTAAATATTTATGAATGGGTCAACTAACGTTATGCTTTATCTCTAATAGGTCAAAGGGGGGAAGTAGAAACAGTAGCTAAGAAAACAGGTCAATTGGGTCAAAAGTAGTCCAAGTGTATTTTTAAATGCATATAGCCTCTTAAGTCCTAATCCATTTCATTCAAAAAATTACAACATCTGCCTCTCTAAATGTTTATAGAAAATATTAAAATTTTGTAGAAATTAACATTCCCCAGCTATTCTATCGTCATTCTCATTTCCCCATATAAACCAAGCACCCCGTGGGTGTTGTCGCGCCAACCCGATTCATTTCAACAAAGTCCAAGATTAGAAACCGCTCTTGACCCGTTACCCACCCTGAACAATCAGCCGTTTTTGCAACCTCTACAGAAAATAGCAATATTGTCCATCTCTTTCGAGACATTCCACAAAACTCAGAAATTCCGGAAAAGGTCAAAACATATCCTCCTAAGTCTTGATATATTAAAACTGAAATCTCCAACCCACAACTACAGCTTCAAAATACTTAACTCGTTTTAGGTAAGAAGAACTCACTAATAAAAATACAAGCTAAGGACACATAAAATTTGGAAAAAATTGCAAGTGCTGTCATATTCATGATAATGGTATGCATACAAAACAAACTATGCCATATGATACAAAATATTCAGGTATGATAATTAACAACTTCACTTCATGTAAATAGGTTATACTTACTGGGCAATATATATAGCAAAAAACGAGCATATATCTTAAATTACTAGTTTAAGTGACACACATCAAGTGTTGTGAATATGAATAACCTTAGCTATGGCAACATTTTTTTTAACGAAAACACCATAAACCGTCTGTAGATCCAGAAACACATAAAAAGCGACATATGTGAAAATATATCGACAATATTTGCCAATGACCATGCCAGGACTTGACATCACTAGGTTTAGGAAGTCTATTCTTATAACTTAAGTTAAAGGGCTATTTCGAGCTCACTGACTGTTGGTCAAAGGTATTAAATGCTTGTGTTCGGTAACAAAATAGGGAATTTAGTGCAAAACTATCTTCAACAGAATGTAATCATAACCAGGGGCAAAATAAGTAAACTCATCCGGAATTTATAGAAACACCAAAAATGTTGCAATTATCATGGCATATTATAAAAAGATAACTATTGCACTTCTCTTGAAAACTAGCAAAATATTACACATGCTTCGTTTTTCATTATATTACACATGAACATTCTTAAAAATTGTGCCTACTAAATTAGATATTTAGATAGTTTGCAATCCCTCCTTAACAGAAACCTCACTACAACAATGGCCTTATGTGAAATGTGAATTAACTAGACGTATTTTGAAACAACAACAACAAAAAAAAAAAAAAAAAAAAAAAACACACACACACACACAAAAGATGTTCCACAGTTTAAAATCTCCGGTAAGGGACTACACATGATCCAAGAATAAAGAAGGCGAAATAGAGAACACTACAGAAAATCCCATATCAAAGCACGTTTCTAGAGTCGCACATATAACATATTACCCAATCTGTATCTTACAAGACTAACAATAACACATAAATCAAAACGCATCTAGTAAACTTGTTAAACCTAGAAATGGTAGCCTGTTGTATCTAAAAGGACCTAGAACAATAATAAAATAAATCAACATTTTAGGCCACTATGAGAAGAAAAAAAGACTTATTTGTCTGGTGAACCAACTTGCTTTACGCAATTCAATTGATCACTTATTGGCAATCTTAGTGAACTTCACCATTTGGCTAATTGCTTTCCAATATAATTACAACAGTTGCTTTAGCACTTATGTTTAGATCAAATATCCAACTAAGGTGTATGCATGTGTCCACCTAAAGCATATATATTATCTATATCCTTTATAGCTACAAGAAATATTAAGGCTGGAATGAATATTAAGGCTGGAATGAATAAGCCTATGCTAATTGTTCATTATATCCGTAGGCTCCTATCAAAATCAAACTTGTTGGATATGTCCGTTAACCATTTACATGTTAGATTATCGGTTATTAATTCAATTGATTAATATTTAATAGAAAGTCCAATATGTATTTTATTCACATCAACATTTATTAGAATCTCATTATTAATCATATAACTAGCTTTTTACTCATTAGTCATTTCGGTTACAAGAAAACTTCGTACACCTTTGTCATATTTTGGTTCCATTCCATTTGTAGCTTTAAACTATTTGTGCAAAAAGTGTATTATTTATTTTGTGGTTTTTTGTTTATAAGCAGATGTGAATATCCAGACACAGTACTAAACTTGAATATTTGAATAGCAGAAACACATACGGATGCTGAATTAGCATCTCCAGTCCGCATAACATCTGTTTTTGAACCCCTCGTGCTTAAAACAGGTTGATTTTTCAAAGCTGTGAACAGCCCCCATTAACAAACAATCAATTCAAATAAAGGACTGTAATGTGATACCTTGTAAGTGCCAATGAGCTTCGATTTCGTAGACCAATCCACTGACAAATTTTGACTAGACGTCTGATACGCAGCCCTTAATACATGATCTGCATAAACCTTCCTAGTAACTGCAAAATCCCATGTATCTTTAGCCAAATCATAGCTAGGCTCAAATGTAGTCAACCCTCCATGAACATATGTGTACTTCAACTTGCAGTTCCCTGAACCAAGAACATGATTAGCCGATACCTTGTTGGCCGAATCAATCACTAGTGTTCCATCAAGCATTGTTCGCTGATCTCCCCTACTGTGACTATACACCAAGTTTAATGGCTTGTCTGAAATCTTAATTGTGTTCATAAACGTAAATCTGAAATCCTGTAGTCCCAAAAAATGCAGGCAATGCAATTTGGTATCAAATTTATAGTGTTAAATGTATGGTATACATCTACAACTAATAAGAAGATATGGGCATAAGTTTTGGGTTTATAAAAATAGCATATAACTTCAAGGAACTGCGCATACATATAACGGAGTCCAGGGTAACCACAAAATATAAAGACTTAAGCATAAATCTAACAAATACTTATATAGCTAATTCTGTTCAAGGAACTGCGCATGCATATGTTGCCAATTATGTTCGTAAACAAAATATAAAAGTGGTGTGGCGGTGAAAGATGCAAATCATAGAGTTAAGACACACAAATAAATGTGTATACACAGATACAAATATAACCAGTATCCAGGATCAATTAAATCGGTAGATACAAAGGAGGTAACACAATTCTGTTACAAACACGATTTTCCATAGCCCGAAACCGCTATCAATTCATCTTTCATCCATAACTCACGAGTCCAAATTTATTGTTTTCTTTTATGGAAGTTAAAACCTTTACTGTTTTCTACAAATCAAGATTTAATCTTTTTTCACTTCTAAAGCAATTCCCAATCAAAAGCTGTTTTGCGGATAGCTTATTTGTACCATATTACAAAGCATTCATGTCGTAGACCCCAATCCATGTCATGCTCTGGCGGCTGACTCAAGTGCCCCCCAAACCGTTCAAAGAACTTAAAGTTTTACTTCTATCGTAATTACTCGTATTTTACACAGACCTAACCAAACAAACAAACACACACACACACACACACTCCTTAACTATCGAAAACTAAAACTATTTCACGACCGAAGACCAAAGAAAAATGAGAAATCAACAAAAACTATTTGATGCCGCTGATTTGCGAGGATAGTACACTACTTTACTTTAATATAGTAACCAAATAAGCAGTTTCAATGAAGAGGGTGTTTGTTTAAGCTTATATGTGGCTTATGAGCTTATTTGTGTTTCGGCTTATATTTCATAAGCCCCAATTTTCCGGCTTATTTTGAGACGGGCTTATATAAGTTAATTATGATATGATAAACTTATATAAGCCCATAAGTCTCAAAATACGCCGGAAAAATGGGGCTTATGAAATATAAGCTGAAATCAAATAAGCTCATAAGCCCACATATATATAAGCTTAAACAAACACCCCCGAACTACTCCAACCTGTTATCTGCTTAAAAAATAAGCAATCCCAAATACCCGGGTTAGGCCGCGTACATCTAAGTTAAAGACTAAACATAATCAATTAATCATCAACATAAGTTACACAATGAATATATATATTTATAGCTTCATATATGTTTTAAAAAAATTATAAAAGTACCTTTTTGGGGACATTATAGTCAACAGAAAAAGCACCAGGTTTATCAACAGCAATAGCTAAACCATTCAAAGAAGGACCGTTGACTACTGTCGCATCAGTCAACGATGCACGGAGCTTGACGTCACCTGCGTTGAATGCAAGTGTGACGGCTGAGGCGGCTGTTGCTTTGTCGGCGTCGTATTTTGCTTTAAATGACGCCTTCATTTTTGTTTTTAAGACGGCGTTTGTTTGGTGAAACAAGAAATGTTGTGTGTTGTTTGAAGAGGATGGCGTTATCGTTTTCTCCGACCACTGTTTTGTTGCTTGTGGGGGTTTGGTTTGGTGAGATATGTTTTTTTATTCTCTTTTTTTTTTCAATTTTTGTCTTATCTTTTTTCATATTTCTATTTTTATTTTTTTTTAACGACGGAAATATATTAGAAACCTATTCGGAAACTAGTAAAATTAGGGTGCGTTTGGTATGCTGCGAGGAATGACAATGAGAATGAGTTTGATAGTAGTGGTGGGTCCCTCAACTATGAAAGATCCATTCCCCCCTTCCCCCCTCTCTAGCCATATGGAGTATGAAATATATGTGACTTTCATAGTCATAGTGGTGGGCCCAACAGTCTTAAACAAACACTTGCAATGACTACCAAAGTCATTATTTCATTCCCCCTAATCCATACCAAACGCACCCTTAAAGAATGTTGCAACATTAGGTTTTTAACCTCAATGTCTAAGCAATGTTACACTTATCACATCTATTTGTATACCGATCAAAAGAATGAGTGACTATATTATTGTAAATATGACGTTTATTCATTTTTGGATCTTGAAAAACTAACCGTTTTTAAAACGCCAAAGCATCCGTATTATGGTATATATGATCACACTCACAACCTTTCTTTTCTTTGAATCTGAAATAGAAGGTTCCACCCAGTCTAACAACATCGAAATATCATCTATAGCCGGAATCTGTAGATTAAGCCAAGTAGCCACATTTTTTCCAAACTTCAACCGCTACATTACACTTGAAGATCACATGTTGAACATCTTCGATAGCTGACATACAAGACGGACATAAAACTGAAGGAATGTCGATACCCCTCGCCGCTAGTTGACTTCTAATTGGGAGCATGTCTTGAATCGCACGCCAACACATAATGTTCACCTTAGCAGGAACTATCCTACATCAACGAGAAATTTGTTGGCCTGTTGCAAGCAAAGAGTTATCAACACACCAAAAACAACACACCAAAGCCCGACACCAACAAAACGTTCCAACACATGATTCCAATTTTTGTTTCGATCACTCACTACCCATTAATTTTCAACCCGCAAGTTTTACCAACACTTATAGTTGTGACGTCGTCATGTCGTCAATCGAGTTAAGGTTATTTTTCCACCGCCATAGTGTGACGACATCGGCCTTTGAGGTATGACAACGTCACTAAGGGGTTGTGACGGCGTCACAAAGGGTGCCACACACTGAGTCGCCACAAGTTGATTTATTTTTGCACTTTTTGGATACTTCTGGTGATGGCGTCACGGATGCCGACCACAAAGCTGAAATTTGTCTTTTTCTTCCGTTCTTTCGTCCAAATGAGCCCGGTTTCTGCACGTTTCCAACAGAAGAATTTTTCAAACACCTAAAGCTCAAAAAGAAATTATTTAGGGCAATAAATGATACAATATGCATTAAAGTAAGGACTAGATCCCCTAATACCATATGATTTTGCACATCATCATCTTCTTACTCTATATTATTCTAGGAGTAAATTGCAAAAATCATCCTTGTGGTTTGGCCAAATTGCACGTTTCGTCCCTGTGATTCATTAAGTGCAAAAATGGTCCACATTTGGCACTGTTTCATGCACTTTTTGTCCCCCACCACTAACCCCGTTACTTTCCATTCGTTATCTTTTGCACGTGATTGGCACAAGAAGGTATTTTGGTCTTTATACGTTTTATCAATAAAATAAACATACCCATCTTAATAAAATACCCCACCCCGTTTATTTTTTCCCCCAAATCACCACTGATCCCCAAAAGTCAAACGCATACAAATTCAAAACCTAATTTCTCATCCCTGCTATTGAAACCCATTGCACTTACAGTCCTTGTAGATACAGGCGGTTAGAAGATGAATGAGTCACCTTTACCTCTAAAATTGATGTTTAGAAAGGATGGCGTATCAATTGATCCAAACACAATTTATGGTAAGAACAGAAGTTTTTTTTAATTGAAATAATCACTTATTTGATACTACATTGTTAGCTCATTGATTTTTTTATTTTTTTTTTTCATTATGATACAGGTGGTTCCAAGTCTATGTTCTCTATGAAGTTGAATCATAGTGGATACTTCACAGAATCACCGAATAGGATGTATACTACAGGTGAGACAACATACTTGGATTACATTGATGTGGATCACCTTAAGGTTGAGGGAATAAACACAATTATGACTCAACTAGGGTATGAGTCTGATGACACTTCAAGAAGGTTTAAAAGGATATATATTTGTTTGGGTGTTTTAAAAGAAGGTTTTAGAGCTTTTGGGAGAGAGTTGCTAGGGTTGGATGGTGCCTTTATGAAAGGTCAACATCCTGGACAACTGATAACAGTTGTGAGTGTGGATGCTAATAATGGAATCTACCTTGTAGCATATGGAATTGTTGAATCAGAATCTAGAGATACATGGGAATGGTTCTTGTCTTGTCTTGGGGAAGATTTGGATTTGTATACCAATTCCAACTTCACCTTTATTACTGATAGACAAAAGGTATCTACTTGTAACTATATTGTTTTCATTTTTTATAGTGAATCATGTACATGGTTCTTGTCATGTTTAATTAATGATTCCATTTTTTGTTTTATAGGGTTTGTTACCAGATATACAGAGCCTATTTCCTGCTGCCGAACACAGGTATTGTGTAAGGCATTGATTTAACAATTTATATCTCAAAAGGAATTCACAAAAGGGAAATAATGTGAAAACCCGAGGTTCGTTGTCCCGATTGAAGATTGAATGGAATATGTGATTCGGGATTTGTGATTTGTGTCGTGAATGCGAGATAAGAGTGAGATATTTTGGTTTTTACACTACAAACATGAAATAATAACCACAAACAATTTATCAAGCTAAGGAAATAAACAAATTAAGCACACGAATCCTAAAACGCAAAAAAAAAAAAAAAAAAAAAAAAAAAAAAAAAAAAAAAAAAACCTTAAAAACGAACGTTACGATTTTAAAAACGTATCTAAAAAGTGAAATTTAAAATTATAAGTCCTAAAAATGTAAAATTATTTTTCCTAAATGCTAAATATTAAAAGAAAATTTTACAAAAAAGAAATATATTTTTTTGATTTTTATTTTATTTTTTATGAATTTAAAGCTAAACCAAACTAATTAAATGATTTAAAAATAGTAAATGATTTTGGAAAAATATGAAACTTTGCAGAAAAATCTAAAATTATAAGAAGAAGTTGAGAAAAATGAAATTAGAACTCTGCTCAACCCTAATAAGCAGTTTGGGCAAATAAGCAGTTTCTAAAAAGCTCAAAAATAAGCTAAATAGCACCAAAGATTATCAAATGCTCAAATACAGTTAAACTCACTAATTAAGGCTTGAAACAATAAGCACTTTGTGCAGTTGCAATTTAAGATAGAAACAAGTGACTAAACAGCTAACTTTAAGCCAATCTATAAGCTAGGAAAAAGCTGATTGGGGGAATCCAAAAGCAGAACCTTAAAGCTTATACTACACACTACTTTCAAACTGAAAATGCCCAAATTTTATGACCAATTGCTACTTCAATTCAGACCTAGAACAGATGCTCAAAGAAACTAAATCTGATGCAGGCTAACTCGGCAGTCCTAATGGGCAACTTGCAGCCCAATTATAAGCTAATAAACAAGCTACAAAATGAAATCCAATCTCAGAAAACTCAAACCAGTACTACCAGCTACTTGTAAACCAAAATTCATGCAATAAGGTCAAACAGATAAGCAGTTATGGATCAAGGAACAGGCTGAGATAAGCAAATCTAGTGCAGGTCTGCAAATCCAATTCTGATGCAGCAGTTAGACAAAATTGAACCCAACTCTTTCAAAACTTAATGGAACAAAGCCAACTCTTGAATTCTCACTTAGAACACTGAAATACACCTAATTTTGCCAAAAAAATGGATCAAATAAGCTCAGCTTGTGGGTGGCTTATAGGAGCAGTCTATGTTCTATTATTGAACTCACAAACTCAAAACCTCAAATAACATCAAAACAGCTTATCATCTTATTAAAACAACTTAACTAACCTGAGATAAGTTCAATCAAACTTAACCTATGTGTCAATGAGCAGTACAAAGAGCTTTTGAACACAAACAGGTCTAATGCCAAACACCCTCTATGAAACTGAATATGGCTAAATTACACTAGGACTTGCAATAATAAGTTATGAAACCTACTAATCTACTAATATCCTACTATCTTAACAACTAAAAAGCAAAGATCAAATAGCAATAAGCATTAAAATAAGCTGAACAACATTTATGCAGAAAAATAAGCTAGAAATGAAAATTTGAGACTCACTTGGGACCTCAGCTGAAAAGAGGTTCCACTAGGGCAGCTACAAGCTCCTAGCTTATCAGAGATAAGCTAGGTAAAGATCCATAAGCTCATCCATGGTTAGCTTATCATCCATAGCTTATTTGACCATAACAGTTGACTTTTGTTGACTTTATTTGATTTTTGAGACTGAATCAGATTTAGACCAAACAAAAACTCACAATAAGCTATTTAGCTTATATGAGCTTATACAATTCAGAAAAACAGCTTATTGAAGCTGTGATTAAACTATTTTTGGATTTTTTGGATAAAATGAACAATGATGAAAAGGTAAAACTAAATTAAGCTGAGATTAGTGAAAATAAGCTAAATAAGCAGTATAAGCTAAAATGAGAACTAAAGAGACACGAATTGAAAACAAGCTTAATCTAATATTTCATTAAACAAACTTTAAAGTTACAAGTAGAAAAGTGAAACTACAATTCAAAAACTATTTTAACAGCATAACATTAAGCTAAAAAAAACTACATCAAATCTGAGGAGGGAAAGCTCTCTATTTATAGCCGATTGGGGAAGATTCTAGGGTGTCCATGTCACCAATTCGTGCCCTCTTGTGCTTCTTTGATGTAGATATCAACCTTAGGATCAAACTTGGACACCAATCAATCATCCTCAGCCCTTAGATCAATATGCCACGCCTAATCCACCAATCACAATGCACGAATTAGCTGGGATTGCTGACATGTCAGGCTGACATGTGAGATATCTTTCTAGAATAGTGTGCAAAGTACAAAAGTACCCTTAATTGTGGTAATTTGTACGGGTAATTTTTTTTAGGGCTCTAACCCTGGGTAATTTGGGGAAGAAAGGGAAATGGCGGGTAAGGTTATTTTTTACTGGGAGTTATTGCTTGGTTTGACCGGGTCCTTGGGTCATGGGTTGGGTTTCGGGTTTTATAATAAAGATGGGTTGGGCTGATGGGTTTAATTAAATGGGCTGTGGATTAATTTTGGGTTGGATTTGGATTTAAGAATCCGGTATTGGTTTATAGATTTTTAGGATTTGTGTAAAGTGAATATGATAAGGACCAATTGTGTAAAATCTGAAATTTCAGGGACCCATTCTTCCATACTTTAATAATATGATCCAAGGGCTTGTTTTGTCATTCTTTGATTCTTCAAGGATCTTTGGTGACATTTTGAGATTTTATTTGATCTTTTGCTTCCTCGGCTTCGGCTTTCGACCTTTTCCAAATATCGTGCTCGTTTTTCCCGGATTTTGCTTGATTTAGTCCCTATTTCATGATATCCATACCTGCATAGAAACAAACACAAAAACACAATATCTTTGGCATTTATGGTTAGTTTTTGGTCGTTTTGGTCTTAATTTGGTAAATAAAATGTATGTGAATAAGCACATACCAAAATTCCCCCAGACTAAGATATTGCAGTGTCCTCACGCAATGTTATAAAAACACGTTTTCAAAACCAAAAATTTTCAATATCTTTTTACTAACTTTGAGAAGTAGCAAAACTTTCAAAAGAGATTAAGAAATCTTTAGGTTTTAAAAACTCCCCGATTTTTCTTTTTATTCTATTTTTGTATTTTTCATATCTTGTGGCGGTTTTGTTGACAATCATTATCTTTTAATAACTTTTAGGGTCATCGAGTAGGAAGCACGACTAATAAAGAAGTGACCATACGGATAAAATTCGTCGTCCCTGATTTTTCACGAGTCCCCACACTAAGCTTAAAAACGAAATCATTGTCTATTTATAAGTTAGATGCCAACACTACCCATGGAAGTTACTTGTGTAATTACCTCTTGCTCCCATTTTCTTATTTTGCCTGTATTTATTTTATTTTTGGTGAGAAATGAATTGCATCATATTCTCGTTTTGATAAGTTTTAGTCCGATAAAGATACTAAATTAAGACGCTAAGTAGTTTTCAATCTTCTCTCGAGAACCGTTGCTTTGAAAATGAGGTCCACATCAAGGTTTTTATTTATATTTTTGCATTTTTCTATTTTTCATTTTTCACCTTTTTTTTTTTTTTTTTTTTTTTTTTTTTTTTTTAAATCTAATTTTTCACTTGCGTACCCTACACGACGGAGCTTCACAGTTTAGTTCCAAGACCTTACACTTTCCGGCATAAAGGATCCAAGGGCCGTTACAACGGAGTATTCCAAGACTCCAGACATTCCTGAAATGAGGATCCAAGGTGGTTAGACCAAGACCTCACACATTCCTGAACTAGAGGTCCAAGGGCCGGTGCAAGAGGGTAGCCAAGACCTAAACGCCTTCCGGAAATAAGGATCCAAGGCCCGATCTCGAATCCGTAGCTTAGAGCACTTAACTTATTTTTATTAAACGTATTTATTAAGTAACCTTGATGTGTACCCAATTTTTAAAGCAAGGATTCTTTTAAGAAGACCAAGAACTAATCATTGGCAAAACCTAACATCTTTAATTAGTCTTACAATTATAAATAGTGAAACAATTTTTTGGGAGCAAAAGGCCACAAGTAACTTCGATGAGCTCTAAAGAGAACCAACTACTCCACGTTTAGCATCTAACTTCTAAATAAACTCTATCATTTCTCGTTCTTCGCAAATTTAAAATCTTAAATAATAAGATTCGCGAATGCTTAGCCTTATAATCAAGCCATGCATATATAAAGTCGATACGGGAACTTGCAAACTCTTAAAAAGAATTCGCATTTTATAGCTCCTTGTGTAAAAGACTAGCACGAGCTTATAGATTATAAATGGTTAAGGGAACAAGCTAGGGCTCAACACGCCCGGTTAAGTCAGAATTTTATTCCTACTCTCACCAGCGAAAAGTCAACAAAATGTCAAAATTTATTATATTTTTGCACAAAATTTTTAAAATTTTCTCATTTTTTTTGGATTTTTTCAATTTTGGAGGAAAAAAAACGGGGTTGCATGAGTAAACGGCAAAAAATGCAAGGCAAAAATCAAATCGAAAGATTACCCCCCCCCCCCCCCAGACTAAAACGAGACATTGTCCTCAATGTCTTAAAGGTAAGGGTACTCCTACATAAATCTAAGGCCGTTTATTAATTATGCCAAAGATAAACGTAAAACGATAAGATTTAGGATATCGGATGAGCGACGAATGATGAAACTCAAGTGGAGAGAAGCAAACCACGAGCACGAGAGTCTTCATTATTCGGGCAAATCCTGGACATATCACAGAAAACCACGAAAAACAAGATATGGAAGAGGTGCCCCTCCTCACTTTTATTAAGAAAATAGAAAGAAGATAGATGGATAAGCATGGGGTGCCTCCCACGAAGCGCTTTGTTTTTGATAACCGAGTCACGTAGCTTGACTCGATCCCCGAATTTAGTTGTCCATGGGGAAAGTTTGGAGATCCGGGACAACCATGGATGGTATGTCCCCTCCAAAATAATGCTTGAATCTATGACTGTTCACCTTAAAGTTTGGACCGTCGGGCTGAGCTAACTCGACGGTTCCATATGGAAAAACTTGAGTGATGGTAAACGGCCCAGACCAGCGAGTTTTGAGTTTGCCCGAGAAAATCTTTAATCGAGAATTAAAGAGGAGGACTCGATCACCAACATTAAAGATGCGGTTCTTAATTTTAGAGTCATGAATCCTTTTTGTTTTCTCCTTATAGATCAAAGAATTCTCGTAAGCTTGATCCCGAAGCTCATTTAATTCATTAATTTGGAGCTTACGGTGATCACCCGCGGTCTTGAGATCAAAGTTGGCATGTTTTAAGGCCCAGTACGCCTTATGCTCAAGCTCGATGGGCAGATGGCAGGCCTTTCCGTAAACCAGCTTGTAAGGAGTACACCTGATGGGTGTCTTGTAAGCTGTTCGGAAGGCCCATAAAGCATCATCCAATTTGTCGGCCCACGAGGCTCGGTTTTCACCAACGGTTCTTTCAAGGATACGTTTCAATCCACGATTCGAAACCTCGACTTGACCGCTCGTTTGCGGGTGATACGCGGTAGAAAGTCGGTGAGTAACACCATACTTGAGCATAACTTTTGCAAATTAATCATTGCAGAAGTGAGTACCGCGATCACTGATTATAGCACAAGGGGTTCCGAATCGGGAGAAGAGATTTTTCAAGAACTTAACAACAACTCGGGCGTCATTAGTGGGGAGCGCTTTCGCTTCAACCCATTTGGACAAGTAGTCGACGGCCACGAGTATATATTTATTCCCTCGTGAAGACGGGAATGGCCCCATGAAATCGATACCCCACACGTCAAAAATCTCACAGACTTGAATTGCATTTTGAGGCATTTCATCTTTTTGCGAGATTTTTCCTTGACGTTGGCAAGAGTCACAAGACTTTACCAAGTCGTGGGCATCGCAATAGATAGTCGGCCAATAGAACCCAAAATCAAAAACTTTTTTAGCGGTGTAGCTGGCACCATGATGTCCCCCCGTGGGTCCATTATGGCAAGCCGTGAGGATGTCAATGGCTTCTTGGCCATGCACACACCGTCTAATCACTTGATCGGCACATATTCTGAATAAGTAGGGGTCGTCCCAGAAATAATGCTTAACATCTTTGAAAAATTTCTTTTTCTGTTGGGACGACATCCCTTTCACCACAAAATTCCCCGCATGGTAATTAGCATAGTCGGCAAACCATGGGGTACTCGGATCATCTTTTAAAGATACCATCCCAAGTGTCTCGAGAGGAAATGTTTCGGTAATTTCCCTTTTCTCGAGATCACTTTGATGGGGATTTTCAAGTCTGGATAAGTGATCGGCGGCTAGATTCTCTGCTCCTTTTTTTATCACGAATGATAATATCAAATTCCTGGAGCAGAAGAATCCACCGAAGTAATCTCGGTTTAGCATCTTGCTTCGCTAAGAGATACTTGAGAGCAGAATGGTCCGTATACACTATGCTTTTGGATAAGACAAGATATGGTCTAAATTTTTCAAAAGCGTAGACAACGGCCAACAACTCTTTCTCTGTAGTAGTATAGTGAGATTGAGCGTCGGTCATTGTCTTGCTATCATAGTGTATCAGCTGGAAGTACTTTGATTTGCGTTGCCCCAGGACTGCACCAATAGCATAATCGCTAGCATCACACATTAGCTCAAAGGGCAAGTCCCAATCGGGGGCAACCAATATTGGTGCTTCAGTCAGCTTCTTTTTAAGAACCTCGAATGCTTCGATGCATTCGGGAGAGAAGAAGAACGGAGCATCTTTTTCAAGAAGATGGGTAAGAGGTCGGGCAATTTTAGAAAAATCTTGAATAAATCGTCTGTAGAAACCGGCATGACCAAGGAAACTTCGGATTCCTTTAACGGTAGTGGGATGAGGTAGTTTAGCGATAACATCGACTTTGGCTCTATCTACCTCAATCCCAGATTTGGAAATCTTATGGCCGAGGACAATGCCCTCTTTAACCATGAAGTGGCACTTCTCCCAATTTAGCACAAGATTGGTGTCTTCGCACCTTTGCAGCATTTTGTCTAAATGGGAGAGGCACGATGAGAAAGAATTTCCATAGACGGAGAAATCATCCATAAAGACCTCCATTGTCTTCTCGATCAGATCGTGAAATATGGCCATCATGCACCTCTGAAATGTGCCTGGAGCATTACATAAGCCAAAAGGCATACGTCGGTAAGCAAACGTACCATAAGGGCAAGTGAAGGTGGTCTTTTCTTGATCTTGGGGATCAATAGGTATTTGAAAATACCCAGAAAAGCCATCGAGAAAACAATAGAACTCATTTCCCGCCAAACGCTCAAGCATTTGGTCCATAAATGGTAAAGGGAAATGGTCTTTACGGGTAGCATCATTGAGTTTTCGGTAATCGATACACACTCTCCATCCGGTGACGAGACGTGTGGGGATTAACTCATTTTCTTCATTTGTCACAACGGTCATTCCACCCTTTTTGGGCACACAGTGGACCGGGCTAACCCATGAGCTATCAGAGATCGGATAAATCATCCCAGTGTCAAGGAGTTTAATAACTTCCTTTTTGATGACATCATGGATTTTTGGGTTAACCCGTCTCTGTTGCTGGACAGTGGGTTTGAAATTATCTTCTAGCAAGATCTTGTGAGCACATAACCGAGGGTCTATGCCCTTTATATCGGAGATCTGCCAAGCGATGGCACTCTTATGCTTTTTAAGCACGTCTAAGAGTTGGGTCTTCTCCTCATCTTTTAGGTCTTTAGAAATGATGACGGGATATTTGTCGGTTTCTTCTAAGAAAGCATATTCAAGATGAGGAGGTAAATCCTTGAGCTCGAGCTCCGGAGGATTCTCAGTAGACGGCTTTACTTCTTTGATTTCTTCTCTTTGAATTTCTTCCGGAGGGAGAGAAGATGACGGATCACTATTAAGTAACTTCTCAAGGAGTAGAAGGTCTTCCTCCGGGTCAAAGTCTGAATCATCAATTTCCGGTGAAACTGATTCATTCTTAAGACAAGCCTCGATCTCTTCCAAGATGAAATCACCTCCCTCAAACGGAGTGAGGGAAGGGGAAGAGTCGAAAAGAATGGGTTGAGAAGAAGGAGTGGGATTGCCACTCGAGGATTTATCGGAAAATCCAAGAACTTCTTGAGAATACTCCTCCGAGGCAACATCAATCACACCGATTCGATTTACCGAGACGGAATCGTGATTGGAGGAGTATTTGAACGTTCGTTCTAGGTTGAAAGTCACAGCCTCATTATCAACCCTTAATGTGATTTCTTCACCATAAACATCAATCAAGGCTCGCCCGGTCCTCAGGAATGATCTTCCAAGAATTAGAGGAACCCGGGGATCAGCATCAAAATCTACAACCACGAAATTGGCGGGGAAATGGAACTTCCCCACCTTGACAAAGACATCCTCGGCTATTCCAAGTGGACGGGTTATGGTCCGGTCCGCAAGCTCGAGGGTCATGCAAGTGGGGGTAAGTTCGGGTAGAGAAAGTTTTTGCCAGACGGAAAGCGGAATTAGGTTGATGCTTGCACCAAGATCGGCCAAGGCGTAGCATTCAACCCTCCCCGGAAAATCACATGGGATGAGAAATCTTCCGGGGTCTCCAAGCTTTTCGGGAAGCTTTTTAAGGAGAACCGCTGAGCAATTCTCATTTAGCGGAGTTTTTGCCAGTTCAAATAATTTTTCTTTGTTTCCCAATAAACCTTTGATGGTGGAAGCAAATTTAGGCATCAGAAGTAAAGCATCTGCGAAGCTTATATCAAAATGCAAATCTTGGAAGATTTGGAAGAATTTTTCCATTTGATTTGAAGCTTTTTCGCGGAGCTTTTGATCATTCAATCTCGAAGGATAAGGATGTTTTGCTTTTATGGGAGCTTTTTCGGGCTCAAGCACATCCTTAGGTTTAGATTTTTGGACAACCGGAGGTTGGACGTCTTCGGTCCTTCCGTTATCAGTAGGAAGTTCCGTGTCCTTTGTCGCCTCGGTCTCACGAACGACTACCTTGGGAGGAAGAGAAGAAGCGGTAGTCGGAGCCGTGGGTCCATCATATGAAACACCACTTCGGGTGGTGATTGCTTTCATATCACCCCTCGGGTTAGCAATTGTGTTGCTAGGAAGAGAAGATGTACCCGAGGTTGAGGGTTGATTCATTTGTAAAAAACCACTCATCATTTGCTTAAGCTCATTTGTTTGTTGATTCAATGTCGTATCAATCTCCTTCCGAAGTTCAACTCTCATATTATTAATTTGATTCTGCATGGCTCGTATGCTAACATCTGTTGTCTTCATATAGTTTGTGAAATCGGGAGAAGGTGCAACTTGTGCAGGAGATTGATAGACTTGTTGTGGTGGAGCTTGATATTGTTGGTTTCCACGATTTTGGTTGTAACTTTGGTTTGCTTGATAACCTTGATTGGTTTGATGAAAACGATTTTGGTTGTTTTGAACCGGTGGAAAACCGGGTGGTCCCATTAGGTTACTAGAATTTTGAGGACGAAATCCTTGATTCTGATTGTAGTTTGCTGCTGCTACGGTAGCATTGCAAACTTGGCTATCGGTAGCTGCACAATTATAATAAGGATGGGGACCACCACATATAACACAAGTTTCTGTAACTGCTTTGACCGGCTCCGGTTTCTGATTCTGGAGCTTAAACTCTTTCATCATCATCCGGATACCATCGGTAAGCTTGGCCATCTCCGATGGATGGGCCGATGAAGAAGAAGGGGTGGAAGAATTCACTTTCGAAACAACCTGTTTGTTTCGTGAAGTGGGAACTTTGGATTTGTTCTCGATAATCATTAAGATATCTTTCGGCATTCGACTCAAGATATTGCCACCGGCGGCTGCGTTGAGTGAATCTTGATCCGATTGAGTTAAGGCTTTGTTGAACGTATCGATTTGATGTAATTCTGAGAAACCGTGATGTGGGCATTTACGTAGTTGATCCTTAAATCGTTCCCATGCCTCACCAAAATTCTCATCAAACCGTTGTTGGAAATTTGTGATTTCATTCCTGAGATTAGTCATTCTGGATGGAGGAAAGAAATAATTTACGAATTTATGGACGAGATCTTCCCAAGTCTGGATTAATTGAGGGGGTTCTTTTTCAAGCCAAATCCGGGCTGCCGCCTCGAGGGAAAATGGGAATAACATCAATTTCATAGTGTCATTAGTGACATCCTTATGGTGGTTTGTGGAGGTTAACTGATTGAACCATCGGATGTGTGCGTGGGGATCCTCTCTTTCAAAACCATGAAATTGATTTCCCTGAACAATTTGTATCAAACCGGTTTTAAGCTCAAAATTTGTGTTGTTAATTGGTGGTATAACAATAGCATCTCCGTATCCCACGGTGGGACATTGGAGTAACTCTTGCATGGTACGTTGATCCTCGGCCATTTTGGTAATGGGAGTATCAACTTGAGGACGTAACTCGGGTACGTTAACTCTTTTGCATCGACGAGAACGACGAGTCGGTATGAGAGAAGATTTATCAATTACGTGTGATTGGGAACTGGTGAGCATACACCAAAAATAAAAATTTAAAAAAAAAAATTAGGAAGAGAAAATCTTTTTTTTTTTGGATTTTTTATATTAAAGGAAAAATTAATCACAATATTTTTGGTACCGATCCCACAATCGATATCGTTTCTCTTAAGACTACTCGCAGAGTGGCGGAGAAGCAAAGGTCCGCTCGAGAGCTGATTAAAAACCCGCCTCTTTCGGTTTGCAATTTAATGTCAAAACCATCCTTAAACCACTTGTATAGGTTGTAATCGAAAGATAATCCGAAATCAAATGATTTCACGATTGTTTTGTTGTTTTACGATTTTTTTTTTTTTTTTTGGTATTGTTAACACTTTAGGAAAAGTGTTAGTGGAATTTTTAATTTTTTTTTTGGATTTTATATTTTTGAAAATATTTACAAATAAAACGATAACTTCCCGGGAGAAGGGTCTTCAAAACACGAAACGAAAAACGGAATCACGAATTCACGTCAACCTTCCCCGGCAGCGGCGCCAAAAATTGATTTAACAATTTATATCTCAAAAGGAATTCACAAAAGGGAAATAATGTGAAAACCCAAGGTTCGTTGTCCCGATTGAAGATTGAATGGAATATGTGATTCGGGATTTGTGATTTGTGTCGTGAATGCGAGATAAGAGTGAGATATTTTGGTTTTTACACTACAAACATGAAATAATAACCACAAACAATTTATCAAGCTAAGGAAATAAACAAATTAAGCACACGAATCCTAAAACGCAAAAAAAAAACTTAAAAACGAACGTTACGATTTTAAAAACGTATCTAAAAAGTGAAATTTAAAATTATAAGTCCTAAAAATGTAAAATTATTTTTCCTAAATGCTAAATATTAAAAGAAAATTTTAGAAAAAAGAAATATATTTTTTTGATTTTTATTTTATTTTTTATGAATTTAAAGCTAAACCAAACTAATTAAATGATTTAAAAATAGTAAATGATTTTGGAAAAATATGAAACTTTGCAGAAAAATCTAAAATTATAAGAAGAAGTTTAGAAAAATGAAATTAGAACTCTACTCAACCCTAATAAGCAGTTTGGGCAAATAAGCAGTTTCTAAAAAGCTCAAAAATAAGCTAAATAGCACCAAAGATTATCAAATGCTCAAATACAGTTAAACTCACTAATTAAGGCTTAAAACAACTTAAAGAAACCAAAGAAGCTCACAGAATAAGCCAATAAGCACTTTGTGCAGTTGCAATTTAAGATAGAAACAAATGACTAAACAGCTAACTTTAAGCCAATCTATAAGCTAGGAAAAAGCTGATTGGGGGAATCCAAAAGCAGAACCTTAAAGCTTATACTACACACTACTTTCAAACTGAAAATGCCCAAATTTTATGACCAATTGCTACTTCAATTCATACCTAGAACAGATGCTCAAAGAAACTAAATCTGATGCAGGCTAACTCAGCAGTCCTAATGGGCAATTGCAGCCCAATTATAAGCTAATAAACAAGCTACAAAATGAAATCCAATCTCAGAAAACTCAAACCAGTACTACCAGCTACTTGTAAACCAAAATTCATGCAATAAGGTCAAACAGATAAGCAGTTATGGATCAAGGAACAGGCTGAGATAAGCAAATCTAGTGCAGGTCTGCAAATCCAATTCTGATGCAGCAGTTAGACAAAATTGAACCCAACTCTGTCAAAACTTAATGGAACAAAGCCAACTCTTGAATTCTCACTTAGAACACTAAAATACACCTAATTTTGCCCAAAAAATGGATTAAATAAGCTCAGCTTGTGGGTGGCTTATAGGAGCAGTCTATGTTCTATTATTGAACTCACAAACTCAAAACCTCAAATAACATCAAAACAGCTTATCATCTTATTAAAACAGCTTAACTAACCTGAGATAAGTTCAATCAAACTTAACCTATGTGTCAATGAGCAGTACAAAGAGCTTTTGAACACAAACAGGTCTAATGCTAAACACCCTCTATGAAATTGAATATGGCTAAATTACACTAGGACTTGCAATAATAAGTTATGAAACCTACTGATCTACTAATATCCTACTATCTTAACAACTAAAAAGCAAAGATCAAATAGCAATAAGCATTAAAATGAGCTGAACAACCTTTATGCAGAAAAATAAGCTAGAAATGAAAATTTGAGACTCACTTGGGACCTCAGCTGAAAAGAGGTTCCACTTGGGCAGCTACAAGCTCCTAGCTTATCAGAGATAAGCTAGGTAAAGATCCATAACCTCATCCATGGTTAGCTTATCATCCATAGCTTATTTGACCATAACAGTTGACTTTTGTTGACTTTATTTGATTTTTGAGACTGAATCAGATTTAGACCAAACAAAAACTCACAATAAGCTATTTAGCTTATATGAGCTTATACAATTCAGAAAAACAGCTTATTGAAGCTGTGATTAAACTATTTTTGGATTTTTAAAGTGTTTTTCAATATTTTTGAATTTTTTGGATAAAATGAACAATGATGAAAAGGTAAAACTAAATTAAGCTGAGATTAGTGAAAATAAGCTAAATAAGCAGTATAAGCTAAAATGAGAACTAAAGAGACACGAATTGAAAACAAGCTTAATCTAATATTTCATTAAACAAACTTTAAAGTTACAAGTAGAAAAGTGAAACTACAATTCAAAAACTACTTTAACAGCATAACATTAAGCTAAAAAAAACTATATCAAATCTGAGGAGGGAAAGCTCTCTATTTATAGCCGATTGGGGAAGATTCTAGGGTGTCCATGTCACCAATCCGTGCCCTCTTGTGCTTCTTTGATGTAGATATCAGCCTTAGGATCAAACTTGGACACCAATCAATCATCCTTAGCCCTTAGATCAATATACCACGCCTAATCCACCAATCACAATGCACGAATTAGCTGGGATTGCTGACATGTCAGATATCTTTCTAGAATAGTGTGCAAAGTACAAAAGTACCCTTAATTGTGGTAATTTGTACGGGTAATTTTTTTTAGGGTTCTAACCCTGGGTAATTTGGGGAAGAAAGGGAAATGGCGGGTAAGGTTATTTTTGACTGGGAGTTATTGCTTGGTTTGACCGGGTCCTTGGGTCATGGGTTGGGTTTCGGGTTTTATAATAAAGATGGGTTGGGCTGATGGGTTTAATTAAATGGGCTGTGGATTAATTTTGGGTTGGATTTGGATTTAAGAATCCGGTATTGGTTTATAGATTTTTAGGATTTGTGTAAAGTGAATATGATAAGGACCAATTGTGTAAAATCTGAAATTTCAGGGACCCATTCTTCCATACTTTAATAATATGATCCAAGGGCTTGTTTTGTCATTCTTTGATTCTTCAAGGATCTTTGGTGACATTTTGAGTTTTTATTTGATCTTTTGCTTCCCCGGCTTCGGCTTTCGACCTTTTCTTAATCTCGTGCTCGTTTTTCCCGAATTTTGCTTGATTTAGTCCTTATTTCATGATATTCGTACCTGCATAGAAACAAACACAAAAACACAATATCTTTGGCATTTATGGTTAGTTTTTGGTCGTTTTGGTCTTAATTTGGTAAATAAAAGGTATGTGAATAAGCACATACCAGGCATATTAATGATAACATGAATTTGATTTGGAAAGGAGGAGTATACAAAGATAGGTTGTGGAAGTGTACCACTGCAACAACTGTGGTAGGGTTTGAGAGAGCAATGGATGAACTTAAGGGATATAATTGGCAGGCACATGAGTGGTTGAGGAAAATACATTCTAAGCATTGGAGCAGAAGCCACTTTTCAGGTAACCAATTATGACCTAATTTACTTCTTTTTAGTTCATTATTAAGATGCTTATTGTATGTACATACTTATGACAGGAAGGGCACATTGTGATTTATTGATCAACAATATCTGTGAGGTTTTTAATAGGCAGTTACTAAATGCTAGGGATAGTCCTATTTATACTCCACTAGAATATGTTAGGGAATATATAATGAAAAGGATTGTGTTTGTTCAGACAGTAATTGAAAAAAGTGAGGGTCCATTAACACCAAGTGTGACTAAGCTTTTCAAAGCTATAATGGAACAAGCATCACAATACACAGTTCAATGGAATGGGGCTGAACTATTTGAAGTTAAAGGTCCTTGGAGTGAGAAGTGTGTAGTCAATCTAAATCTCAGGCATTGTTCTTGTAGGAAATGGGAAATATCTGGAATCCCATGTAGACATGCAGTTGCATGCATTTTTAACATGGTAGATAATGGTATGCAAGTTCCTATCCCTGAGGATTGGGTTCATGAATCATATAGGTTAGAAACCTGGAGGAATGTATACTCTCATAAGGTTAACCCAGTCCCTGGTCCACATTTTTGGGAGAAGTCTCCATTTAACCAAACAAAATTGATTCCACCTTATATTCCACCACAAATAGGTAGACCTGGAAAAAAAGAAGGAAGAGTGTAAGTGAGATGGCTGAAATGGTAAAAGGGGGCAAGTAACTAGGAAAGGTGGGACTGTCACTTGTGACAACTTTGGGGTACAGGGTCATAACAAAAGAAGCTGTAAGGTACCAAATCAATGAAAAGATCCATCTTATGGGGCTCCACAATCATCTGCAACTGCTGAACAATTACCAAGTGGTGATCAAGCAGCATCTGCAACTGCTGATCAAGCAGCTGCTCACCAAGCTGCATCTGCATCAAAGGCACCAAGGCAGCCATCAAAGGCACCAATGAAGCCAACTGCAACTGGTAAACAAGCATCTGCATCAAAGGCACCAAGGAAAAGCCCAAGGAAAATATCTTCAAGTCAATCCAAGACCACTGCAAGTCCAAAAAAAGGAAAGAAAACTGCATCAAGGAACATAAAATAGATTTGGTCATTTGTTTAAGGTTAAGTAACAGTATGGTTATGTATTAGTAATCCCATGTAGACAGTATGGTTATTATGTATTAGTACTCTTATGACATGATGGGAACAATTGTGATGCAAATTTTCAGTTTAGCAAGTTGAAAAACTTGTTTAATGTATGGCAAATGTTACCCTTTCTAGCAGATGTGTTATTTTGTTTGTTACAATTTTCTGAGTAAATTGCAGATGTATTCTTTTGTTTCTTACAATTTTTTAACTTGTGTTGTTTTGTTATGCCTATGTTTGCTTCAAAACATACAAGTTGGGCCAATATCAGCTTCAAAACACACAAGGACATAACTTGCAGTTGTTATGCCAATATCAGCTTAAAATCATACATATAGGTAGTAGTATCATTAAACTTGAAATTACCATTCATACTTGAACATTCATACATATAACAAAATTCATTGACTATAGTCAATTTTTAAGTTCAAGTTATACAGTCTTAGCTTTATCAGCTTACAACAAAAAAGTAACTAAGAACAAGACCCAACTACAAATCAACCATATCTTCAATCTTCGTCTTCCAGCTGCCATTTCAACCAATGATTCTTGAAGTTGGTTTCTTGAATTAAGTAGACCAGAAATGATTTGCATTGAACGAGCACACATTGGAGGATCAACCCAATTAAAAAACCCATAATCCGTTCCCTACAAATTAGTACTTCAATCAATAACTTGTGGATAAAATATAACTACAAATTAATACTTACAAAAACTTTTAGGCATGAGTGAAAACGACGTCCTGGGTTAAGATTTGTCCATGAAGTACGCACACGGGTCTGACTACCACAGTAACACGTCACCATTTTAATGAATTGATTTTGCCCCTTTTACTTTTTTAGGGTTAGGGTTTTAATTTGGGGACCAGGGAGTGGGTAAGTGGTAGGATGGGATATTTAATTAAGATGGGTGCGTTTATTTTATTGATAAAACGTATAAAGACCAAAATACCCTCTTGTACCAATCACGTGCAAAAGATAATGAATGGAAAGCAACGGGGTTAGTTGTGGGGGACCAAAAATGCATGAAACAGTGCCAAATTCGGACCATTTTTGCACTTAATGAATCACAGGGACGAAACGTACAATTTGGCCAAACCACAAGGACGATTCTTGCAATTTACTCTTATTCTAGTCTAGTCGTCTTGTTGTCTTGTAACAAATACTTAAACATTCTCATTCAATTTGTAACTAAGCGTCAAGTCTTACTCCAGGTGCGCAGAAGCAAGTGTAAAGTTTTACTCTGGGTGCGGAGAAGCAAGGGTGTAAAGTCTTGTACCAGGTGCAATTAAGCTTGGGGTTTGGTATTTATTAGGTAGAAGTCTTTGTAATCGGTGTGGAGAGTTCGCGAGGTCTTTGTGTGTGGTTCCAGGTGTGGACTCCGTTAGGTGCAAGCTTGGGTCTAGGTGTGACAACTGCTTATTTCTGGTTAGTAACCGATAACCACTTTAGACATTTTAAACTAATTCCATGTTGTCGAGGTAGTTTTATACTTGTCGATTCATTTTTTTGCTGCTTGTTCATTTTATTAGGAACCCTTTTATACGAATGTGCTTACGATCTACGATTCTAGTTAACGTCGTTTAAACGTCACGATATTCTTAGGTCATCTTAAAATACTAAAGTTATTAACTTTTATAAACTTAGACATTTTATAATTTACGACTTCTACGTTACCCGATAAACTCAAAATAGCGTAAATCATTTACGTTTAATACGTATACCTTTTACAAATTATAAATACATTTCACTTAAACTTTTATACTATAGTCATTTATACTTAAGAATAAGTACATTTCACATTTTATAATTCCTAAGGGTGCGCTTGGTTTAAAGAGGGGAATGAGAATAGCAATGATAAAGGGAATACAATGGAATATAAAAAAATAAAATGGAGATTATCATTATTTTTTATAGTGCTTGGTTTAAAAAAAAACACATTAACCTCCAAAGTGATGGTGGTGGTGGTGGTAGTGGCTGCTCGTGGTGGTGGTGGCTGCTGCTGCTGGCGGTGGTGGCGATTGCTGCTGGTGGTAGTGGAGGTGGTGGTGGCTGCTAGTGGTGGTGGCTGGTGGTGGTGGCTGCTAGTGGTGATGGCTGCTGGTGGTGGTGGTGGTGTGGCTGGTGGTGGTGGTGGTGGTGGTGGTGGTGGCTGCTAGTGGTGGTGGTTGGTGGTGGTGGTGGTTGCTGGTGGTGGGTAATCATTACCTTTCCTCCCAATTTACTGAGTATTGCCCCATTACCCACTACTAAGCAATGATTGTATTTCGTACTCCTAACCAGGCTTATTTAACTTTGTATGATAGTATGAGTTTGGGAGATGAGTATATGAAGGATATGGCAACATCTATGATGGAGAAATTTCAAAAGTACTGGTCTGATTTTAATCTCACTCTAGCCATAGCCGTGGTATTCGATCCAAGATACAAGTTGCATTTTATTGAATGGAGTTATAAAAAGGTTTATGGAGAGAGCAACTACCAATTTCGTAAAGTTGATGAGTTATTGGATTCCACTTTTCAAGAATATGTAAATGTGGATAATGGTTCCTCTACAACCTCAAACTTAGCAAGTAGTTCAAATGCTAGCAAAGTTGAAAAAACAAGCGATGATACAAGACGTTTCTATGAAGTTAAATCAAAACTTTTGGTAATTTATTTGTTTGTTATATATTTTTATATATTGTCTTTGAATAATGATTGAATTACAACTTTTTAACTATTGTTTTATAGGATTTTGATGATTTTAAAAGCACAGAGTTTGTAACTAACAAGAAGTCGAAATTGGAATTGTATTTGAAGGAGCCAAGATTGGAAAGGACAATGGAACTAGATGTGTTGGTTTTTTGGAGAGCCAATCAGTTTAGATATCCCATACTTGCGAGGATGGCTCGAGATTTTTTGACCATTCCAATATCTACTGTCGCATCAGAGTCTACATTTAGTGTCAGTGGAAGAGTACTTGATCAACATCGAAGGTCACTTAGTAAAGATACTGTCGAGGCTCTTATATGCACAAAAGATTGGTTATATGCAGATTCAAATGAAATTGATCTTGATCAGCTCACTGAAGATATAATGTCGCTTGATGTTAATGTTGAATCGGATGCTTCAAACTCGGTCAACGTTTTCGACCCACTTAAGGTAATCATTTAATACATTCTGATCTTACTAGGAATGTGATATATATACGTTCTGATCTTAGACCTCTTGTGAGGACATCGGGTGCCAGCTAATCTGAACTTAACATATTAAAGAAAAAATGTTGCTACAATTTTAGTTACACGTCTAAATTAAGTGATACATATCAAAGGCAATCGTTGTGTTAAACACATGTCTTATACTGCATTAGTAATCGTTGCAGCAGGTATATGTGATATAGACTTTCTCATCAGATTGCATATACATTAGAATTGTTTACATTCTATTATATAAGCTATTACCATACTCCTCATTCTTGTTACCAAGTCCTTAAAACTGCATTAGCAATCGTTGCAGCAGGTTAAAATTATTATGTCACAACTTGTGATGATTGGTTATTTTACTTATAGAGAATAAGCTATTAACAAATGACATCGATGGAATGATTGGAACCAGCTGCTGGTTGTAGAAAAAAACCATCAGCAAGTGCAAACTTGTCTAAATTGGCTTCAGGTTGATTTTTGTAACAGAATCCACAAGTAATGAAATTTGTTTTAGAATTAAGATTGATTTCTCTTTCAACCTGAAGTAAAATCTAGGAGAGAAAAAAATCAACTTGCAAGTTAATAATTAATCTGAAGTTGGCTTCATCTAAGTGTCACATTTGGAAAGTTAGCTTCACATCATATTGTCACATCTGTTATCACCTTATCAGATTGGTATATACATTAGCCGATTAGAAAGTTACCAAACAAATTGTCTATATCACATTATCACCTGAGTGAGTCTGATCATGTAATACATTCTGATCAGAATGCATATTGTCATTTTAGTTATTATTTTCACTTTTCAGGTTTGAAGAATTGAAGTCGAGGACACGGGATTACGGGTGAAGAGAATTGTTTAATTTTGTTTCGTTATGTATTAGTTATAAGGATTTATTAAGGACTTTTTGTTTCATTATGTATTAGTTATAAGGTTTTATTAAGGATTTATTAGTTATAAGGTTTAAATTTAGTATTTTTGTTAACAGGTCCCTTAACAGGTTCCTTATCGTGTAACCTGTTAATTTTCGTGTCGTGTTCATGTTTGAAAAAAGTGACACAATTTGTTATTGTGCCGTGTTCGTGTTCGACCTTAACAGGTTCGTGTCTTAACAGGTCGTGTCTGACATGATATGCCACCTCTATTCCTTACCCCCCCCCCCCCAATACCCCCAACCAAGCACCCCCTAAATTCACCTGACCATTTACACTTGCGTTTAAACTTTTACATTTTATACACAAACTCTTTACAAACTATATATATATATATATATATATATATATATATATATATATATATATATATATATATATATATATATATATATATATATATATATAATTGAGATCATATAAGATCAATCTTAAAGTTGTTAAAATAAGATACATTAAACAACCAATAGAATTAGACCAAGTGGAATTTAGTTACTAAAAAAACTGAAAATTAATTATATAGCAAAAAGGGTATTATAGGTATTTAACACACCTAACCCTAAATACCCTTCAATCCCTAATAAACATAACCACCCTAATAAACATAACCTCACTCTCATCCCTCCCATCTCTCCTCTCGCCATACACTCTGCCATTTTTTTATATACCAGCCATACACACACACCGTGTGGTTAATTCCAGCGGCCATACACTCCGGCTATACCACAAGTAAAAGCAGATTTGGTCTATTCTTAGAGCCCTAGTTGCCGTCACCACCATCGAAACGCCTAGCCACCGTCACCACCATCGAAACCATATCCCATCCCCACCGAAACCCTTATCCCCACTAAAACCCTCAGCACCACCGAGACTGACACCTTGATTTGCCGTTGTGTCTTTCCGGCGATGCCTCGTTATACCGGCGAGGCTTTGTTTTTCCGGCAAGGCTTAGTTTAAACCGATAGATGTTAGGTAAAATGCATATATTTTTCCGGCGAGGCTTCGTTATCCCGTCGGATGTTGGGTGAAACATCATGGTATGTGATGCTGCTGTCGCCGGTACACCGGATATATCATGGTATCTGTCGCCGGTACATGGGATACACATATCTGTTTACATTCGCGGTCGGTTTTTGTACCATTTCTGATACACAGATCTATTTATGTACCTATGTTTATGTACCAGATTTGATACACAGACAAGGTAGTCTCGTGGTTTAGATATGGCATTTGGTAGTGTCGTGGTAACAGGCAGGTTATGGCCGTTTTCGAGGGGGATTTAATGTACTTGGTGGTCGTGGTACAGGTTGTGATAGCTGTGGTTAATTAAGATCGTGGTACAGTCCATGATGGTTTTTATCTTATTTTGTAAGATCTGTTGGTGTAACTTGTTGGTAAATACCCATGATACCACTCGGGTCTATCGTAATTCACATTTGAAGCCAAGCCGATTTGTGTAACACTTGGTCAAAAAGTTGCGTATCAGTTGTTGTTTTTAGTTTTGATCTATGTATGAGGTGTTGTCATTAGTTTCGATCTGTGTATCGAGCTGTCGTTATTAGTATAGACCTGTTACACAGGTGTTGTTATTAGTTTCGAGTTGTGTATCAATCTTGTATATATTTGTTTGAGGTGTAATTTATATCAGGTTATTTTATTGTGTAACAAGTGTATCTGTTTATTTTTTAAACATATATCAAAAACAAAAAATGTATCAGTTTGTAAAAAAAATGGCTGGTGGAATACGTATTAAAAACAAAAATGGTTGGTGAAAAGAAAATACACCAAAAATTAATTCAAAAATGTGATTTGAATTGTCCAAACTACCCTTCAAACTCTATTTAATGACTATAATGTCACTCATTTAATGTTAATCTCATCTAACACAAATATAATGATCCAACGGTCCAGATTGGGTCTTACTTTTAGAACTTTAAGTTTGATCTTACATTAACCCTCCCCTATATATATATATATATATATATTGTAACAACCCGTAATTTTTCCAAACATAATTTTTAGGATAAAAATAAACTTATTGTTATTTGGCAATTTATTAGAGCCTTTTTGGAGCTTACATGTTTATTTCAGAAGGTTATTCTGCACACCATAGCATACAGAAACCTTCCAAACTATTTAATTTTATCAAGAAAGGTGAAATTATCACTTCCTGAGAATTTATTTGCAAAATGGAGAAGTTATCTTATTTTCTGAAAAACGCGACATCACACGTGTACCGATACCACATTATTTATAGGTAAAGTCCAATAATTTTTTCGGAGCCAGTAACTTTGTTTTTATACCATTTTTTTTTATAAAAACATTCACAGAAATATATTTTTGGATTTATCAAACCAATGTATCACATTTACATTTTAACTTAATGGGACACGGAATACACTGGGTATCAATAAAACTCAACTATACCATATAATAAATAAATCCCTCAACCCATTTCATTTTTTTTCCTGGTGGATAGCGACACAACACCTTTCCTCATCTCCTTTTTATTTTTTTTCTTCTTTCTTCTCTTTTCTCTGCAACATCGACCCATCACCATCATATCTTTTGTCCATCCTCTCTTCTTTCCAAGCCAGAGCACGCGCATAAAGCTGCAGTAGAAAGGGACATGAGTTGTTAATATTTGTTCACATGTGTTGACCTCAAAAGCGGGTCTCAAAACTGCTTCTTTTGTGTCCTTTTAAATCTCGTTTGAAGACCAGGGAAAAGATCACAAGTCCTTCTCATATACATCACTTACTCACACTGCTCTCTAGGGTTTCCAGCAGCCACCACTGCTACGGCCAACCACCACCATTGGCCACCACAGCCGCCGCCTACACCAAGAGATCGAGAAGACCATGGGTTGTTTGCTCGAGTTAGAGTAAAAGTTCACACCCAGGGTTTGCTACGGGTTACTTTTTGGTTCGTGTGTTGCCGCTACCACCACGATCATCAGTCGCCGCCGTACGCTGCCGTCCCCACCCTCATCCCTCTTACTCTTGTATCGTTTTAGGTATGACGAATAACCTACATAAAATTTTATTTTCGTTTTGGTGGTTTAAACCTATTTATACAACTTATAATGTTTTCGTGGATTTTAATAATGAGTCAAAAACATTTTTGAATAATTATTTCGTGTGGTTTATGTGGATTAAACTCGTGTATGTGTGATATGTTTTGGTCTCGGGTCGAGAGGAACCCGTATGGGTCTTTGGCCAAATCCCATGTGTGGTTGGCTTTTGCGTTTTTGCTGATTTACCTTGGGCTATTTCGCTAACTTATAGCTTAATTGGGTTTCAATAAGCTTGAAAAGCTTATGTGATTTTACGTTGGGTCTCGGACTTGGACCTGTGGTTATTTTGGGTTGCGTCCTCAGCGTGTAAAACCCAGTTGAGGGTATGTCTTGTTTTGTTTTCGTTTCACAAAGAGTGTGGTTTGAGCTCGTTATAACAAGAGGGGTTCGCATTTACAAATTTTTGTTAATATGTGCTGTGTGAAAGTGGAATTTGTGCCATCCAAGTTTAGAATGTGGTTGTGTAAGGGTTTTGTGCTCGGATTAAAGAGATACCACAAGGGTGGTCTTGTGTTTGTCGTGTCGAGATGATTAAACCCACGTAGGGTACAATTTCAAATTGTTGCGTTTAGGTTACTTGTTAAAAGGTTAATCTGTTAAGCGAAGTAGGAATATGTTGTGTGAGTTCAACTAGCTATTTTCACTTTTGAAGTCTATGGCCTATTTGCTTGAATAGCTACATCACGTCCAGTTTCGGTCACCCATTGATGAACTTCTTTTGGTTTATGGTGGTTAGCTTAATTGATTTCGGCTTAGTTTGTCTAGGGCGTGTATAAACTTGGTCCGACAATAACACCCACGAACGGTGTATACACTCTTGTTTTACTTGGTCTCGAGATGGTATTGAAATTGCTTATTAATTCCTCCTGGCTCAATTGTTTGTGCCTCAACTCAGAAAACACCCCCTGGATGTTCGAGGGCTCGGTGTGAGTAACAAAAGTTGAAATTGTTTTGTATGTAAGAAAGGCAGTGCATTTTGAGAAACCTGTTATAATTGTGTAGTTCATGGGCCAAGGCCAAGCAAAAGAAAAGGGCACGTTTGTTTTACTGCCAAAGCAATAGAGTTTTGAACCTATACTTGTCCTTCACTCAATCTGAGTGCGTTTTGGGTTACCAGGATTGTCGAATCCATGGGCCTCAAGCCCATGGAATCTTTTAAAAGTAAATTATAAGAACCCAAGTATAAATAAAAGAGTGGGTTGAATTATAGTAAAATGGTTTAGAAATTTTACGAATCACCTAATTTATGAACTAACTTGTCCACTTGTTTTGACAACTTTGATTTCGAAAACCTTTTAACTTATAAAACCTGGCGATAATCGAAACTTGTAGTCGTATTAACATGAAAACATTTACCATGTGATATACTAAATTAAGTTCCTTTTAAAACTTAAATTAACTTTCTACAACTTTATTGATTATTGCCGAACTATTTGGGGTTATTAGGAAAACACCAAAAACGTATTAATTGACTCACTTTGTTGACATTTTCCTTTGTCACTATTTTTCCTTGACTTCGTTTGTCAATCTTTCTCGACTCAAGTTCTCGTCTGTACTTTTCCCGACTGTGTCGATTTTCTATTCCTCTTTGACGTGTGTATACTTGAGTCCTCGTCGGTAATTCTTGACTGCTCTTCTATTACTTCCTTTATAATATATTGGGATATATATTATACCTTGGCGTGAGTTACATTTTGAGACTATATTTCTTACCACCACACGAAACGTTAACATTAAACTTTTTACAAACTTTGATTCGAGTAATCCACGAAAACTAAGACGCTTGTCTCTTGAAAACTCTTTTACTTTACGAGACGTATTCTGAGATAACTATATATATTAGGTTGTGCCGATCCGGCACCGTTGTGCCTGTACTCTCGATCTCGTTGTGTTCTAGCTCTTGATGACAGTTGTGACCACTGTGATATTTTGGGTTGCTGCAAGCTAAGGTGAGTTCATGGCCCCTACTTTTACTGGTTTTTAAACTGTTCTTGGGGGAGAATACATGCTCGTTTTTAATTAAACTAAATGCCTGGTTATACTTAAACTCATTTATTGTTCATACTTGAGAACATGATTTATCTGCTTATTGCACATTGGTTTACTTACTCTGGACACAAAGTGTTTAAATGTTGTATGGGAGGTATAACCCCACTCCTTAACTTTACTTGGCATTGCAAAACTTGAGGTGAGAAACATGCAAACTCTTTTATGGACCTAACTGAAACTTATGATTTATTAAACTATTACGCAGCTTAGCCTAAGCCTATGAATCCCACTATGCCCAAACTCATGAACCGTCAATTCCTGCTGGGAAGCGCGAATGTTATAAATAGATCTATCGGGGTGACTCCCCCGTTCGGTTTGACCGGATAGGCAAACGCAAACGTATAACATGTCAAAATACAAGTGTATTGGGATAAACACTTGCCGGGCCTTTATAATTAACATGCTTCTAGAGCATGCACACTGTCTTAGCTTCGGTTGCATGAACTTAGTGCTAGCGTAATAGACTTTTTATTTTGTGTGACATTATGTCCATTGTAATGGTCACATACCCTACTCATGGTCCACATCTCTATTTTACTTTAAGGTAAACTTTATTGTCAGGACATTGTGGGTGACACAATGGTCACAAAACTTTATTTGAACTCACAGTATCTTTACTGCTTTATCATAAACCTATGAACTCACCAACCTCGTGTTGACACTTTTTAGCATGTATTTTCAGGTTTAAGGCGATAATCTAGTTGTGAAGGCTTTTGGCAGGGCATGGCATGGTCATAGAAGACTCTGATATATTTGGGACCACTTGAAATCTATTATGGGCTTATATTTTCGCCCCATTTTGGAAATGTTGTAAACAAATCACTTTTGAATATGAAATCTAATTTTATTGGTTGAGATAAAACCGTTCTTTATACTCTGTGTTGTGGTACCAATTTAGTAGCACCCAAACATGTATGCTTCCGCTAAACCAGATTTTGGGGGTGTTACATATATATATATATATATATATATATATTCAAGTGGTGAACAATATATATATATATACCAGATTTTGGGGGTGTTATATATATATATATATATATATATATATGTTCAAGTGGTGAACACTTTAAAGTGGTAAACAATAGGCACACTTATAGACCGTTGGATCAAATTTGATGGATCAAGATCAAAATAAATTAGATTAATTAATTAGGTAGTGTTTAAAAGGCTATTTAGGTAATTTACTCATTGCTTAATTTTCTCCACTATTTCACATCAAAACCACCGTTTCACTTTTATCTTTCATCTAAACCAGCCATAGTTTCTCTCACTCCCATTGAAACCAAGATATGTAGTTTTTTAAACCTCAAAGATCAAAATGTTCCTCATTGTTTTCTGGGCATTTTTCGACGACCAAAAAGTTGATTCTTGTCATTTTTATTTTTCTTTTCTCATCCAATAACCTTTAGATATCAACAAAAAATCGAATAACCCAATAATAATAAGTGTAAGTCATTAATAATATACATATGCATTAGCCATAATAACATTCGTAGGTGATAAAACTAATTCGTTATGCATAATCTGCCAAGTAAATCTCAATGCTAATATTCTATAGTGATAAAATTTGTTCGTCATGCATAATCTGCCAAGCAAATCTCAATGCAAATATTCGTAAGTGATAAAATTCATTCGCTATGCATAATCTGCCAAGCAAATCCCAATGCAAAAGTGTAGCAAAGTGTTGGCACGGAGGGCATAGGGTGGTAGAGTTTTAAAAATGGTCCTTTTAGAAATCGCGGTTATAGTCCAATGTTTTAAAAATCAATTGGTTCTCTATAACCTGGCTCTGATACCAATCTGTAACACCCCGAAAATCGTAATGAAGCAGCGAAAGACTTAAACGGGGTATTACCAACTAGATCACAGTCATAAGTATAGATTTTTGATAAAAAGGGAAATTTTATATCATTCAATGAAAACTCAATATTCAGAGATTACATATTTGTTATCAAAAGGGGTAGTAGTTCACAAAAGTGATGATGAGTTTGAAAAGAATGATATAGTTATTTGGAACAAAGGTGGGTCTTTTCTCCATGCCCGTGCCAACTCCGTGCTTGAGATTTCTTCAATTACCTGAGATAAACATGCTTAAAATGTCAACACAAAGGTTGAGTGAATTCACAGTGTTTTATTTGTAATAGTTTGAACACAAGTCAGATAGTAGTAAAAACAATGATATTGAAGTGTGATATAAATATTGCCCTAAGCCTCATGACACGCAAACCTTAACATCGGGTGTAATAATAAATGATATAAATAGCCCACATCATAGCAATGATGTAGGTGATAATGCCCTCGTCGTAGGAGTTTGCCAAACTCTTGATAATTCGAATAAAGTGCATTTGGTTACCATTTCAGGCTAACTTCAAATGGGTCGTCAACTTCCAATAGATCTATTCACTGAATTCGCGTTCACTCGCAAGTGATTAATGGTTCATGATATGAGGGACTTTTTGGCAGGGTGGTAACTTAGGCAATATTAACTTAGCAATATCAATCAGGATAGCATACAAAAATATTTGTGTTCAGATTTATAGCATGTATCTCCCCACGGGATTTGAAAACATAGTAAAAGTGGGACTATGAACTCACCTTAGTAGCGTAGATATCCAATAGTGATCAAATGGTGTAATGAATAGCTCCCGACTTGCGACCTAGAATAATGTGATAAGTTTAGACTATTATTGGCTTTTCGGTTTTATTGAGTGAAATGATGAGTGTGCAAATCTTTGAGTGTCATAGCATCGGATTTGTGTGTTTTAAATGTTTAAAGTTCAAAACTTGCTAATTTTTACTCCTTCTTTTTACTATTCGATTCAAATGTTAAACTTTTAGATATATTCTTACTGCCTATTTCGAATGAATTAACATGGGTCGAGTGGGCTTTTAAAGGAGTGTGTCGAATGGGCTTTAATGCCCAAAACCGAACTTTGTTTGGTTTAATTTATTAGGAAATGATTTCTGGGCTTGTGAGCCCAACAAGGGTGCGTTTGGTTTCTTTAAGAAAGAAGAAAACAAGGAAGTTATGCAGTTTAAAAAAAAATACCTATGCTTCACTTGAATTCGATCCCCCGACCTCACGCTCAAAGACAAGCGTCCCAACCATTGGACTAGTCCATCTTTTGGGTTAGTTTTCCCACTTATCAAATTATATTGTTTATTTCGACTGTGACGCATATGCATATTTATACGTAATTGGGTTTGTGCACCTTGTGAATTCGAGTACGTTACATCCTCTTAACCTGGAACTATACGAGCGTAGTTTTGCATTGGATTCTCGAAAGCCAAATCAAATAAGATATGTAGCTTATTGAAGTCTTCTCGACTCAAAATCTAAGAAAGCAAAATCTTAAGTTTTACGTTTATTTATTTGTTCGAGTTCGATATAGTGTCTCTTTGTTCTCGAGTTACTGGGGTTGTCGTGTTCGGCTATGTTGAAAATAATGGGTCTCGAATGCGTTGTGCTATACACACCAATTTCGCCACAGTAAAAGTGTGAGTGTGTTTATATGTTTGTTATTCGACTTTTACCTACGTTCGAGTTCTAAGCGGTTATAATATTTTTGGATTTGATTCTTCAACAGTTAGTGTGTGATATTCAAGTTGCATGGTTTGGTTTAAACTATAGCATGTTCCCTAGTTTTCATTACCCTCGATAACATGGCAAGTTCTTAAGTTCGGTTTTGCGTTAACATGTACTTGTATTTAGCAATGCATGGTTTGTGTGAAGTGAATAAGTGCGAAAAAGAATCGAATAGGGGTGAGACTTACAGTCACCACGAAGGTGGTGGTGGCGTTCGAACAAAGAGGGTGGCGACAAGAACCCTACGAGAAGAAAACCCTAGCCTCCTGTTTCAAACCCAACTCGTACTTAGAATCTTAGTGAGCCGAGATGGCTTGCTTTTATGACCAAAGCTTCCCTCTCTTCCTCCTCTTCCTCTTGACAGTGAACGACTAGGATGAACAAGTGAAATGTGCTTGTGTTTAAGTGTTGCTTTGGATGAGTACAAAGGGTGAGAGAGAGGTTGGTTTATATAGGCAAATTAAGGTATTGTGAGTATTGCGATTTGATTATTCCTTGGAGGCGCGGATTTAAGGGGTTCATCAGAGAATAACTCCATGAGGCTTTCGGTTGTGGGAGATATAACCTTACCGTTTAGATGTCATTTCTTTCTCTATGGGTATTTAACCTAGGCCGACCCGTGACATCCTAAAGAGGACAACATTTTTAGGTCAATGGTGTAAGGTGGAGATGGTGATGGTTGAGGCGTTTTGGGAAGAAGAAAAGCAGAAAAAAGATAAAGGGGTGCTTCGGTTTGTGGTGTGAGTGGAGGGAGTTTTTATTTCTTTTTAGTATTGGCTTTTATCTTAAGAGTTGGTATAAATTTTAAGGATTGAGTATGTTAATTGTCAAAGTGTAGTAGTTTAATACCTGTATTTCGTCAAACTGTTCTAAACTCTGATCCGTCTTGGAACCGTCACCAATTCGAGAGTGTATATTTTAGAGTCGTTTAATATTATTTGAAATACTCTCCGGGTCCTCAATTATTTTCTAATATTTCTTAACTTTCTGCCTGTTCCTGGTTTTAAATTATTAGACCTATGCCATACTTTCACGGTGTCGGAACGCGAGCGAGCTATTCATGGTGAGTTCGAATTCGTTGGGGTGACTTGGTGATCGTTGCCATATATATATATATATATATATATATATATATATATATATATATATATATATATATATATATATATATATATATGTAAAAAAAAATGCAGTCCGCACAAAAGGTTATTTAACATAAATTAACATTATTAATGACATGGGATTTTTACGAGGTATTACAGTAGCTGCCATCAAAACATTAACCGGATCTTTGGAAGCAAGAGTCTTCGGTAATAGATTGTCTCAAAAAATGCATCAAAAGGCTAAGTGTATCACAAAAAATTGTTAAAAAACTTAGTGTGTTACTAAAAATGTATTATGAAAATAAGTGTGTCAAAAGGCATAGTTTGTCTCAAAAAATGTATTACTCCATATAAAAACTAGTGTGTTGAATGTATCACAAAATTTAGTGTGTCACTACATATTGCAAAAATTTTAATGTGTCACTATATATGTATCAAGAAAATTGTGTCATTGTATCACAAAATTAGTGTGTCACTACATATGTGCACAAATTTTAATGTATCACTATATAAGTATCAAGAAAGTTGTGTGTCATTACAAATGTATCAAAAAATTTAGTCACTAAATATATGCAAAAATTTTAATGTGTCACTATATAAGTATCAAGAAATTTGTGTGTCATTACGAATGTATCACAAAATTTAATGTGTCATTACATATGTGCAAAAATTTTGATGTGTCTTTATATAACTAACAAGAAATTTTAATGTGTCGCTTTTTGAAAAAGAAAAGAAGCTATAAATGAAATATCTTCAGAATACAAAATTAATGGAAATTTGGAAGAGATGATCACGTGGGTTTTTTATGGTATTATCGTATCACAGGCAAAGTTCAGTAAAATAAACAAATAAAATGCATCGTTTTACGATTCATTATTTAAATAGAAGAAAAAATTACACGGATGGTCCTTGTGGTTTACACGAATTTCAGGTTTGGGAGCTATTTTATTTTAATTACGTCACAGATACCTATTTTGGGAAACGTTGCATGCGTTTGGTCCCTAAGTTGGATTGAAGTTATCTTTGACCGTTAAGTGTTTAAATATTATTTACCCATTAGTCCCTCCGTTAGTATTTTTTGCACCGTTAGTTCCTCCGTTAGTATTTTTTACAAAAAATATTTTTTTTTTCGAAATTAATTTTTTTAGAAAAATTAATTTTTTTTCTAAATTAATTTTTTTACAAAAATTAATTCTTTTTTTCGAAATTAATTTTTTTACAAAAATTACTTTTTTTTTCGAATTTAATTTTTTTACAAAAATTAATTTTTTTAGAAAAATTAAAATTTTTTTCGAAATTAATTTTTTTACAAAAATTACTTTTTTTTTTCGAAATTAATTTTTTTACAAAAATTAATTTTTTTTAAATTAATTTTTTTTTCGAAATTTCTTAATTTTTTTTTAGAAAAATTAATTTTTTTTCGAAATTAATTTTTTACAAAAATTTTTTTTTTTTTTTCGAAATTAATCTTTTTAGAAAAATTATTATTTTTTTAGAAAAATTAATTTTTTTTTCGAAATTAATTTCTTTTTTAGAAATCAAAAAACTTATTCTTAGAATGAAAGGTTTTCATTTCTTCTTTTTTCGAGTAATTAATTAATTATTGTTTTGACCAATATATTGAAATTAGAAAAAATTACTGTGCTACCCATTTACATGGGTAGCTATCTCCAATTGCCCAAACTTTTCACGAAACTCAAAAATACCCATGCATCTCGCGTATCATCATACGTAGGTTTACGCAGGATTACGTGGCACAATCTAAGCAGTCAAAAAAAAAAAATAATAAAACATGCATCCCGCGTAAATGTATACGCAGGATCCAAAAAAAATATTTAAAATACATCCCGCGTAAAGAATTATGCAGGCATACGCATGATCGATAAAAACAAACCTCGGGAAGCAGCAGAATTTTACGGGGAAGGAGCAAAGACCAGTTTGAAGAGACCCATGCATGTATAATCCGAACAATTGAAGGATAAAACATGCAAGAGGAAGATGAATTGCAGTGCAAAAAAAAAAAACTGATCTGATACTAAGCATTCAAAGATAAAACATTCGAAGAAGAGTAAAAAAAAAATGAATACTTCAAATCTTTACGATCGAAGCATTTTTTGTGGGGAAGGAGCAAGTTAAAGAAGCGGCTGAAAGAGTGGTGTTGTGGTGGAGATAAAGAAGCGGCTGTTGGTGGTGTTGTTTTGGTGATAAAAGATACCGTTAGTTGCTGTTGGTGGTGTTGTAGTGGTGTTCTTGTCGTGGTTTTGGTGGTGTTATCGTGGTGTTGTTGCTGTCGTTGTGTGGTGGTGTTGCTGCTGGTGGTAAGGTGACAGGTGGTGGTGGTGGCTGCGGTGGTGATTGTGTTAACCAAGACCGGCGTTGAATATGGCGGATTATCGGGTATTTCGCAATCTAAATTATTATTTTTCCATAAAACACGTATTGTTTATTTATTTGTAAAGTATATGTGTTGTAATATATATTTATATGTTTTTGTTATTTTAGGATTATCCGGCAGAAGTTTCATGTAGGAGTAAGTTGTCTTTAATCAGCCTTATTAGAAATCTGATCACGAACACCCCAAGGGAACAATTATTTAGGCAAACATGTTTTGGTTGGTTGCTAGATATACCAAAAATGCAAGAGAGTTGTGTCTTAGTGCATTATTTTATATGCCACCAAGTGTCGTGCGATGAGGGTGAGTCAGACATTGTTCCTTTGAGATATCGTGTACGTGATCTTTCTCGGGTAGGTGAGGTTGAGATTAAGTTTGGTAGAGAGGAATTTTGTCTAGTTACTAGTTTAAGGTTTTGGACGGATTTTAGAAATACTTTTGAAGATGGACCTATTCCGTTTAGGAGACGAGTGTTCCCCTCGACACTTGATTCACGAACAATAAAAGTTGGTATGTTGTATAATATAATAAAAAGTAAAGAGTTTTTTGAGTTGAGTGACGTGGATGCCGTTCGCGTTTGTTTGATATGCGTGTTGTTGTTGGTGTTAGAAGGGACTGAGGTTAGGAAAGTAGTCGATGAATTTTTATTTAGGTTAGTCGAGGATTTAGATGTCTGGAATCTGTATCCGTGGGGGTCGTATGTATGGCCAAACTTGTACAATAATATAAAGGATGCAGCAGTTGTGCGTAGGGCAAAGCACTTTGCCGAGGGGAGGGATCCTAATACAATTCCTAAGTACTCGTTGAATGGATTTATATAGGCCTTCAAGGTATGTCATATATAAATTTGTAAACTTCATGTATATGTTTCCCGTTAGCACTTTTTAATAATAATTACCTTTTTTGTAGACGTAGATATTGGAGACGTTCCCGCATGGTGCAACCCTTACCTTTTTTTATCGTCAACAGTTGTATCCCCGATCAATTGCTTGGGGTTTTAGAAACGTGGTCAACAGGGAGGGTCTACACATGATTCTGGATGGCCAATTGCGTGTGAGTTTGACATATGCACTAAATTTATTACGATATAATTATTAAATTTGTTTGGTTTTTTTAATGTTGTATATATTGTACATTTTCTTAAAAGGTAAATCAACCGTTGGCGAGGCTTACACCAGATGACTTTGAGCAAAATACCGAGTGGTGGGTTCAAAGTAGAGCGTTTTTTGATGGGAACCCGCCCCCTCCCCCCTCTCCAGTCATACAGCAGCCGGGAAACCGATATGTGCGCGGAGATATTCCCCCCGTAGTGTTTAAGAAGATGAATGAATATGAAGCATGGTTAATGGAACATGACTTGAAGATCAATCAATTAAACGAGAAATGTGGGGTAAACAGTTTACGTAAACTTATTGATGTTTTGTATAAACATTAATTAATATTTTTTAATTGTTTGTTTAAAAAATTTAATGCATCAATTCCGATTTGTGAAGAAACCACAACCACAAAGAGAATCAAGCTTCGTTGGTGGTGAGAATGTTGGTTTTAGTGCCTTTAGTGGTTTTCAAAACACGCAGGTATATTTACATGCTTTTATTTTACTTATATTTACATTTGTTGGTTACTCACTTTTCGTTTTGATTTTATATTTAGGGATCGCAACGGCCCGGCCGTCCAATTGTTGCGGCACCTAACGATTCTTTCTTTGAAGGTCTTCATGTACCTTCACCTGCGGTGACGTCTACACGTCCATCATGGTTTCCAACCACCGAACATACTACTACCCGTACACCAATTGGGTTCGCAGCGTATGCCACGCCCGTTTATGACCAGGGAGGTCCATTTCACGGCCCTGACGTTGGTGTTGAGAACTAGGTAACATATTAATTATTTAAAATAAATATCGATTATTATTGTGTACTAGTAATCATATTGATGTTAAGGATGCGATGGAGCGACCGAGGAGGGATTGTCGACCGGCTAAATATCAGCAAGATCCTTATACCCAACAGGGACCTACCACTATCCTCCCTAAGAAACGTGCGGGTAAAAGTAAACGGAATAAGGATACCTCAAATATTCCACTGTTGAAGTTAGGAGAAGCAACGGTTGATGAGGATGCAGAGGATGATGATGTTACTTATGTTAGTTATGGTTTTGCGGCTCCTTTAGCAGTAGATAATGTTGACCCCAATAAGGTAACACTAAAAGATGTTTTAAATTTATTAGTATTTATGTTTCTGATTAACATAGTTACACTTTATTTTTTGTTTTTAGGTAGAGCGTCGGACATATGTTACACTTGACCAGTTCCTTAAAAACCCAACAGTTATATACCTTGACTGCCTTCCAAAGGGTTGGGTGGCAGATCTGAACTTCTTTCAAAAGCTAATTCCGCGTTTTTACAGGAATGGTACTGATCTAGGACCAGCCGATGAAATTGGTTGGCTGTCTGACGATGTAAGTTTATTGTTCTATATTTTTAAAGGTTTAGATTATTTTAATTTCAAGAACGTAAAATGATTCAATATATTCTTATAAATCAGCATATAAATAGTTGGGTGGAGATACTAATAAGAAATAGGCCAGCTGATGCGGAATTGACTATTTCGAAGTCATGGATAGCCTCGAGTTACCCCACCGAAAAAGGTTTTGTACCCATGCTTGCGATAGCTCCTTGGATCAGGGGAACATTGGATGGCAGCACGATTCCGTACCCGTCATGGGATGATGTCAAATGGGTAAGTAAATGTCTTTCAACGTAAAATGATTCAATATAATCTTATTTAATTGTGTATATTTATATAAATTTTCAATGTAGGTGTTGATGCCGATGAATGTTGGAGGCATTCACTGGGTAACTGTGATCATTGACCTAAGGGGATCCACTTTTTTGGTTCTCGACTCCATGCACAGTATTCATCGTAGTGAGTATATAAGGAAATATGTAGGTGAATGGACTGCAGCTCTCAACACTTGTTTAGAACAGTTGGGACACTTTAGACGAACAGGGCGGATACACTACAACTTTGAAGTTTTCTACAACAACCCAAGTTATCCAGTCCCACAGCAATAGAATTCCTCAGATTGTGGAGTCATCACTTGTTGGCTCATACATCCGTTTGTGACAAAAAAGTTTCCACAACAATGGGATGTACATGATGTGGAAGGCTATTTCCAAAAAAATTAGGTGTAACATGGCCCGGATGTATTATTTATGTCGATGTGAGGAAACTAGTATGTGTGGCTATGGTTAATTAAGATCATTCTTGAAGTTGTATATATTTTATGTTTACCATTCATGTTGTTGCTCCAAAAAAAAAGTAATGTACAAGAACAAAAGAGGATATCATATTACGAAAATCATATAAAGTACAAGAACAAAAGAGGATATCTTAACGCAAACATGACACAAATTTAATTATAGAAACGAGGCTTCCAAATCACTTTATTACGTTCATCTGCTTTAGCTTCCTCGTGCTCAAAGTGGTCTTGTTCCGCCCATTCAACCATTTGATCAAAAGTGTAATCTGATTGTGCCATATTCTTTTTTCTATCTTCGTTGTCACTTGTGTAGTCTGTTATCACATGATCCATCATTTCTGCCAAGGTAGCATTTGGGCATATATGTTTTGCAATAATAAAATCGACACCTGCATGGTCAATGTAAATCTCCAACTGGCCTTGTGCTGCTGAAATATCAAACATCACATGCATATCATAGTTGTTTCTTAGTTTGACGGTGATTGAAAACCCAGTGTGTGGTACTTCATAATAAAGAGCATGAATCTTCCTATCAACAATGTTAAACAAATATTGCTTCAGCTCTTCCAACTTCATTCTTGGAATGTTGATGTTCATCTTCCAACCGTTTGCATACTTTGGTTTTCCGTCATTGCAAACCAATTGACCATTATTGTGAACAAGAAAATTGTAAACGGTTTGCGTATAAGGTTTAGTAGGTTTACTTTTTTTCTTGCTGTCAACTTTAAACCGGATACGCTCTTCACGCTTGTTTCTTCTTTGAACCATTTGATGTAGATACCGGACACGCTCTTTACGTTTTAATTTTGTTTCTTCTGAAATTACACCAACAAAAGATTCTTCCAAAGAACCATCATCTAGAATCAAAACTGTGCTTATATCTACAGGATGATCAGAAACGAAAATTTGGAGATTCCCAGCAACTTTTGCGATGTCATACATAACATCAATATCATAATCGTTGTTAATTGCTTTCATACCCTGTAACGTATTGTTTTGTGGCAATGCGTAATATAGACAGTGGACTCGTGTAGGTAATTTTCTGCTGAGATAGGTAAGCATACCCTGAAAATCAATTTGTGGAACAATAATATTGATGTGTGAACCATCTTGATATGTGAATGGGTTAACTATAAACTTTCCGTTGTAGTTGATAGTGAATGCGAAATTAGGGTTGTTAGATGTAGACATTTCGTGAATGGAACTAGTGTATTTCATTCGTTGAAACCACCAACTGGTATATATATATATATATATATATATATATATATATATATATATATATATATAATCTGATCGGGTAGGTGAGCATTCATACCGTTGTCCTAATAGGTAAATGAGTAATCAAATCAATGTTTTATTTATTTTCATGAAAGACGCTAATGTGTTATCAAATCAACAGTGTAAGTGACCATCATTTTTACCTACTTGTCATTCCTACTATTCCAACAGAGTTGTTGTGGACAAACATACTTGCATTACAAATGGAATTTCTTACAAGATACGTAACATATGTTACACATTAACTACAATAACAGGAAAATAATAACTAACTTGCTACAAACTAAAGAAATTAAACCAACTATTACTAGATTCCTGCGTGTTTTGATCATTTAGATGTTGAGAGGCGTATGGTTGGGAGTCGTATAGTTCATAGCCTTAAGACGGGTTATAATCAGCATTTTGTTCGTGACTTGCCTCACCTTGTTCATATGGTTGCGGTTTATATGAGTTATGTTCAAATACTTGCGATAGGTGTGTGTCATTAGTCGAAAAGTTATGATGATGTGTTTCAGTCGGGTATGCGTCGAACGTATGTGGACTTTCATGTTGCTCGTCCACTGTTTTTTTCTTTTTGCATTGATAAGATTTATGACCCGCTTGACCACACCTACCACATTGTTTTACTTGTGGTTCCTCACCCTGAGATGGTATACGGTTAGTATTTTTTGGCCGACCGGGTTGTGGGTTGTCCATTCGCGGAGGAATGATGGGTTGTATGTGCGGTGGATACTCCCATTCGTGAAACTCTCCAACAAAATTAACCGAGTCAGTTTTTTAAACCAATCTTATACGAACTGCACACAATCTGTTAGACCTAAGAACCTAGTAACAGAAATAACGTGACCACAAGGTATCCCGGAAAGCTGCCACTTGCGACAGTCGCATGACATGGTCGCTAAGTTGACCTCACGATTGTATCGGCCATCGTACACCTGGAATCGATCTTGGTTAATCCCGTATACATTCCAAGTTGCGCTTTTTATTTTTCTCTTTTCCACCTTATGGGCAGCCCAATCTGTTATATCATACTTCATTTTCGCTGCATAAACACATAGACATAAAACAGTGACTTTATATTACACAAAATCATCTAAAAAATATATATGTTCTTTTGGAAGATAAATACTAGCAACTTCTCGCCGTTTAAAATACCAATCTTGCACCATTTTTCGATACTGCTCTGTCAGCATTGTGATTGGCAGCTTCCTTGATTTGACAGTACAAGCATTAATAGACTCAACGCTGTTAGATGTACAATAATTGTAACGAGTGCATGGGGAATGTGCTCTGGACCATCTTTGTACATCCGATTCAACTAGCTTGTTGTATGCCTCAGGCTGAATAGCCTGTAGTATTTGCATCTTCCTTTCAAATTCTTCAGGTGTATACGCTTTGCATATACTCCAATATAGCCCCTTGGTTTTTTTATTTTTCAAAGAAAGATTCATCATAAGATGACGACAACAAATACCATGAAACGCCAACGGGTATTCATTGCGTACTGCTAACGCGATAGCACGATGCCTATCAGATATGATAACCAAATCCTCGCGATCGGCTATGCATTCTTTAAGGACTGAAAACCACCATGACCAACAATCACCAGTCTCCCCTCTGCATATACCGTAAGCAACGAGCACAATCTGGTTGTTTCCATCCATGCCTACAGCTAACAAGTTTGTCCCTTTGTATAGACCCTTCAAATGTGCCCCGTCGACTACAAGCAGAGGGCGGAGATTTTGTACAAAACTTCGAATCTGAAAAAAAATAATAAACATAAACCCCTTTTAATAAGTAAAAGTATAATAACATATCACATTTATTTAATTTTAAAAAAATGAGTATAACTTACTGAAACACCAATGGCAACGAATAACATCTCGAAAACTCTGTTTTTGTTTGTCTTGATACGCGTGATTGTGCCTGGGTTTTTTTTTCTAGGTTGTGACAATAATACGGTAACATTTCAAACGATTCTGTCGGTGAACCCCTAATCATTTGTAACCCATAATCCTTTCCTCTCCATGCTTGTTGGTAAGATATACTTGTTTTATATTGCGCCAACATGTCTTTTTGCATATCTTTTGGTTTTAAATCTCGTCTATTGTCTTTTAACTTCTCACTAAAAATGTGACCAATAACTTTTTTATTTGCATTTCGATGGTTAGGATATGTTTGAGTTTTGGGACACGTGTGAATATCTTTCACACCTGTAACTACAAACACATCTGTACCTTGGATGCGTCTGGTTCCGACTTTCGGACTAAAAACTGGTAACCTTCTTTTAAACATTTCAACCTAATTGCAACGTCTATTTTTTCTCTTGTGTCAAAATACTTTCCGACAAAAAAATCAGAATCACAATTGTATTGGTTTGAACTTATTGGTTTGGACTGGTAAAGAGGTGTTTCTGGAACAGCAGGAGTTAATGAAAATATGTTTTTCCATTCATGGTGAATAGGTTTTGGGTTATTACCAACTCCAAAAAAACCATCATTTTCTTCATCTTTGACATCCTCATCGGCCTCCTCGAATGCAAACGAGGATCCTGGGTTTGTGAAGTACGGCTCATCTTTGTATCCGGACCCATTATTTTCATATTCATTAGATTCAATATTTTTAGATGGGCCATCATCAAAAAAATACTTATTATGGTTTTTATTATAGAAATTAGATGAGTTTTCTTGAAAAGCAGAGGACTCGATGTTTTGGTTAGTTGTTGTTGTTTCAAAAAAATTGTAAAACGTTTCGGTTTTTTGGGTGGACCGAAAACATGTTGTTTCTTCAAATTCTTTCGCTTTAACCACATACAGATGTGGCATTCCTGCATTCGACTAAGAGAAATCAGTAAAAAAAGTTACCTCATCGTCGTCGGTAATATCCATTCGAACGTCAAACGAAGGGTGCGAAAATTTAATATGCAGCCGAATATTGGGATCCACATTGAATTTAGAACGCACATAATCAACTAACCACGAGTAAGTGATATTAGTATACATAATCACACCTTGTTCAGTGTCATCAAAATGTAATATACATTTGAATTTATGTATATCTGAAGTCATTGCTATGTGTATCTGAAATTTTTTGTATTAGAGTAAAAGTAGTTGCTACGTTTTGATATAAATCTTTCCTTATATACACATACATTTATGTGACTAATCAATGACAATTGCGCGTACGCGTATTTTTTTACGCGAGATATGACACAGATTAGACCCGAAATATGACAATGATGTGACAAGTCTATGACAACGATGTGACAAATACATACATTGATGTGACTAATCAATGACAATTGTGCGTACGCGTATTTTTTAACGCGGGATATGACACAGATTAGACCCGAAATATGACAATGATGTGACAAGTCTATGACAATGATGTGACTAATCTATGACAACCCCACGTACGCGTAATTTTTTACACGGGATATGACACGGATTAGACAACTCTATGACTAATCTATGACAACCCCAATTACACATAATTTTTTACGCGGGATATACTCTATTTAAGTCTTACATTGTTACGCCAATTACACACAATCCTTTACATCGCTTACTAAAAAACATTTACTAATACATTCCTTTTGACGTTTTCAAAAAATGTCGAACAACATACCATTCGACCTTCAAGTTGATATCATGAAGAAACTACCAGTTAAGTCGTTACTACAGTTTCGTACTGTGTCAAAGAGATGGAAGTCTTCCATAGACTTTCCGAACTTCATCCGTAGTTACGGTTTTTTTGAAAGAGATATGTGTTGTTTCAATTTAACATATATGCAAGGTAATATTGGTTTTATGTTTTCCGTAAATGAAAATTTAGCCTTTACGAATCTAGAAACAACTTTAAATCTTCCAACTCTTAAGCCAATTGCTACTTCTGAAGGTGTCTGGCGCTTTTCGTATGGTTCAAATATGATGGTTGTTCTTTGGAACCCATCGATAAAAAGATCTGTAGGAATATTCGTCCCTACTTTCTTGAATCAACCTGATTCACCAAAAATGGTCATCGGTTTCGGTGTCCGTCCCGACAACTTAGACCCTACCCATTTAAAGATTAATTACCCGTATTACGGTCAAGGACCATGGTATGTGTCAGTTTATACATTGAGCTCCAGACGTTGGAACAATCTTGAAAATGACCGTTTGCCCCGTGAATCAATTAGAATTAAACGGTCTGTCAAGCAGTAGTGGGTGGTAAAAATTTCTGGGTTGGTTCTGAAAAACTTGTTCATAATGATGGTGTTTCGTACAAACGATACATGATTGTTTCTTTTGATTTGGTTACTCACCAATTTCAAGTGCAAGACATACCTGAATTGATAAGATTCATGGTTCAGCCTCCATTCTATATATCTCAGCTACGAAACTCTCTAGTAGTTTCAGGTAGTTACCTTGCAGAAGAGTGCAAAGTTTTGTGCGCATGGGAATTAGAATTTGATGGTGGTGTTGTATCATCGTGTCCAGTGCTATTCACCATCCCATTCCCAATTGACAATGAGGTAAAATTACTTGGATTTACCAAGGCTGCAGAACCAATTGTTCAAGCTAAGAGCAACCAACAAATAGCTCACTCACTACAAGTGTACGAGCGAACATCTCAGGAGTTTCAAAACATGGGTATTGAAGCAAATGGTGGTTCGTTTTTCATTGGGCCATACAAAGAATCACTAATTCTTCTTGATCAACCAAACAATACCTATATGGTTTAGTTTGGTGTCTTTAAGGTTATCAATGTATGTCTTTTCTAGTTTCTACAACTGTTCTAGGCTTTTTTATTTATGCTACAACTAATTAATGCAATTTGTTTGTGCTTAATGTTCAATTTTTTTTATTTATGTGTCCAGTAACATTGTCACAATTCGTATTTTCGAGTCTTTACTATGCACGGGATTTCATCATTTCAATTTACGTATGTTCATTAAACGTTACCACTCAGTCATTACTACTAATGTTATACTCAAATACTCCCGACTATGATCCTAAAATACTTTCATGCTATTTTTAATGATATAAAATTTATATTATTAAATTACCCGGTGTTTTGAAACCTTTTGCTATATTTTACGTTAAGAGCTTATAACTCCATCGTTTTGCGATATTTCATCAGGATCACTATTTTAACACCCGATTCTTATCAGTAACATGATTTCATAATTTTCACGAGTTGTAAAAGTGATATTTTGCGACGAAACTATTATATTTGACGATAGAACAACAAATAGGGATCGTGGAGTAACGTTTCAACATTTTTACACGAAATATAGTATATGACTTGCCGAGATGTCAAAAATGTAGTTTTCGACGATAAACATTATTTTCAAAACCAACGAGTGGTATCGTTAACATACGTAAATGCATGAGTAGAAGCATTTCATTTACTTATATTAGATCATATCATTCATTATAGGTCGCAGTTTGAGACCGAGCCTCATTTTCATCATATCCTTTGTGGTTATTGTGCTATCATATCAGGTGAGTTTCATAGCCCCTACTTTATACGTTTTGAACTTTTTGGGGGAGATACATGCTTAACTGCTTGCTTACATACATGATTGTGTTAAACTTATTTGCGTTATTCTTGAAAGCATTTCGCGGACCTAAGTATCAAACACTTGGGGTAGCCGTGCAGATCATATCCCGGACCTAAGTATCAAACACTTGGGGTAGCCGAACATAAGTCTCCTCGTGAGCAGCATTGATAAGTCTCCTAGTGAGCAGCATTGATAAGTCTCCTCGTGAGCAGCATTGATAAGTCTCCTAGTGAGCAGCATTGATAAGTCTCCTCGTGAGCAGCATTGATAAGTCTCCTCGTGAGCAGCATAAAGTCTACTTGTGATGAAACATTTATACTTTTAACTACTAAGATGCGTGTATACATAATTGACATACTATATTTTAGCAGTGGGTTGTAAACACACAGGTTGCAAGTCTTGGATGGGCGGGGCTTGGAACTGAGTGGATTTACAATGCCTTTGCTGTGGAAACATTCTCGGAGAACTTTTCAACTTATTTATAACAAACTCTATGAACTCACCAACCTTTGTGTTGACACTTTTAGCATGTTTATCTCAGGTTAGTAAGGTGATAGCAGATGCTTGGAGCAGAGAGTCTTAGGGCACGTTTTTATGAAGACTTTTGCTTTTATCATTTACCATTCGAAATACTTTAAAAACTTATGTACTATTCTACTTTGGGATCTTTTGCTTTTAAACTATGACTTTTATCTATTCGAATGGTAACTTTTCAAAACGTCTCATTTAGAGGTCGTTCTCTATATCTTGTACTTTGTGCCCTGAAGTAGCATCCCAATGACACTATCGTTCCGCTGCGATAATTTGGGGGTGTTACAGATTGGTATCAGAGAATTGGTTATAGAGAACTAGGTTGCTTTTAGAGCCTAGACTATAACTACATACATTTAGACTCTCCTCCCTATCGCCTTGCACTTTTCATACACGTACGCTTGCTAATAACTTTTCGTCTAGACCTACGCTATTAGATATTTTATGGTACTGATGGGGAAGTCCCAAACTCTAGTCGAGTCATCAAAAAAATGTGGAGCTCAATAATAACTGGTTATTTAACTCAATCTTGTGACAGTTCTTGTTTGATGAGACATGAGATTGAGTTAAATAAAGGTTATTATTTAGCTGCAGAGATTTGATGATTCGCGGAGGATGAGAGTTCTCTTGAAGATACTTTTTAGAGACTAAACCTTACCGTGACTTCATCACCTAAGAGAGGCTCCTATATACCGAGTGCGACACTCCCTAAGTACCCTCACCACAGTACTCCTTCACCATTTAGGATCGGATGATAGAATGACTACCTACTTAAGGAACATCAATCGCTGAGATATGTGTGCTTGGTAATATGTACACGTGTGAAAGGAGGCAATTATAATTATGGGTGGCCAACATAATTATGAATGCGTCACGACACACTTGGACATGTGACCATGCTTACGTTGATCGGCATTGGCACCATTTAGGAGACAACTCGCGACGTGGTACTATGTATGAGAACGATGAGTATAGATTGGGCAGTCAACGGTTTTCCCTCATCTCTAACGTTCACCGCATGTCCTTCCTTGTAGGAAATGGCAACAAGGAGGACAACTCGCAGTACTAGCCGAGGAGGCGCGACGTCAAGGGGTGGAAGGACTGGTGGACGTGGAGGTAGAGGAGGTGGTCGCGGCATTGACAACAATGACAACAACGATGGTGGAAATCCTGATTTTGCCGCCATCATCGCTCAGCAACTTCAAAACTTGCTTCCCACTATTGTCACTCAAGTTAGCAATCATATCAACAACTCGGGAAACCACGGAAGCAGAAATGACGACACCAATGGGGTAGGTGTGAATGGAACTTTGAAAAACAATGATAAAAGGAAGGGCACGAGTGAGTCGGAAAAGAAAACGGGCACGATGGTTGACAACAAAAAGGCAAGAACCTTTGCGGCAACTAGTTCTGGTCAGAAAGGGTATGAAGGTCCACATCCTAAGTGTACGAAATGTGCTTATCATCACCAGAAGTCTGCGCCCTGCCGTGTATGTACAAATTGAAATCAGTGGAGTCATTTTACAAATCAGTGTAGAGCGTCAGTGAATGCGGGCAACATGAAGAATAACCAAAGGACATGCTATGAGTGTAACAGCCCGGATCACCTCCGGTATGCCTGTCCTAGATTGAATAGGGCACCAAGACAAATACAGGGTAACCCGACACTAACTTTAGCAATTGAGGGAAACAACCCACAGCCAGAAATCAATATTAGTCCATCAAGGGGTCGAGCATTCTATTTAGGCACCGAGGCAGCCCGCAACGCGTAACGGGTATGTTTTCCCTAGATGATTAAGTATTCTATCATATTGTCCGATTCCAGTAAGATATAGCTTTGCCCTGCTAAATTCATACCTAATGCTATTGACCTTAGTTACATTGACTTACCAATTCATTTGATTGGTGTAAGCAATTCCAAAATCGAGCCAAACTTTCAAAAGACCTCATTTCAGGATGTTGAATCCATTTTTCTAACAACTTGTTTCCTAGCTTAATTTAGTGACAGTTCTTGTTTGATGAGTTGCGAAAATCAAGCTAAGAGTCAAGTTGTTACCCGAGCCGATTCAGTTTAATCTCATGACAGTTCTTGTTTGATGAGTTGTGAGATTAAATTTGAATCGACAACCTCAAACCGATTTAGCCTAATCCCATGACAGTTCTTGTTTGATGAGTTGTGGGATTAAGTAAAAATCGGTTACCTAGAGGTCTTTTGAAGGCTACGCTCGAGAATGGGAAAGTTTACCCCCATCAAACCCGACCACGAGAACGTATGTAGGTAGAACGAGCGAGCTGAATTCAGGGACTGAATTCCTTTGACGGGTGGAGACTGTCACAATTCGCATTTTCGAGTCTTTACTATGCACGGGATTTCATCATTTCAATTTACGTATGTTCATTAAACGTTACCACTCAGTCATTACTACTAATGTTATACTCAAATACTCCCGACTATGATCCTAAAATACTTTCATGCTATTTTTAATGATATAAAATTTATATTATTAAATTACCCGGTGTTTTGAAACCTTTTGCTATATTTTACGTTAAGAGCTTATAACTCCATCGTTTTGCGATATTTCATCACGATCACTATTTTAACACCCGATTCTTATCAGTAACATGATTTCATAATTTTCACGAGTTGTAAAAGTGATATTTTGCGACGAAACTATTATATTTGACGATAGAACAACAAATAGGGATCGTGGAGTAACGTTTCAACATTTTTACACGAAATATAGTATATGACTTGCCGAGATGTCAAAAATGTAGTTTTCGACGATAAACATTATTTTCAAAACCAACGAGTGGTATCGTTAACATACGTAAATGCATGAGTAGAAGCATTTCATTTACTTATATTAGATCATATCATTCATCATAGGTCGCAGTTTGAGACCGAGCCTCATTTTCATCATATCCTTTGTGGTTATTGTGCTATCATATCAGGTGAGTTTCATAGCCCCTACTTTATACGTTTTGAACTTTTTGGGGGAGATACATGCTTAACTGCTTGCTTACATACATGATTGTGTTAAACTTATTTGCGTTATTCTTGAAAGCATTTCGCGGACCTAAGTATCAAACACTTGGGGTAGCCGTGCAGATCATATCCCGGACCTAAGTATCAAACACTTGGGGTAGCCGAACATAAGTCTCCTCGTGAGTAGCATTGATAAGTCTCCTCGTGAGCAGCATTGATAAGTCTCCTAGTGAGCAGCATTGATAAGTCTCCTCGTGAGCAGCATTGATAAGTCTCCTAGTGAGCAGCATTGATAAGTCTCCTCGTGAGCAACATTGATAAGTCTCCTCGTGAGCAGCATAAAGTCTACTTGTGATGAAACATTTATACTTTTAACTACTAAGATGCGTGTATACATAATTGACATACTATATTTTAGCAGTGGGTTGTAAACACACAGGTTGCAAGTCTTGGATGGGCGGGGCTTGGAACTGAGTGGATTTACAATGCCTTTGCTGTGGAAACATTCTCGGAGAACTTTTCAACTTATTTATAACAAACTCTATGAACTCACCAACCTTTGTGTTGACACTTTTAGCATGTTTATCTCAGGTTAGTAAGGTGATAGCAGATGCTTGGAGCAGAGAGCCTTAGGGCACGTTTTTATGAAGACTTTTGCTTTTATCATTTACCATTCGAAATACTTTAAAAACTTATGTACTATTCTACTTTGGGATCTTTTGCTTGTAAACTATGACTTTTATCTATTCGAATGGTAACTTTTCAAAACGTCTCATTTAGAGGTCGTTCTCTATATCTTGTACTTTGTGCCCTGAAGTAGCATCCCAATGACACTATCATTCCGCTGCGATAATTTGGGGGTGTTACAAACATAATGTTGCCAATATACATTATGCTTTATTCAGTAATACAATGATGTGACAAAAAAAAATGACAGTTGCATGCCTATGTAATTTTGTACCCGAAATATGACAATGATGTGACTAATATATGACAATGATGTGACTAATCTATGACAATTGCGCGTACGCGTAATTTTTTACGCGGGATATGACACAGATTAGACCCGAAATATGACAATGATGTGACAAGTCTATGAAAATGATGTGACTAATCTATGACAACCCCGCGTACGCGTAATTTTTTGCGCGAGATATGACACGGATTAGACAACTCTATGACAATGATGTGACTAATATATGACAATGATTTGACTAATCTATGACAATTGCGCGTACGCGTAATTTTTTACGCGGGATATGACACAATTTCAACTATAAAAACTCATTCACAATTCAATTTCTCTAAACACATATCACCATTATCAAATTATCTACTCTCCAAAAAAATTTAACAATTCAGAAAATGTCTCAACAAAACAATTCCGGATACACAAAACGATACCAACATAATGTTGGGGCTTCATCTACCTCTTCAAACATCTCGGACAGGTTAATACCCGGTCCAGCTGGTATTATTCAAGCGGCTATTCTCTACAAAAATGCGGACATTAGGGAAGGTGGCCCTGAATATTGTCTAGTGCCAACACAAGAGTATGTAAGGAAGATAAATGAAGATGTCATTGAAGATGATCATTTTTCACGTGGGCCATGGCTATGCGCTATTAATAAGCTGCGTAATAGCGAAGGTATCATCGTAACTGGTTGTCTTGGCAATATAAAAAACTGTATCATAAAAGGGAAACTTGAACTTGTTGTAGCTGTAATCAAGACTTGTACTCCTACCCCACTTGGTGAACTAACAGTGACACTAAAAGATCCAACGGGGACATTCTCTGGTACAATTCATCACAAAGTCCTTAGAGAAGAATCGGTTTACAAAGACTCTATCAAAGTCGGAGCTGTGTTGATACTTCGTAATGTTTCGGTGTTTACCGCAAAATCAACACCCTTTGGTCTTAACATTACATTGAGGAACATTGTTGAGGTTTTCGACAAGGATACAGTTTTTATTGGCTGAACCTTTTTATATATTTATTACCTACGTTTAGGTTTAATATTGTCTATGTAATGTTTATTTACATAAACTTCGTCTTTGTTGTTGAATAAAAGTAAGTTTTATGCTATATTAATTATCCTTATTAATAGTAACAACTATGGTATATCAATACTTTGTTTCTTGATAATGTAGTTGAATTAGGGTTTAACAAAACTAGGGCTTTTTTTTTTTCTTTTTTTTTTAAGTATGTTTAACAAAACTAGGGTTTTTTTTTTTTTTTTTTTTTTTTTTTTTTTTTTTTTTTTTTTTTTTTTTTTTTTTTTTTTTACTATGTTTTTAAGCATCCAGCGTATAGGTTTTCAATTTTTTTTATCCTGCGTAACCCTGCGTTAAGAATTACGCAGGATGTATTTTTATTATTTTTTTTGGATCCTGCGTATACATTTACGCGAGATGCATGTTTTATTTATTTATTTTGGATGGCTTAGATTGTGCCAAGTAATCCTGCGTATGATGATACGCGAGATTTATGGGTATTTTTGAGTTTTGTGAAAAGTTTGGGCAATTGGAGATAGCTACCCATGTAAATGGGTAGCATAGTAATTTTCTCTTGAAATTATATTGCAAATGTGTTTGTTATGTGTTATTTTGTCTTGCATGTATAAGGGTTTGAAAACAAAGCAAAAACGGTGATTTTCGGATGAGTTTCGACGACGTTTTCGCGTTTAACGAGGTTCAGACGAACTCGGAAAAATTTCCCGAGCACACCATTGGAAAGAGCATGAAAAAACGAGTCCAACGGTATTTTTTATATATTTTTGAACCAGTCCAAAACTCCTTGAAATGGCAGGTCAAATTATATCTAAATGGACCATTTACTAAGTTGTGTTATATAATTAATATTGCATGTATATATTGAAGTCACACTCCAGCGCAGCTCGAAGTGTGCTTCACTCTCACACGAGAGGTCCTAGGTTCGAATCCCAGGTGAGGCAAACTTTATGTATATTATACATGCCACGTGGCACCACCTCAGTGGTCCACGTGGCATACGACCCGTACCCAGATCCGACCCGACCCGTTTAAAACTTGTTGTATCAAATATCCGTTTAAGCTTGTTCTAATATGAAAGATGTTTATAACTTGCATAAGTTAAAACATGTTGTCACACAAGTATCATCAACTAATCACAACACAAGCAATCACATAAAGCAAACATAAAAGTAAAGTAGTAAGTAAAAGAAAGTGCAAATCAAACACGATGATTTATAGTGGTTCGGTCACGGAGCTCCTCTCCGCCCTACTCCACTCCCTGAGTACCCAACTCGAGAGTTACTTCACTAGATCAACAAGCTCCCTTCTCGGCGGAGAAAACCTTACAATCGTCGCTTACACTTTTTCCGGTACAAAGCTAAATACCGGGTTCTAGTTCGAGGTAGAACCAACCTAACGTCGCTTACACCTTTTCCGACACTAAGCTAGATGTCGAGTTCTTTTACAAGGGTACAATCACTCCCGCTAGTTATTTTACAAGGGTACAACCACTCCCGCTATGTTTTATGGCCCAACATAGAAACCTTGTGTTTTATGGCACAAACACATAAACCATCTAATCTAGTAAGAATAGATTACAATGATGATCCATGACATAAATGGATCATGGATATGAATGGCTAATCTAAATGAACTTCCATTGATAGGAAGCCTTCAATGGATGAAGATCACAAGATCCCTAAACTTGTTGTGATGGATCTTCATATATGCATATGGAATCTACATGAACTTCTTGAATAAGAAGTCTTCAATCATTGAGGATGTCAAGTGCCCTTGAATCTTCATATGTTGGAATACTTTGGTGGATGATGACTTCAAGATCTCCTAACCTTCATGGTGGATCAGGAAGTATGCTATGATGATGACTCACGATCTCTGAGGTTGCTTCACAGGATCATTATGAGTATATGCTTACAACATAATGAAAGTTAGTAACATTATGATCATTATGAAAAGGGTGATTAATGTGTGTTTCTACATGGTTTACTAATGATCTAAATGTATGCAAATGGTGGAGGGAATGTGTGTTCAAGTGGGATGAACAATGGGTAAACAATGGGCTGCTATTTATAGCCAACAAGAATTTTGCCCCGCGGATTTGGCGGATCCAAATAAAGGGATCCGCCCTTTATGCTGTTTGGTTCCGCCGGGACATGACAGCTAAGAGCTTTACAAATCTTTCCATATCTTACCATATCTTGCCAAGATCTTACAAAGTCAACTACATTGCTTCAAGATCTTCCCAAAATATCTTTCTAAATCTACAAGTTATCTAAATGATGTATGCAATGATGTCATGAACATATTTCCATTTTAATTCTTAAAATGTAAATAATGTAAATGTATATATGTATGTCCTATGTATATACTAGCTTAACTAATATATGTTTACCAATATGTATCATGTTAGTTTGACACCTAAAGTGTACTTATCCTATTAATCTTAGGAAATATGATTTACAGGTAAAAGTACTTGTATATGCAAAGTGTAAAATGAGGTTCTAAGTAGAATGGTTAACCTTTTAAAATACTTAATGGCCTAACCGTATTTTAAACATTCTAAATGGTTTGTTAAGGGTTTGATCATAATGTCACATAACAAACATGTACGAACCTGTGTTGTATCATACAAAGACTTGAGAAGTCGAGAGGTGTTGAATGTATGCTGAGACAAAATAATATTACAAGTAACTTGTACATTTTACGTTAAGTATCAAGTTACATGTTTGTCATCAATCAAAACAAACGAGACTGCTTGTACTAACAATCTCCCCAACGAGACTGCTTACACTAACAATCTCCCCCTTTTTGATGATGACAAAATATGTAAACGTGATAGAAAGTAAAATGTAAAAAGTTACTTGTGTCCGTACTACCTTTAACATTACCTTCTCCGTTTACACCTTTCTCAACTCTTCTCCCCTATTACTTTCTCTGTTTACACCTTTCTCCTCCTTTTGTTGAAACAAAAAGGGTGTGTCCTTGGAGTTAACTTGATTTCTCCCAAAAATGGCGAGCTTGCATCATCCCTAGTGAAGTTAAATAGACTACTCCAATCTCCTATGATTGTTGCGTCCCCTAGGTTGTTAGCGGATCCATGGATCGAATTTAGATCCTTAACCTGCATCAAGGTTAGTGGTGTGCAACATAAAAAGATATATGAAAAATGCATGATGAATGAAATGCATATAGCCAACGATACACATGGATAAGCCATGTTGGACTATCTTCTCCTTTTTGTCGAAACACAAAAGTGTGTCAAAGAATGAGAATTCTTAAGAATGCGAGCATGCTCCCCGTTGACTGTAGCCCCCCTTAATCAATACTCCCCGTTGCTAGGGTACCAACGTATATGATCCAAGGATGAAGAATCCTACAAAATAAAGGTTAGTGTATGTGATATACAACAATGCGTGTATATGATGTATTCTATAAATGCTTGATGAAAGCTCCCCTTGCTTTAGAGCGTCAAGATAAACCTACAAAACAAAAATTAGCACAATAGAGACTATATCTTAAGACATATGTGTCATATACGACCAAGTGTATAGATGATGCAATAATAGTGCTTGATAAATATTCCTCCTGGTTTGAGGACGTTAAGAAGCACCAACAATAAAAGACGACATTTAATCGATGCAAACTTCATCCTTAGATGAGTATGCTATATACGATCGAGCGTATATGTTGATGAACCTACAATGAAATGGTTAGTGCAATATATTTTATCTCAAAGAAAAATATGATGCAACATAACAATAATCTAATCACAAGCAACTTAAGTCAGAGAACTTATGATTATTTGGAAAACCATGTCACACCAATTGTGATATTGTGATTATCTAGTAAACCATGTTATAAAGTGTGTAATCTTCTAATAAGAATTACAATCACAAGAATATAATATGATAAAATTCTACAAAATAATCCCTATGAGGAGGATATGAAGTGGAGTTAAAGTGAGTGATGCAAGTGTTGGTGTTAGTTTACTAGTGATAACTAAAGGTTGGTGCAAGTAGGTTTTTCACTAATCCATGGGGTTGATGATTAGTGAAAGAGGTGATGGGAGGTGGTGGTTATAATGAAAGCAAAGAATTCAGAAACTCTAATGTATAGCAAATGCTATAAGAGTATTGAAGATGGTTAAGGTTATGATATTATCATCTACCAAAGATGATGAATCGTGCCATATTAAATGCTCGAATGGAAATAAGAGGAAGTGACGACAATGATCACTTAGGAATAGAAATTCCATATGCAACAATTAAAAATACTAGACACCTATATGTGGATGAAAATGACATCATATGATGAGAGTGTTGGTTGGACCAACGTGTTGAGAGTGATGGTTCTGTTTGCACTGACAATGACGTGCTTGATATGTATCAAGAATGAAAAGGATGAGATCCTATGATGGTGTTCTAGACACTGAATATGTTCTAGAAAATTAAGTTGTGAGATTAAGGTGAAAATCCTAGACTCGTTGGTTACGAGAAGGTTGTTTAGTTTCTGAATGGTTAAAAGCTGACCAGGTACCCGCGGATTGGGCGGAACCAAATTTTTGGTTCCGTCCTTCTTATCGAAGGGTGCCGTGAGACCAGAGTTGATTTGGTCACATTTTGTCATTTTTTGATCAAACGAAGGTTCAAGCTAAGGTCTATTTACTTATAGCTACTGATTTGGTTTCACTAATCCTAGTCAAAGTCTAATGAGACTTAATGCTTCTCGTTTAAGAGGTTTGTCAAACACATGATGTGTTTTTCACTTGACGATGTACTGTGATGTTGAGCTAAGAAGGTTTGAGTAACTTGTGGTTTTGTGAACTGGTTTTAACTGAATGGTTTGAACCTACATGTCGGTATTTGTGGATGTAAGAAACATGACTACATGTTCTTTAATGCGAAAAGACAATTATGTGAATGAATTTCTCTCCCCCTTAATCGGTGTACATCCAACATAATGTGTGATGTATCGAATGAGGAATGACGATGAATGTTAGCAATGTTTTTGCTGATGTTGGTTAGCATACAAAGAACTTCATCCTTGAAGTTACATAGCTCTTCTCTATCAATGCGAGATGATTGCATGATGAGGTATGTGGTTTCCTTATGGGAGGTGTGTTTTGTTAACTAAAAGATGATGGAAATATTGTTAGGAAAGCGGAAGCAACAATACGATTTGGAGAGAGGTATATTGAAAGATACCCAAACACAAATTTCAAACCTTTAAAGCTTAATCCTATTAGCTTTAAACACTATATGCAAGTGAAAGGATCCCATAATCATAATACTAATCTAAGTATGCAAAATAAGCATAACAAAGTAGGATAAAAAATAATTTGTTATCAACCTATAAGACAAAGATGTTAAACAAAACACCATATTTGACTACTAGACAAAAAGTTACCACATAGCATCAAGACAAATAATCATAGCATGACATTGTTTAAGATACTACATTGTGAAATTGTTTTGAAGTTAGCTTTAGTTACTTAAGCATACTTACCCATTAATGACTTCTAAATGTTTATCATACCAAAAATACTTAGACATGTTATAGGTACACACATGGCAAACAAATAGTGTGACAAAGTCACAAAAGAAGTAAAAGGACAGATTCATGCAAACAATTCTAACATTTTGGAAACATGCATCATTTTAGACTATCCTACGAAAAAGCTCAATGAATGTCAACTAAAGACAAAAGCTATCTAACACCATGTATTAAAAATGACATATCGTGAGTTAACAAGAAATACGTTAATCATGCGAAACAGCATATAACGAAGGAATGAAAATATCATATAAATCATGTTAACATGAAGCATATAAGCATGCAGACAAAACCTTTCTAAGGTTTACTCATTTGATTATCAATCAATTAGTTATCATGATTATGTCAAGATACCTAATCATATCAAACAAATAACATATAATCAACACATGTATGTGAAAAGCAAGTGATTCTAAATAAACTAATGAAAAATCACATCTACTCCTTGTTTGATTAATATTTCTAAGACAAGATAAAATATCATCTTTTAATACTTACTTTAGGCAAGTATAGGAATAAATATTTTTTTTAAGTTGGAGAATAAATATGAGACTATCACTAGCGGTGCTCAATTCAGGCTAAACACGACCATTTTTACGGGTGATTTCACATACCCAACTTCTTTGCTGGAAGCAATTTAACCGTTAGGTTAAATTAATTTTCTAGTGCAATAGGTTCTCCAGTAGTCATTCTTGAAAGATAGGAATTCCTATTTTTGCCCATCAAAGTATAAAAAGGTGATAATTCACCAAGACATGACTTAATGAGACTCAACTATATCTATTAAAACTAAGGTGATGAAAATGTCATGTTTTACACGAGAATATGTGTTAACATATTTTAATCTTGTGTTTGGAATCTAAGGTTATAGCATGATCTAATGGATAACATCTTTTATGTTGAGTATGTGTTATGAAAGTGATTTGATCGTCTAAGACCAAGAACTATGTTTGCGTGTGATAATGGAATATAAATTGAGAACATTCTCAAGAAAGTTCTTTGGAACAAGAATCTAAGTAAAGTTACCTACTTTAATAGATCTTGTGTGTGCACAAGATTTGAGCAAGGCTTGGTTATGACATATACTTGAAAGGAGATAGATACATAAAGTATCTTTCAATAAGTAAGATTATCATGCTTATGAAAACAAGTATGACACGATGATGGGGAAGCTCTAGTTCATAGAACTTGCAGATGTTTGTTTAAGATCATTTACCCAATGAGGTGTAATGAAATCTTTTGTAACACAACCGTTCATGTTGCAAGGAGAGAATGATGCATAGGATATACATTATCCTTTTAACAAGATACTAAACGCACGATTTCTTAGGCATCATGTTTTCCTAAATAAAGATGTGAACTCAAAGAGTTTGAGTTGTATCGACCTATCCTACATTTACTGGATGAAGGCAAGAGGAATTTACTTGAGTTTCTTATGTATACTCCTCAAGATTCATTGTCACTTGGGATGAGGTTGTCTTTGAAATTTGTATTTTAGCATATGTTGTTAAAATATTGATTTAAGGTTTAATGAAACTTACGCAGAAGTTTAATAACAAAGTATTACCAATACTTTGATAACTTGTGACAGTTGTACAACTTAAACCTAGTGAACAATGATAAACATTGAATGTGAGCATCATGCTCATTTGATGGTGAAGGTTCTAATCCTATAGGTGATAAAGTATGGTTGAATTTGTTTAACGCACACTTGATTTGATACGAGTGTTTGGACAAAGGGCTTTTTGAGCAATACACTCAATGGATTCAAATGATGGTAAAGATTGTGGAGTTGAGGGGTTTGTTGTGCTATGGGAGTACATAGGTTTTCATGGATGTTAAAGACAACAAAGACTAATTCTTGTGATCCTTTGGTTGGTACGACTAGTGGGTGATGTGATTTGAGGTTTAGGGCCTGAGACAGATGTGAATGTTATGGGGTGATGGTGAAAGTACAAGTGTACTTGGGTGATAGTATAAGTGTTTCAACATATGTTGTTAAAATACTTGAGTGTTGATTCTTTCGGATGTGACTTTTAATGACTACGATTGTAAGTCAAATTTACTTGAATATTTCGGATGAAATACTTAAGTTGTCAATCCTACTTTGTTTAGATTTGATAGCATTCAAGGATAGCAAGACTTGATAATACATTTATAACTTAAGTGTGAGTTATGACTCGATGTAAATCTTAATCGTCTTGAAGAATGACATGTTAGCCAAGTAAGGTAACACATGTGGATGCAAGACAATATCTATAGTCATAAGTAAAACTTGTGATCTATGATATTTTTGCCAACAGTGAGTCTAGATTAGTTAGGGAATTGTCAATTTACAAATCAAGTTAATGGACAAGTAAAGGACGGATGGATGCATTGAATGTGTGTAATGATCATAAATGATCAGTGGTCTACGGACTGCAAGGAACAAATTTTCGGATTCCTTTACGGAGAAAGGTATCTTGGATCCTTTTTGTGAAATTTGAAAGTATGGTTAGAGATGATTATCCTATAGTTGCAAGTGTGATGTCCTAATCCTAATTTGAGTGAACGTCAGTGAACATAATCCTAGTGATATAAGTGAGTGATCTCAAGTGAGGGATAAAACGAAAATTTGAAAAACTAGCTGTTAGTTCTGGCGGAACCAAGTTATAAAAAATGCGGAGCCCAGTTTTTGGTTCCGCGGAATCCGTGAGTTGATTTTAGGCGGAGCCAAAGATCTCAACAGACGGAACCATAAATTTGGTTCCGCCATTTCCGCCAAATGGAAATTCTTAACAGAGGACATGTCAAAATCCCCGATACCCGTTCAATTCCCGAAGATTGTCCTAAAACATATGCAACTACTTATTTGTGATTGATTAAAACCAAAAACACAGGTTCTAACACACGTTTGCACATAGATCAATCTGATGATAATAACTTACCATAAATGGATGTTAAGCCAAACAGTGGCTTAAACACGGAAACTTGATAACATCAAAATGTTATCGTCCTGCATTGTCACGGTTAGTTCACATGATCATTCAAAGATAAGTTTCTATCCTATGACAAGACAAATACATTAAACATCATGATTAGAAGCAAATGAACCAAACACCTTTTTCAAAGATACTACATGTTTACACATTTTAACACTTGAGCTAAAGTTTGTGCAAGACAATACTTTTCAAGACACTAAGCTAGTTTCACTTAGTTCTTATTCCTAAGTAATTTATGCAAGGTTTTCACATAACATATGCAAACAAAAATATCTAAGTCTATAAGTGAAACAAACACATTTTATCAACTTATTGCACAATATCTAGCAAATGTCCTATTATGCATAAAACAAGCAATTGATAAACAAGCAAATAAGTATCATGGCAAGACACTTATGTATTACAAATAAACAATTACAATCACACCTATCAACAAGCAAACAACATGTATGTAAACAACTAGAACAAGTAGTCACATAGCATAAAAAATATACTTTTCGTCACTTTGTGTTTAAATATGACGATATATACCAAGCTTGATTTTTTTCCTTTATATAAACCAAATTCTTTAGTTTCAAAAGAAATCATATCAATGTTCAAAGGATACCAACTTACATTACCCAACTCAAAAGTTTAAGTTACTGTGTCAAAATGAAACTTAATATTTTGAACAGGTTGTAGTATTTGATTTGTTTTTCCTACTTCAATTTAGATTTAGGACATTAGATTATTTTTAAATGAAATTAGACTTAATTCCCTTCAAATGATAGGTGGCGAGACTCCTACGGACTTACGGTTAATTAGTTATGAATTTTTGAAGTTGGACAAAAACTGCATACTATACAGACGGATTTGGCGGAACCAAATCAAGGGGTCCGTTCTTTATGTGATTTGGTTCCACGGGTCTCTGTACCAGATTCAACAAAACAAATATTTTGACATAGAGAAAGTGTGTGGGACTTACTAGATTAGATAGTAAAATTACAATATACTTATTTAACATTATTTCTACTAATGTGACTTATCTAAACATTTACGAAGAGATTTTTCAACTAAATTAATAGTTATCCCAAACGCTCCTTTAAAACCCGTGTTTTTCTTAAATTAGCTTTACGCACGCAATTTGACACTCAATCCTTTTAAGAAATCTTTTCTTTTATTTTTCAAGGATATCTTCAAGCTTGGATACAAAGTAACATCTAACAACAAAAATTTTAAGTATACTTAGCGAAACATTTTTTATATTATATTCCGCTTCAATGGTAATTTGATATATGGATCGTACTCTATTTTAAAAACCATTTGTTTTGAAAATAAGAGCCACGAGTCTCTGATACCAATTGTGAAAACGTAGGGGGGGGGTGAATACGTTACCGTTTCAAAATCTTAAAACTTGTTGTATCAAATATCCCTTTAAGCTTGTTCTAATATGAAAGATGTTTATAACTTGCATAAGTTAAAACATGTTGTCACACAAGTATCATCAACTAATCACAACACAAGCAATCACATAAAGCAAACATAAAAGTAAAGTAGTAAGTAAAAGAAAGCGCAAACCGAATACGATGATTTATAGTGGTTCGGTCACGGAGCTCCTCTCCGCCCTACTCCACTCCCTGAGTACCCAACTCGAGAGTTACTTCACTAGATCAATAAGCTCCCTTCTCGGCGTAGAAAATCTTACAATCGTCGCTTACACTTTTTCCGGTACAAAGCTAAATACCGGGTTCTAGTTCGAGGTAGAACCAACCTAACGTCGCTTACACCTTTTCCGACACTAAGCTAGATGTCGAGTTCTTTTACAAGGGTACAATCACTCCCGCTAGTTCTTTTACAAGGGTACAACCACTCCCGCTATGTTTTATGGCCCAACATAGAAACCTTGTGTTTTATGGCACAAACACATAAACCATCTAATCTAGTAAGAATAGATTACAATGATGATCCATGACATAAATGGATCATGGATATGAATGGCTAATCTAAATGAACTTCCATTGATAGGAAGTCTTCAATGGATGAAGATCACAAGCTCCCTAAACTTGTTGTGATGGATCTTCATATATGCATATGGAATCTACATGAACTTCTTGAATAAGAAGTCTTCAATCATTGAGGATGTCAAGTGCCCTTGAATCTTCATATGTTGGAATACTTTGGTGGATGATGACTTCAAGATCTCCTAACCTTCATGGTGGATCAGGAAGTATGCTATGATGATGAATCACGATCTCTGAGGTTGCTTCACAGGATCATTACGAGTATATGCTTACAACATAATGAAAGTTAGTAACATTATGATCATTATGAAAAGGGTGATTAATGTGTGTTTCTACATGGTTTACTAATGATCTAAATGTATGCAAACGGTAGAGGGAATGTGTGTTCAAGTGGGATGAACAATGGGTAAACAATGGGCTGCTATTTATAGCCAACAGGAATTTTGCCCCGCGGATTTGGCGGATCCAAATAAAGGGATCCGCCCTTTATGCTGTTTGGTTCCGCCGGGACATGATAGCTAAGAGCTTTACAAATCTTTCCATATCTTGCCAAGATCTTACAAAGTCAACTACATTGCTTCAAGATCTTCCCAAAATATCTTTCTAAATCTACAAGTTATCTAAATGATGTATGCAATGATGTCATGAACATATTTCCATTTTAATTCTTAAAATGTAAATAATGTAAATGTATATATGTATGTCCTATGTATATACTAGCTTAACTAATATATGTTACCAATATGTATCATGTTAGTTTGACACCTAAAGTGTACTTATCCTATTAATCTAAGGAAATATGATGTACGAGTAAAAGTACTTGTATATGCAAAGTGTAAAATTAGGTTCTAAGTAGAATGGTTAACCTTTTAAAATACTTAATGGCCTAACCGTATTTTAAACATCCTAAATGGTTTATTAAGGGTTTGATCATAATTTCACATAACAAACATGTACGAACCTGTGTTGTATCATACGAAGACTTGAGAAGTCGAGAGGTGTTGAATGTATGTTGAGACAAAATAAGATTACAAGTAACTTGTACATTTTACATTATGTATCAAGTTACATGTTTGTCATCAATCAAAATAAACGAGACTGCTTGTACTAACAATCTCCCCAACGAGACTGCTTGCACTAACACAACTCATTTATCTTTTTCATTATTGTGTGTGTTTCTCGCTTGGTTCCTCCTTGGTTGCCAAAAATCCACCACCACCATCACCTTCATCATCTTTGTTGGGGTTGATCGATACACTATAAGGTGGTTAAACCTTTTGAACTTTGTGTATATGATATATTGAATGAATATGATTAAGTAAGCGGAATCTACTTAATCACACTTAGAAGGTTATTATGGTTATGTAAATGGAACAGTTGTGTTTGTTATATGATAATGAACAATGAAAGCTTATCACCAAACGATTCAATATTATTAAGATAATAATACGAGTGATCTTGAGTTATCACTAGGGTTACAACCTTGAATCTTATGTTTCTATATCTTGTGATATTTGTTCTATGTTCTTGAGAGTTATTATCTAAAACACTTAATGTCACGTACGTTTATCACAAGTCTAAGATCTTTCTTTTATATCACAAGAAAGATCTTTACAATATTGTTAAGTCTAATCGAACACTTGCTTTGAGAGTGTCAGTCATTAAGATACAACTTGTATCTATGTTTACAACTTGTTCTGTGAATATAACATTATGACTGATCACATGGGGTAAGATATTATCTACCGTATATTGTTGACTTTAATACACATAATATCTTTTCATACTTATCCGCTCAGCAGCAGAAAGTTTAACTACCAGCAGCAATGTTATCGCTAGCAGCAGAATCCTTCAGCAGCAGAATGTTTAACGCTAGCAGCAAAATCAAACACTAGCAGTAGAAACTAAATGCTCTATTAGCATAATCATACTTAGAGTATTTCTTTGAGTAGAACCCGATATTAAACATCTTGAATATTTAATTCCCAACAATCCTCCCCTAAACATGTGAATCCTTTTCAACATGTTTCTGAATTAAATTATGGATTGTGAAGATCTTTCAAACACTTCTGTTCTTCAAGATTGAATATCTTTCTTAGTAACTCATCTGCTTTCTTGTTCTTTGACTTTAACAATATCAATACACATCTTCAGGCTTCAAACATTGACCTTAAAGATGGTGCAATTTCCTTGGATGGAGGAATTATAAGAGGCAATGATGTTGCGTATCTTGGATGCTTGTTTCAACAAGTGAAATCATATATCAGCATGCCTTTGCAAGTGATGAGCAAATGTGGTGAACTGAAATTGAAACTCTCCTTCGTTTGACCTAGATAGAACTTTCTCCTTTGGAATGTTCTTGTCATTTTCAACCTCCATGTCATCATCTTGTATGCTCTTGTCTTTTCCTCCCTTTCATTGGATAAACTTCCTTCTTTGGGATTTATTTCCTCTCCTGAGATATTACCTCCCCTGAGATGCAAATAACATTTTATCCTCCCCTGTTTGGAAGATCTCTCACTATGTACCAAAATATTTCTCTCAATCATCTGAGCTATTCATTAGAACATGTTATCAGACAATGTTGTACATGAAGCCATCAATTCCTTAAGAGTTTAATTTACTGCCCACATTACTTCTAGGTGTGTTAACTCCTATGAGAGGTAATTCATGGGGCATTTGACTCATGGTCCATCAATGGATGGTTTTCTGAATCCTTTGAAAATCCTTGTTTAAGAAATTATTTGACTTAGCAGTATGTTCATGATTTTAGAATTGAAAAATCATACTGCTTTCAACCATTTTGAAGGGATTAAGTGTATAACAGACACTTAATCAAAATTTTGGTTTAAAGCAACCTCTGGTTGTGTGAGAACCAATGTTTTTTAGTTATAAATAACTGCTTGTGTAAAGATAAACCTATTCAAAAGGCTTTCTGGACAGGGTTTCCAGCTCATAGTAATTGTTGCCTCTAACACAAGTGTTAGATTCACTTTTACTAGCTGTTCTTTCTATCAGATGTCCTTAGACTCATTATACTTAAAAGTATAAAATGATAGAAAGTGAGTTGCATCAGTTACTTTCTGATCAACTAAGTCATCAATTCAAAGTGAAACATCATAATCAAGCTTCAAGAAAGAAGTTTTAAGGAGGTTTGAAATTCCCAAACTTTTTCTATCGTAAACCTATTATGTCAGCAACTAATATTATCATTATGCTGCTTCCATTTCACTTGAAACATCCTTTGTGTTCACATGATCATACCTGAAATTGTTAGTCTAAAACTAAAAGAACAATGTACAAAGTACTTGTCTTGTATTAGAATAATCATAGGACTAACTGTATGAATAACACAAATTAAATTTGTACTAGCAGCACAAACTTTTGTAATAGCAGTAGTATAAAACCCTAAAATCTAAAACATTTGAAATGTCTAAATTGCCCATATAATTTTGAATCTATAAGAACATCATGAAAACAAAAACTCAAATTATTAAATACCCAAATCACTTATAAGATTATTAAAACTTCAAACTATGACATAATTAAGAAAATACATAACCTAACTTTAACTTACACAAGCTTCTACTAAAAGCCATTTTAAACGTTTTCTTTTTGTGTTTTCTTTGGGCCGAATTATATTATCACACAAGCACATACTCTTTGGGCCTTGAAGACATGAAAATACCCAAAAAATCTTGGCCCAATTCCCCTCTTAATAGGTCGGTTTCTTTTTTTTTACAATACCGATTGTTAAATTTTTTCTAAACCCTAAAAACCCTCTCCAATATGTCGACATTCTGCTCTCTCTCCTTCCCTCTTTTCTGTCGAACAAAACACAGCAGCACAAGAGAGTTTTGGTGCTCCTTCTTGGTGGTTTTGTCGTGTGCTTCAACCAGTTCAAGTGGTGGTTGATTTGGTGTTCCTTGGCAGCCATTCGAAGAAAGTTTTAAGCTAGGGTTCGGCTGGATCTTTCTTGTGGTGTCTTGATTTCATTCTTGTCCTCCTTATCATGCTACGAGGGTAATGTATCAATCCTTGTTCAATATAATCTTAGTTGTTTGATTTCTGTTCGTATCCTTGTGGGTCTTGTTGAATGAAACTACATAAAATCATAAAAAGGAAACTACATAAAATCATAACATAAAACCATGAATATGAAAACCCTAGTATGAATCAATCCATGAATTATTATTATGATTAATATGATTATGTTAAAAACGTGTAGGAAGTGACCTAGGGATGTTTTGATGTCAATTATAATTGTTTGTTATCAAGAATTTAGCTTTGGAATAGAAAAACCCTAAAAGATCACATGATATAATGAACCAGTTCCTGATCAGAATTTTAGGTCGACTCTAATCGAATGAATCTTGATGATAACTAGGGATATTTGGGTGTTTCTCGAGTCTAAAATTAAATTCAATGAAAGACCTTTCCGTAGAAATTAGCCTTGTAATTTTTAGAGGTCGGGAAGGCAACTTTTTGATTTTTATAAATTCGTGTGTCAAACCTGAATTCGGATGTCTGGAAATCAGTCCGTTTTGACGATTTTTCATTTTCAAACCATGAGTATTTAGGTCATGAAATTCTCCAGTATGTGACTTCAATATGTTTAGTAGTGTCATGAATTTTTGTAGATTTTTCCTGGAGGTATTGGTGGGTAAATGAAGTGGTTACTTTCTGAGTGTTACAGCAGACATGTTTTCTGAGTAGTCCGAGTTGTGGTATTTTTCATGTGGGGTTAAACTAATTAATAAATTCTGGGAAAATTAGTGTGGGTTTTCAAGACATTGATGTAGCTCTGGGAATTTTTTTGGATTTTATCTCTGAGTTCTAATATGGTTCATAAATTCGATCAAGTGTGGTCTGTTAAGGGTTAAAAGCTGATAAGAAGTTAATTAGGGCTAAATAAGGATTAATTGTGTAACTTAAGGGTGGAACTTATCATTATTCAAACTAAAATGGTTTAACTTGTTAAAACATGTAACTTTATGATATTTATATTTCATACCCTAATCTTACGATAGTTTCACTATAATCCCTAAACTATTTATAATTACTTAATAAACCCTAACTATAAGAATGTGATTAGTAACAAGTATTTAAAATCCGTTATGAAATTAAATGAGCTAATAAGTATATTATGAATCATCATATATGTAGATTCGTTGAAGAGGTGTGACAGTGTGTCCTTGTGTTCATCCATTTGTTTGCTTCCATTCACTCGCTAAGGTACAGATATTCTGCCCTTCTTGTAAGGAGCCTTCATTCTCTTGATCTCTTGTTTTGATTCGTTTAGGATTTCCCCAAGCCATTGCTATGTTCCCTTGTATTGTGAACCCTTGTTTTGAATCTTTTGCTTTGAACCCTTGCCTTGACCTTTTGTTCTGAACCTTGCCTTGAACCCTGCTATGAACCTTGATATGAACCTTGCCATACACCTTGCCTTGAACCTTGATATACTTGAGATTTTAGCGGGATGAGAAAACCTTTTTAATTATTTATGAAAATGTTTTAAGAAAATCATTTCTACAACTATCTTATTGAAGACCATTTTAAAAGATTATTTTATGGAAACTATTTTAAAAGGATTGTTTTCAAATGAACTTTTAGATTGAACCTTTACTATGAACGTTTGCTACGATCTCTTGTCTTGACCATTTGACTTGAACCTTGATACATTGAATCGAACCCATTGATATGTAAACATGAACTTGAAACTTGAACTTGACTTGTACACTTGATACTTGACCTTGACCTTGGCCCACAGTTTGAGACTACGAGCCATACTAGGCATGAGGGTTTCATGTCCTTGTCATTGTTGCACCAATGGCTTGACTTTTGGGTAGGAAAGTGATTACCTATCCCGTCCCCGCCATGACTTGATACTTGACTTGAGCGTAGATGAAGACATTGTGGCAGCCTACAGGGGCGCATGGATGCATCCTAGATTTGTACTTGACTTGATTTGACTTGATTACTTGAATTTTTTAGTGACATGATGGGTGTGTGCGATACACGTCATTCACTCTTGGGAGCTCATGACTCCAACCCTTGGAGGTATCCCCTCATATTATACTTGGCATACCGAGGTCACCCCTCCGTATACATGTATACTTGTTTACTTGACTTGATTTGATATGTTCTGGGTTCGTAGTGGATTTCTGTTTCTGTTACCCTATGACTTGATATTTGACTCGACTTGAATTGAACTTGGGCTGGTGGTGGGTTATGGTTTACTTTACACCTACCTATTGTAAACATTTCTTGATAACCTTTTCATTTTCCTTCCTACTCTTGTTACACCTTGTATTATTCCATTTACTTCACTATTCCTTTACTACTGCTTTGTATCGTTATATCTGTTCACTGAGCTTTCGTAGCTCAGCCGCATTTCTTTTCCTGCGGCAGGTTTTAGTTTGGAAGCTGGCTATGAGTGGAGAGTATCATTGGATTTAGAAGACCCTACTAGCTATGGAAGATTATTAGAAGAATTTATTTTTAGACTTAGAAATTATTGTATTGTAACCTTGTAGTTTCAGATTTTCCTTTGTAACCCTTGAAATTCTATTGTATTATTCATGTCAATGCTTGTGTTTGTTCTGATATGGAACCATCATTGTGACATCTTTACCCTTGTCGGGTCGGGGTGTTACAATTTATGGTATCAGAGAACAGGCTGCGACTCGTAATACATTTACCCTTGACCTGTGCGTTTGGACCATTAGGCTTCGACTGTAAGAACATAGGAGAACACCGTGAGAACTTGCTTTAGGATTTCTTGATATGAACTTAAATTTTGACCAGTGAGGAATGGGTAGACTATAAGGCATTTGTTTAAGTATCATTACTTCCGCATTACTTTGATTCGTGCCTTGCTTGTGGTTAGAGCCTGTTGAGTAGTTTTGTTTTTCCCTCTTGACTATGGCATTTGATCTTGTTGATTTCTGAGACTGTAGAAGTACTAGGTGGATTAAGATAGGTTGTTCTGCTTACAACTCGAGATAAAGTATGATCATCATGAAGGCATATTTATGTGGTGCTAGTAGTATGATGTCTGACCAACGTGATAATACTTACACCATATAACGTGCCCTCATTGTGGCCATAGGATGTCTTGGGGAGTACCTAAGAAGTTAGAATTTGATCTCCGTTGGTTTATCCGTGATTAGTGAGACTTTATGTTCATTCTACCTATGCGTATACTCTGTCTTTGTCCATTAGATGTCTGGATGAGTTCAGACTCTCGTTTTGCGTTCTGTTGATTTCAGTTATAAATCTTGAACTCTTGTAGAGCTCTCTACTGTTGATACAGTTAAATTGATTTGAAATCTTGTTCGCATTCCGTATGAGTTTCCGTTATATTGCCTTTCCGTTTCCTTGCAAATTTTCGAGGACGAAAATTTTTTTTTAGAGGGGAAGAGTTGTAAAACCCTAAAATCTAAAATATTTGAAATGCCTAAATTGCCCTTATAATTTTGAATCTATAAGAACATCATGAAAACAAAAACTCAAATTATTAAATACCCAAATCACTTATAAGATTATTAAAACTTCAAACTATGACATAATTAAGAAAATACATAACCTAACTTTAACTTACACAAGCTTCTACTAAAAGCCATTTTAAACGTTTTCTTTTTGTGTTTTCTTTGGGCCGAATTATATTATCACACAAGCACATACTCTTTGGGCCTTGAAGACATGAAAATACCCAACAAATCTTGGCCCAATTCCCTTCTTAATAGGTCGGTTTCTTTTTTTTTACAATACCGATTGTTAAATTTTTTCTAAACCCTAAAAACCCTCTCCAATATGTCGACATTCTGCTCTCTCTCCTTCCCTCTTTTCTGTCGAACAAAACACAGCAGCACAAGAGAGTTTTGGTGCTCCTTCTTGGTGGTTTTGTCGTGTGCTTCAACCAGTTCAAGTGGTGGTTGATTTGGTGTTCCTTGGCAGCCATTCGAAGAAAGTTTTAAGCTAGGGTTCGGCTGGATCTTTCTTGTGGTGTCTTGATTTCATTCTTGTCCTCCTTATCATGCTACGAGGGTAATGTATCAATCCTTGTTCAATATAATCTTAGTTGTTTGATTTCTGTTCGTATCCTTGTGGGTCTTGTTGAATGAAACTACATAAAATCATAAAAAGGAAACTACATAAAATCATAACATAAAACCATGAATATGAAAACCCTAGTATGAATCAATCCATGAATTATTATTATGATTAATATGATTATGTTAAAAACGTGTAGGAAGTGACCTAGGGATGTTTTGATGTCAATTATAATTGTTTGTTATCAAGAATTTAGCTTTGGAATAGAAAAACCCTAAAAGATCACATGATATAATGAACCAGTTCCTGATCAGAATTTTAGGTCGACTCTAATCGAATGAATCTTGATGATAACTAGGGATATTTGGGTGTTTCTCGAGTCTAAAATTAAATTCAATGAAAGACCTTTCTGTAGAAATTAGCCTTGTAATTTTTAGAGGTCGGGAAGGCAACTTTTTGATTTTTATAAATTCGTGTGTCAAACCTGAATTCGGATGTCTGGAAATCAGTCCGTTTTGACGATTTTTCATTTTCAAACCATAAGGATTTAGGTCATGAAATTCTCCAGTATGTGACTTCAATATGTTTAGTAGTGTCATGAATTTTTGTAGATTTTTTCTGGAGGTATTGGTGGGTAAATGAAGTGGTTACTTTCTGAGTGTTACAGCAGACATGTTTTCTGAGTAGTCCGAGTTGTGGTATTTTTCATGTGGGGTTAAACTAATTAATAATTTCTGGGAAAATTAGTGTGGGTTTTCAAGACATTGAGGTAGCTCTGGGAATTATTGTGGATTTTATCTCTGAGTTCTAATATGGTTCATAAATTCGATCAAGTGTGGTCTGTTAAGGGTTAAAAGCTGATAAGAAGTTAATTAGGGCTAAATAAGGATTAATTGTGTAACTTAAGGGTGGAACTTATCATTATTCAAACTAAAATGGTTTAACTTGTTAAAACATGTAACTTTATGATATTTATATTTCATACCCTAATCTTACGATAGTTTCACTATAATCCCTAAACTATTTATAATTACTTAATAAACCCTAACTATAAGAATGTGATTAGTAACAAGTATTTAAAATCCGTTATGAAATTAAATGAGCTAATAAGTATATTATGAATCATCATATATGTAGATTCGTTGAAGAGGTGTGACAGTGTGTCCTTGTGTTCATCCATTTGTTTGCTTCCATTCACTCGCTAAGGTACAGATATTCTGCCCTTCTTGTAAGGAGCCTTCGTTCTCTTGATCTCTTGTTTTGATTCGTTTAGGATTTCCCCAAGCCATTGCTATGTTCCCTTGTATTGTGAACCCTTGTTTTGAATCTTTTGCTTTGAACCCTTGCCTTGACCTTTTGTTCTGAACCTTGCCTTGAACCCTGCTATGAACCTTGATATGAACCTTGCCATACACCTTGCCTTGAACCTTGATATACTTGAGATTTTAGCGGGATGAGAAAACCTTTTTAATTATTTATGAAAATGTTTTAAGAAAATCATTTTTACAACTATCTTATTGAAGACCATTTTAAAAGATTATTTTATGGAAACTATTTTAAAAGGATTGTTTTCAAATGAACTTTTAGATTGAACCTTTACTATGAACGTTTGCTACGATCTCTTGTCTTGACCATTTGACTTGAACCTTGATACATTGAATCGAACCCATTGACATGTAAACACGAACTTGAAACTTGAACTTGACTTGTACACTTGATACTTGACCTTGACCTTGGCCCACAGTTTGAGACTACGAGCCATACTAGGCATGAGGGTTTCATGTCCTTGTCATTGTTGCACCAATGGCTTGACTTTTGGGTAGGAAAGTGATTACCTATCCCGTCCCCGCCATGACTTGATACTTGACTTGAGCGTAGATGAAGACATTGTGGCAGCCTACAGGGGCGCATGGATGCATCCTAGATTTGTACTTGACTTGATTTGACTTGATTACTTGAATTGTTTAGTGACATGATGGGTGTGTGCGATACACGTCATTCACTCTTGGGAGCTCATGACTCCAACCCTTGGAGGTATCCCCTCATATTATACTTGGCATACCGAGGTCACCCCTCCGTATACATGTATACTTGTTTACTTGACTTGATTTGATATGTTCTGGGTTCGTAGTGGATTTCTGTTTCTGTTACCCTATGACTTGATATTTGACTCGACTTGAATTGAACTTGGGCTGGTGGTGGGTTATGGTTTACTTTACACCTACCTATTGTAAACATTTCTTGATAACCTTTTCATTTTCCTTCCTACTCTTGTTACACCTTGTATTATTCCATTTACTTCACTATTCCTTTACTACTGCTTTGTATCGTTATATCTGTTCACTGAGCTTTCGTAGCTCAGCCGCATTTCTTTTCCTGCGGCAGGTTTTAGTTTGGAAGCTGGCTATGAGTGGAGAGTATCATTGGATTTAGAAGACCCTACTAGCTATGGAAGATTATTAGAAGAATTTATTTTTAGACTTAGAAATTATTGTATTGTAACCTTGTAGTTTCAGATTTTCCTTTGTAACCCTTGAAATTCTATTGTATTATTCATGTCAATGCTTGTGTTTGTTCTGATATGGAACCATCATTGTGACATCTTTACCCTTGTCGGGTCGGGGTGTTACAAGTAGTATCTTTGAAAGTCAGCAGCACAAGCAAAAATTTATTTACAAATGCACAAAGTTTAAAATCATTGAGGATTAAACATTCCAATACTTGCTACCAAGTACTGAAACCTTCCAACATCAAAAGCTTTTGTTAGCAGATCTGCAAAGTTGAATTCTGAAGCAATTTTAAGAACTTGAATTAATCTTTTCTCATTGCAGTCTCTTATAAAGTGATGTCTAATTTCAATGTGTTTTGTTTTAGAATGTTGCACTGGATCTTTAATTATGCAAATAGTACTACTATTATCAATATGAATAACAGTGTTCATGAAATTCTACCCATAGTCAAGAAGTTGGTTTTGAAGCCATAAGACTTGAGCACAGCAACTTGCAGCAGCTACATATTCAGCTTCAGTTGTTGAAGTAGCCACAATTGTTTGCTTCTTACACTACCATGAGATAAGTCTACACCCAAGGAATTAACATCCTCCAGTTGTTGACTTTCTGTCCAAGCTAGCACCAGCATAATCACTATCCGAAAATGCTACCAAGTCAAAAGGTGACTCTCTAGAATACCATAGTCCCAACCTAGGTTGACCCTTGAGATATCTAAAAATTCTCTTGACTGCTGTTAAATGAGAAACCTTTGGAGTTACTTGAAATCTTGCACAAACACAAACAGAGAACATGATGTCAGGTCTTGATGATGTAAGATACATCAAAGATCCTATCATAGATCTGTAAGTGTGTACATCCACATTTTCTCTATCTAAGTCTTTTGGAAGAGGCTTCTCAGAGTCCATTGGTGTGCTTGCCATTTTTGAATCAGCAAAGTTGAACTTCCTTAGTATCTCAGCAACATATTTATCTTGACTAATAAATATGCCTTCATATGACTGTTTAACTTGCAAACCCAAAAAGAATGTAAGTTCCCCCATGGAACTCATCTGAAACTTATCATACATAAGCTTCTCGAACTCCAAACACATCTCCTTCCTTGTAGATCCAAAGATAATGTCATGCACATACACCTGCACTAACAGAAGATCCTTCTTGTGCTGTTTGATGAAAAGTGTCTGATTAATCTTTCCTCTTTGAAATCCATTTGCTTTTAAATAGGAAGCCAGTGTTTCATACCATGCTCTAGGTGCCTGATGAAGGCCATAAAGAGCCTTAACTACTCTGTACACTTTGTCTGGATGGTCAGGATCAATGAACCCTGGAGGATGTGAGACATACACCTCTTCTTCAATTGTGCCATATAAAAATGCACTCTTGACATCCATTTGGTAAACTGTGAAGCCTAAAAATGAAGCATAAGCTAAGAAAAGCCTAATTGCCTCAAGTCTTGCTAATGGAGCAAAAACTTCATCATAGTCTATCCCTTCTTGTTGTGTGTACCCTTGGGCTACTAATCTAGCCTTATTCCTAATCACTATTCCCCTTTCATCCCTTTTATTCTTGAAAACCCATCTAGTGCCAATTACCTTTGCATCCTTTGGTAAATCAACTAGCACCCATACCTTCTGAATCTTGAACTGAAGAAGCTCCTCTTGCATAGCTTCTACCCAGCTTGAATCATCTAAGGCTTTCAGAATGTTCTTTGGTTCATCTTGTGAGAGAAAACATACAAACAAGCAAGAGTTTGAAAACTCATGCTGCTTTGAAGCATAAAGGGCATCAAGAAGCCCTTGTTGGTCTGAAGACATCAGTTGTTGCCTTGTCTTTACCCCTGATTTTACATCTCCTATCACATTTTCTAGGGAGTGGACTTTGTTAATCCTTGTGTGTGGGGTTAAAGGAACTTGATAGTTAGGTGTGATATTGCTTAAATCCACCTCATTATCTGAGAAATCTGCTTCATTTGAGTCTGAAGGGCCAGCAGTAGAATCATTTGGCCTAGCAGCAGAAAAATTAAGCCTAGCAGTAGAATGCTCTGTCTCAGCAGCACTATCATCAGTAGAAACATTTTGTTGTTCCTTTGTTCCATCTTCCTTGAGTTCACTTTCAACATCTTCTTTAGCTTTACCAGAAGAAGATTCATCATTGGTTGAAGTTGAAACCACACTGGTACTTATTGGCATCCATATATAATCTTGATTTGTCTCCTTGTCTAACCCTGCCTCATTTGTTGTTTGTGAACCTGAAAAATTATTAGTTTCTGCAACAACAGGCACGTAATTCATTGATTTGGTTAGTGTTTCAAGATCAAATAGCCATTTTGGTCCTTGACCTTCTACATTGGATTTATCTTCCAAAAACTCCACATGTAGATTTTCCTCTACAATCCTAGTTCTTGTGTTGTATACTCTAAATGCTTTGCTATTAAGAGAATATCCAACAAAGAAACCTTCATCTGCTTTACCATCAAATTTTCCTAAATGGTCTAGGGTATTGAGAATGTCACATGACATCCAAAAGGTCTAAGAAATCCTATTGCAGGAGTTCTACCTCTAAAAAGTTCATATGATGTCTTATTGTGAGGCTTAACAACTAAAACTCTATTCTGAACATAGCAAGCAGTGTTGACTGCTTCAGCCCAAAAAGTTATAGGTAGCTTAGAATCAGCTAACATAGTTCTAGCAGTTTCTATTAGTGTTCTATTTTTCCTTTCAGCAACTCCATTATGTTGTGGAGTTCTAGCAACACTAAATTCTATCATAATACCCTTTTCTTTGCAAAATTCATCCATAACTCTATTTTTGAACTCTGTCCCATTATCACATCTAATGACTTTTACTCTTTTATCTACTAGGTTTTCTATCTCAGTAATGAAAGTCTTAAGGATGCTAGGTGTCTCATCCTTAGTAGCTAAAAAGAAAACCCATGAAAATCTACTATAGTCATCAGTAATAACTAGACAATATCTCTTATGTTGCATACTTCTAACATTTGTAGGACCAAACAAGTCCATATGAAGCATAAACAATGATTGATTGATAGAGTTAAAAATCTTGGGCTTACAAGTGGCTTTGTGTTGTTTGCCTTTAAGACAACCAATGCATGTTTGATCATTTTCAAATCGTTTTTGAGGTAAACCTCTTACCAAACCATTCTTAATAATCTGATTTATGGTTTTGAAGTTAATATGACCAAGCCTCCTATGCCATTTCATTGATTCATCCAATGTGGCCTTTGCAACAAGACAAGTTAAAGTCTTTTTAGGAACAATGTTCTTCATGTCTACACTGTACATATTGCCCTTTCTAGGAATTTTAAGAAGCACTTGACTTTCATCAGGCATCTTAAAATCAGGAGAAAGTACAAGACATTCAGTGTCACAGAAAAGAACTTTGTTCTTTTTGTCACACATTTGTGAGACACTAAAAAGATTATAATTTAGCTCTTGTACATAGTACACATCTTCAAAATCTAAATTTCCAGTTTTGATTGTACCTTTACCGGAAATTTTGCCACCAACACCTCCTCCAAAGGTAACATAGCCTCCATCTATTGATTAAAAATTTGAGGGATAAGACTTGTTGCCTGTCATGTGCCTTGAACATCCACTATCTGAGTATCCTTGATCCTCTTGTTGATCAATTGAATGTTCCTGCACATAAATGAGAAGTATTAGTTTCTTTTGGGGACCCAAGCCATTACTGTCTTGGATCTGCCTCTTGCATCAATGTAATTTAATTTTTTAAGAACAGTTGATGCAACATTGGATTTAGTTGAATTCCAAACCCAACATTCTGAGGCCTTAACAGCATTTGCCCTGTTTTCCCTAGCAGCAGAATGAATTACATGCTTAGCAGCAGAAACTGCTAGCTTTGTAATTGTTCCCTTAATTTTCCAAACTTATTTTGGGACCACTGCTTTTGTTTGAATGGGCCTTTGAACAGTCTTTGATGCATTTGTATAAAAAGATTTTGCATTTTTAACTGTTGGTCTTGGGTTAACAGTCATGAATGGTCTAGCAGCGGAAACTGCTTTGACAACTGCTTTGGTAACTGCTCTGGGTTTTGTTCTCTTAGACTTAGAGTGAAAGTGAGTTTGAGGAGTTTGCCTTTTGAAATTCACCCTATTGTTCTCATACCCAGATACCCATTTGTTACAGAAAGCTGCAAGATGATCAAAACTACCACATGTGTAACAAGCTTTATTATAAAAGAAAAAGTCATCATCTAATTGGTTAGACTTGAGGCCATTCCAATTTCTTTGGTTACCTCTGGGCTTGCTAGTGGATCTATATTGTTCACAATATTTAACTGGTTGCCTAACATGTTTAATGTGTGTTCTAGGCTTAACAGTATCCTTTTTGATCACTTTAGGAACCCTTGTTCCTGCTTTCTTAACTACTTCAGGTTTAGACATAACCTGTTCATCTTCATCACTATCAGTTGTACAATCCTTAACAACTATAGCATCGCCTTTCTTAACAAATGACACCTTGTCCTGAAGAAGTGAAGTTTTATTTAAACTTTCACTTACTTTTTCTATCTTAGGACCCTCAGTAGACTTAGAACCATATTCCATAATTGGTTCTTGAAACTCAGCAAAACCTGTGTGTGCTAGGTCAATACCTGGAGGTGAAGGAACACCTCTGTATGGTGGAGGAACAGATTTGTATCCTAAACCAGACTTAGCTTTATTGATTACTTGAGCTACCCAAATCTTATTAATTCCTTCTGAGGCATAAGCTAAAGCATCTACTGTTATCTTAACATTTTTACTATTATTTAGGGCTTTAGCTAATGCTGCTCTTTCTAAACAAATTATTTCAGCTTGAAAATCTATTTTTCTTTGGAGAGCATTCATATCATCAGCAAATTTAGACTCATTTTCTTGAAAATGTACAAGTTGTTTTTCAACAACAGATATACCTCTTTTATGATTACCTAAGTTGGCTAAAGCATCACATAATTGTTCTAGTTGAGCATCAAATCTCTTTTTAAGATCTTCATAAGCTTTAAGAGCAGAGCATGATTCAGTACATTTAATTATGGAATTTACCTCTGAATCAGAAAAGGCCATTAGAGCAGTCTCAGTGGCCACCAGTGCAGCATTTGTTGGTGCTTCCACTTCATCAGCCATGAAGCTCCAATCATAGTTGATACCATCAATGGCTAGCATAGCCCTTAGTTCTTCAAATGTGATTTCTTTCTTCTTTTCTTGCCTATACCATGTGCTTCTATTGTCCTGCTTCCTTGGATTTCTACATTCTTTAGCAAAGTGTCCTAACCTGTGATTGATTATGAGGAAGAAGGGATTGATTATGAGGAGGTTTTTGCTCCTGTTGCCAGGCTTGAAGTAATAAGGCTATTTCTTGCTTATGCTTCCTTTATGGGTTTTATGGTCTATCAAATGGACGTGAAGAGTGCCTTTCTGTATGGTACTATTGATGAGGAGGTCTATGTTTCTCAACCTCCAGGTTTTATAGACCCAGACCATCCTGACAAAGTTTATAAGGTGGTTAAAGCCCTTTATGGCTTGCATCAAGCTCCAAGAGCTTGGTATGGAACTCTTGTTACTTATCTATTGAAGAATGGGTTCCATAGGGGTAAAATTGATCAAACTCACTTTATTAAAAAGGACAAAGGTGATATTCTATTGGTTCAAGTTTATGTGGATGACATCATCTTTGGTTCTAAAAATAAAGAAATGTGCAGAGAGTTTGAGCAATTAATGAAAGATCAGTTTGATATGAGCTCTATGGGTGAGCTTACTTTCTTTCTTGGACTTCAAGTACAGCAGAAGCCAGATGGAATTTTTATCTCTCAAGATAAATATGTTGGTGAAATTTTGAGAAAATTTCAATTCACAGATGCCAAGGTTGTTAGCACACCAGTTGATAAGGAAACACATTTGTTATTAAAAGATCACAGTGGTGAAGATGTGGATGTACACATGTATAGATCTATGATTGGGTCTTTGATGTATCTCACATCATCCAGGCCTGACATTATGTTTGCAGTTTGTGCTTGTGCAAGATTCCAAGTCAATCCTAAGGTGTCTCATCTAACAGCTGTTAAGAGAATCTTTAGATACCTTAAAGGTCAACCTAACTTAGGTCTATGGTATCCTAAAGAGTCTGCATTTGATCTGGTGGCATTCTCAGACTCTGATTATGCTAGTGCTAGCATGGATAGAAACTCTACAACAGGTGGTTGTCTATTTTTGGGTTGTAGATTGATCTCTTGGCAGTATAAGAAGTAGACTATGGTGGCCACTTCTACTACTGAGGCTGAATATGTGGCTGCAGCAAGTTGTTGTGCTCAAGTTCTTTGGATTCAAAATCAGATGCTTGATTATGGGTATAATTTCTTAAACACAATTATACACATAGACAATAGCAGTACATTATGTATTATTAAAAATCCAGTTCAACATTCAAAAACAAAACACATTGAAATTAGACATCATTTTATAAGAGACTGTGTTGAAAAGAGGTTAGTAAAAGTTGTTAAAATACATACTGATGACAACTTTGTTGATTTATTAACAAAAGGTTTTGATGTACGAAGGTTTCAGTACTTGGTAACAGGTATTGGGATGCTTAATCCTTCAAAAGATTAATGTCTAAGTGTTTTTGTTTTTGTACTGCTAGTTGTGCTATTTGTATAGTTTGTACTGCTAAATTGTTTTCAGGTACTGCTTATGGACATTTGTTCGTCATATGTGATAACTGTTAAAAGAAAATATTGTGTATTGTGTTTTCTTTGGTTTTGGACTAACATTTCAGGTTAAGAAAGCTTTTTAATATGGATTATGCTTTGGAAAGTATGGTGGTTTGAAATGTCAAGTGTGAGAACTTATCACACAACAAATGGTAATTGGTTCACCATGTCTAATCAACATAAGAACCAACTAGTCCAGATCAAACGGTTTCTGGTAAAGACTACTCAAATCCGTTCATGGTTGACAGTTTACCAAAAACTGGATGGTCATCAACTCACCATATCTAAGTGTAAAGAGTTGACTAGTCCAAAGCAAACGGCTATTGGTAAAGACATATCAAATCCTTCGTTGCTGTTAAAGATGATTATGTAACTCAGGGGAGGATATCAACTCAAAATCAGAGATAATTGTGAAGATTGTGAAGATTTTAATGGAGTACTTACTGTTATGGTTTCTTCAAAAGCTTATATGTGAAGAAAATTCTCAAGTGATTCAAGATTGAAGATAAGTGTTTGAAAGAATCCATCCCATCATCAACATTGGAGTTTAATTCGAAAAACTTACTGATTTATACAGAAATCATAAGTTTAGGGGAGGATTGTTGGGAATTAAACTAACAGTTGGTACTGCTCATACATAAATTAGTACTTCTGAAGATTGTTCAAGAATACACTATCAGTACTAAGTCAGTTAGTACTGTTGGTATAAGAAGTTAGTACTGTTTATTTGATAAAGACTTAATCGTGCATGGATAAATATAGAAAAGATATGATGTATATCTTATTTGTATAGATTGATACGTATAATGGTTTACTTGTAAAGGACTCCTTGTCCTATAAAAGGAGATCCTAGGTTAAGTTTTAAAAACATGCATTACTAATATAGCTTCACGATCTCATTGTAATTCATATAGTGATTGAAGCAAATCGTTTGGTTAAACTGTGTGTTATCATTCTTAATGTTACATTCATACGATCACATACAATCACCAAACACTAAATCTTCTAAGTACTTGGTAGTAAATTTTGTGTGCTATTAAGTATACACTCAAAGTATCTCCAACACAATTCGTGTGTTTAGATCCGGTCAAGTGGTATCAGAGACAGGTTTCTGATATTTTGATTTAGAAGATCCAGAAGTATTTACTCTCTTTCTACCAAGAAGATGGACATGGAGACACCACAAACATCTATCCTTGCTAAACTACCCATGCTGAAACAGAATGAATACGATCTATGGCGGCTCAGAATTGAGCAATATTTCATGGTGCAAGACTATGCATTATGGGATATCATAATCAATGGTGATTCCTTCAAACCAACTGCTTCTGAGGAAACACGTGCGGATGGTTCCAAGACCACAAAGCTCAACACTAAGCCAGTCACAAACGATGAAAGAGTCAAAAAGAAGAATGATCAGAAGGCTAGGAATTTGTTACTCATGGCAATTCCTAATGATCAAGTGTTAAACTTTAGCCACTATGAGATTGCTAAGACACTTTTTGAAGCAGTTGTAGAGAGATTTGGTGGCAATGAAGCCACCAAGAAGGCACAGAAAACCCTACTTAAGCAGAGTTATGAGAACTTTAGTGCCTCACACTCTGAATCACTTGATCATATCTTTAATAGACTTCAAAAGATTGTGAGCCAGCTAAATGTTCTGAAAATTGTGATTCCACAAGAATATCTCAATATGAAGTTTCTCAATAGTCTACCTGCTGAGTGGAACACCTATGTGGTTGTCTGGAGCAATAAGCCAGAACTGGAAAAGATGTCACTGAATGAATTGTACAACAATCTCAAGATTGTTGAACAAAAGGTGAAGAAAGGAGCAAGTACTAGTTCAAGTTCTGGAAACGCAGCATTCTTATCATCTTCCAACAATAACAGTTCTGATGATGTTAAAGCAGTTGCTAGTGTAACATCCCAACCCGATAAGGGTAGAAGTATTACGTTATGGTGACATATCAAAGCAAACACAAGCATATGACTTAAATAATACAAATGAATTTCAAAGGTTACAAAGGGAAAATCTGATATACAAGGTTACAAATAAGAACAACAATAAATTCTAAGTCTAAAAATGTAATCACTTCTAGTCATCTCTAATCCATAATAGCTATCAAAGTGTAGTCTTCTAAGTCCAAAAGTACTCTCCACTCATAACCCAGCTTCCTACTAAAACCTGCCGCAGGAAAAGAAATGCGGCTGAGCTTAAAAAGCCCAGTGAACAGATATATATATAAACGAAATCGAAAGCAAATGAACGAACATATATAGTATGGTGCATTGGGGAAAGCATAAGGTATAAAAAAAATGGAATCAAAGTAAGAAAGGGTCAGTAATCCACCACGAGCCCAAACAAATCAAATATAGTAACCATGGAGTAGCTAGCTCCCGAACATGTGAAAGACGTGTATCGCACACAGCATCAGTCACCAAATTATAATCAAATCATATCATGATATATCCCTTGAATACAAAACAAATCTAGGATGCATCCATACGCCCCCGCGAACAAATCATAGTGGCCATATATGTATATATTCTTGAGCTCATAATCAAATAATAAAAGGGGACGGTGTGGAACATCACTCGACCACACTAGAGTCATGCCATTGGTGCATCAATGACACGGCCATGTTACCTTCATGGCTAGGAAACAAATTTGGCTCGGGTATCAAACTGAAGGGTCAAATGTCAAATCATATCAAAGGTCAAATGTCTAAGTCATCAAAGTCATGGTCAAAGTCCAAATGTCAAGGTTCATATCAAAGATTCAAAACAAAGGTTCATATCAAATATCAATGTCAAATGAATCATAAGGAACGGATCAAAATATAAGGGAACATAGCAATGGCTTAGGGAATCTTATAACGAATGAAAGATCAAGATCTAAAGTCATGAGAATGAAATCACCCTTACTGAAAAAGGGTAGAATATATGTACCTTAGACCGCAAGTGCAAACATAACAGAAAACATAAAGATTGGAAGCAACTCCTTCTTCAGCGGATCTACACGAATTCATGATCGTCTTATTAATAACTTATTTTAAATCAGATTACTCATTTTAGTCGGCTTTCCATTTTTAGTAACTTTCTATATTTAGTAAGTTTCTCGGAATAGTAATTTAATGCTTTAAGGTGGTATCCATTGATTAGCCAAACTTAGGGGTTTACAAGTGATAATTGGTTGACTTAAAGGTTTAATGTAACAAATATCATAGTTTAGGGTTAAATGTGGCAATGTCCAAAGTTTTAGGGTTAAAAGTATCATCTAGCATGGTTCATGGTCTAAAGTGTAAATTATCCAATTATTAGAAATTCTTATATTGGTGTACCTTAAACACTCCTTAAATATGTTTCAATGCAACAGACCATAATTCTCTATTGCTTGCCCATGTAGCGACACCCACATGACCTAACATCACACATCATGACGATCCCAATTACACTAGGTTGCATGATCATACGTATTCGAACTATATTAACACCACACAAACGCCCAGACCTGATTACGAGTTACACAAATCGGACTTAAAACCACCATGACATCAACCCTTATATGACTCCACAGAATCACACTCGACACACAACGCACAATACAACTCACACGAAATAGCAAATACCAAACATCAAACCCTTTTTGTATACGTACACGTTAGGGTTTGTTTTAGAAGCATATTAGTCGACAAGAACTGTTAACCACGACATCAACAAAATCGTTCACACGTTTATATATTATTTGTGATCAGGTTTTAATGAGCGGATATAAGCGTGCGTGACAACTAATTCGAAAAGCAAAACAGAATTAAAGATCGACATGTATAGGTTCATGAATTCGTGCGGCATTTTCATAGGTTTTATAACATGTTAACTAAAGACAAACGTATTCAGATTTAGCATAAAACAAATTAGGTTTTTGCGTTAAAAAGATTCAGATTCTATAGGTATATGAGTGTCGAATGGAACAAGGAAGCAAGAGTGACTATGAGATGATACCTTGCTGATCAAAGAAAAAAGAACCAGAAACCTTGAACGAGACTCGCGAAACAGAACCTAACAGCCATCCAGAAATCACGAACACGCCTTAGCAATATGCTTGTATACCACGAATGAATAGCAAGCAGCCATGGAAGCCTTGATTTTGAGAGAGTAGATTTGGTGTCTCGTATGAATGGGAGGAGAGGAAAGAGGAACACGTTATAACCAAAAATAAGGAGGAGCGTGGTGTAATTTTGGCAAGGCAATAAAGTGAAATAATTTTGATTGATTGCGTTATTGAATAGTTACTTATGCGTTTCAATATTCAGCCGAGATTTGTGGTCTGCATGGAATTGGCCAAATAAATTATCCATTGGACTGTGCAAGTAGTTGAAGCTAGCCCACTCTCGGCTTTGGTATCATATTTAGTGCTGGTGTTTCAAGAAACGAAAAGATGTCTAGGTGTAAAAAAAACAAAACAGTTTGAAGTAATTTTAGTTAGTCAATAGTTTAAAATCCTAGACTTAACAATCATGCACTTTTACGTAAAGTGACGTTAATAGAGATGAAAATATATTAAATCAATATAAGGAAAGTTTGTACTTTGTATCAATATTTATATAGGCATATCACTTAGGTTAATTTTAATTTAATTGTGTCAAATTATAATGTGTAAAATTAATTACAAGGTGCTGTTTTTTTTTTTGAACTTTCATACCTATGTTAAAATGTGTAATGCTCTCGTTTAATAATTCACATGTTCTAAAAAAAATTTATTTTTATTTTTATTATTTTTTTTTGAGGGGCAAAATGAGGATTTTAAATGAATGAAAATTGAGGGTTTTACAACTCTTCCCCTCTAGAAGAAAAAATTTCGTCCTCGAAATTTGAGTAGACAGATCGGATGGAAACGTATCGAATCGCAGAAAGCACATGAACAAAATAAATACGCATAACTCTATCGTCCTCAGTATAGTCCTTCCAAAGGATTCTCACAATCAGACAGATCTTGTTTCTCATAATTCATAGCCTCAGATCTTTATCCAGAGTAGATCATAATGAATCAGATTCAACGGAAATGAAACGTACATGTAACAGACAATAGGCGTACTTCTCTATCGTATGGTATACATGCGGGCAGAAAAGCGATTGGGTGATAAAATCAAATGGTAGAAAGCTCCACTATGAGTCTTACAATTCTTAACAAATGAACAAAGGTCAACAAATACATGTCAAGAATTTAAACGTACCCAGATGTCTAACGATGAAAGCAGAGTATTTGGACAAGTAGAATGAACCTAAAGTCTCACTAACGCAGATAATCTCAAACAGCTATCAGAAATTCTAAGGCTTCTAAGGCACTCCTCGAAATATCCTATGATCACAATAAGTGCACGTTATATGATGTAAGTATTATCACGTTGGCCAGACGTCATAATACTAGCATCATATAAATATGCCCTCATGATGACCATAATTTATCTCAAGTCGTGAAATGAGAAACTTATCCTAACCACCTAACAGTCCTTCTACCTCCTAGGGTTGGTCCGAATAAAACATCATTACGGATTCGAAATAAAGAAACAGATCGTATAGATAACGTAACTGAACTTAGTAAGCATCAAATGAAACACATCGTCAAAAGCATAAGTTCTTCCACAATTCATCAAAGTCCTCATAACAAAACCATCATCCAACAACGCATAATAACCATAGAACGGAATTTCTAACAGGGAACATAAATCATTCAAAGGATTTTATTATCAGGTAATGGAAGCTTATGGGGGTTAAGCAGAAGTGAATTACGTCATCAATAAGTTCATCCTTCATAGAATCAACTCAACCAAACACAAATGTTTGCTTCAAAATTTGTCCATTCAAATACAAAATTCTAAAATTTCTTCCAAGTCCGAGTAGCCTGTCTATGCTTGTACATCTGATCCTACGGTGAAAAGGAATTATAACTTGAGTCTGGTTCCTCAAGCCTTCGGCAACTCTTCTTGGAATTGTGGTGTAGTAACGCGAATCTCTGACATGATCGTTGTGCATCCTTCCATCCGCAAGTCTGCTTCTGCTCTCAATTCATCTTAGTACAACTAAAATGAATAGAGAAGCAAGACTGCGTGTCTTCGACAGGTCTTCTAGCACAGCTCAAATCCGCCAACTCGATTACATTCTCCTTCTATATCCGCCACCACCTTCGTCTTGCAAGAAATGTTTTCCAATCTTCAAGGTGAACACCGCTGCTGTAAACTGCGAGTTATGTGCTGAATAGATCGTCCCCTACGATCTGATTGTCCTGATGCCCAACTGAAATCTCTATGTGTTGCATGAAATATAATTGAGCCCTTTCTCAGTTTCTATCTTCTTCATATATGTTTCTTCCATGGTACGCCTGTCGCGAACATCTCCTACTACTCTTTTACCAGGTCTCTCGTTCCGATAATGGTCTTTAGTCTAGGCCCTTTTGTGGGAAACTCTGTCTCTACAGGATACATGATAGTGCTGCTCGTTGCAACCTATGAACGCCAATCAAATTTACTCTTCCATAACAAAGGGTCATTTCAACTTAATACGAAAATGATCTTTATGTTCCTCTTTCGTCTCTGAACACAACACAATGTCATACTATGACAATTTGTCCAACATTCGCGAAAACATAATTTCATCAGATGCATAAGAATAGTTGACATAATAGCCAATACAATTGGCATCATTAAAGCTCATAAAGATTATAACGAGTGCAGAGGCAGTCTCAGAAATCATTTAGGGAAAGCGTTCACATCCACCTCACATCACCTTCCTTCTTCTTCACGAATAAAACTCAAGTACTTCACGGAGGTTACTCTCGGTTAGATAACCCCTTCTTAGAAGCTCTTATGCTTGCTTCCTCAATCCTTCAAATCTAAATGAGGCCATCTAATACGGAGTTTCAAAGGTAGACCAAATCAATCATTGATACGCGGAAAATGGATAACGATTTCAGATAGCGATACGGTTAAGTTCATGACAGTCGATACAACGTCGCATACTTCCCTCTTTTCTTCTTCATAAGCCAACAGGAGCATTCCAAGAGAACACTGAGGTGAACAAAATGATATTCCATCAGCTCCTTCAATCTCTCAACTTCTATGGCACCATGGTTTTGTCAACTGAGATCAGTTCAATGCCAACTCTACTTCCCATGCAGGAGGGAATACCAAGAGGTTCATCAGAGAACATCAGAATATTTTCGTACAACAAAATACTTCCAATGTCAGAGCTTCCAACGGTGGATACTAATAGGTGTCAGGAGAAACTTGACAATCAAATGAGATCGGGGTCTGTGCTTCCATAGCAACATTAATCTTAGCAGATTTAAGCGGTTGAGAGTCATCATAACAAAAGTAGGGTGAAGCAGATTGTTAAAGATCACATTTCAAATACGGTAGTCTATGGTAGCTTTACGAAGAGTCATCCAATCCATAACCAAAAGACCTCAAAGTCAATATATCAAGAGTAAACGGATTCGTAGAACGAATACGGTCGTTAAACCAGACGGATAGTTCATATATTAGAGTCAAGTACATGGTTCATCAAAGTGTTGAGATAGATAAGCGAACAGTTCAAGGTGTTGGAATCTTGTTTAGTTTCTTAGCATAAGTGGCAGGTAGGGTGTGCATCATCAGTAATACGAATGTCGCATGGTTGTCAAAATGAGAGGTATAGGATATCAGTTGTCAGCATCATCATGCTAGTTAACAAATCCATATAGAGATAATATTTTCATCATATTCTTCCAAAGGGACCGACTGTCAGACAAAATTCATCATTCGTAGGAAATGGACAAATCTTCCCATATATGTGGTTAACAATACCAAAGTTCTCATAGGAGTAGTAATAGATTATGCAGATTCAAGTAGTATTAGATGATACATTTTATATCCGGCATGAGTAATGAATTCATAGAGTGTGTCAAACACATTATGATTGAATGACCTTCTGGATGGTCGGAACGGTATCAAACTGTTTATCAAACAGATCAGAATCGGAGATCAAAATTAGAAGGTGAAACTTAAATGGTGTAAGGTATTCATGTAGTTTACGAGGTATTCCAAACTTACTTGGTTACTAAGCTTAGGTTGCAAAACTTTCTAGCTTCTGAAACACATGTTCTTATAAGGCATAGCTAAAGGCAGAGGCACGAATCAGAGTGATGCGGAAGCAATGCTACTTACATAGATGTCCTAGTCTACCCAATCCTCACCGGTAATAACTTAGGTTCCTATGGGGAGATCTTAAAGCAAATTCTCAAAGGTTGTCTTATGAGCGCCTACAGTGGAAACTTAATGGTCCAAACTTCACAGGTCAAGGGTAAATGTATTACAAGTCGCAACCTGTCTCTGTGATACCATAATTGTAACACCCCAACCCGATAAGGGTAGAAGTATTACGTTATGGTGACATATCAAAGCAAACACAAGCATATGACTTAAATAATACAAATGAATTTCAAAGGTTACAAAGGGAAAATCTGATATACAAGGTTACAAATGAGAACAACAATAAATTCTAAGTCTAAAAATGTAATCACTTCTAGTCATCTCTAATCCAGAATAGCTATCAAAGTGTAGTCTTCTAAGTCCAAAAGTACTCTCCACTCATAACCCAGCTTCCTACTAAAACCTGCCGCAGGAAAAGAAATGCGGCTGAGCTTAAAAAGCCCAGTGAACAGATATATATAAACGAAATCGAAAGCAAATGAACGAACATATATAGTATGGTGCATTGGGGAAAGCATAAGGTATAAAAAAATGGAATCAAAGTAAGAAAGGGTCAGTAATCCACCACGAGCCCAAACAAATCAAATATAGTAACCATGGAGTAGCTAGCTCCCGAACATGTGAAAGACGTGTATCGCACACAGCATCAGTCACCAAATTATAATCAAATCATATCATGATATATCCCTCGAATACAAAACAAATCTAGGATGCATCCATACGCCCCCGCGAACAAATCATAGTGGCCATATATGTATATATTCTTGAGCTCATAATCAAATAATAAAAGGGGACGGTGTGGAACATCACTCAACCACACTAGAGTCATGCCATTGGTGCATCAATGACACGGCCATGTTACCTTCATGGCTAGGAAACAAATTTGGCTCGGGTATCAAACTGAAGGGTCAAATGTCAAATCATATCAAAGGTCAAATGTCTAAGTCATCAAAGTCATGGTCAAAGTCCAAATGTCAAGGTTCATATCAAAGATTCAAAACAAAGGTTCATATCAAATATCAATGTCAAATGAATCATAAGGAACGGATCAAAATATAAGGGAACATAGCAATGGCTTAGGGAATCTTATAACGAATGAAAGATCAAGATCTAAAGTCATGAGAATGAAATCACCCTTACTGAAAAAGGGTAGAATATATGTACCTTAGACCGCAAGTGCAAGCATAACAGAAAACATAAAGATTGGAAGCAACTCCTTCTTCAGCGGATCTACACGAATTCATGATCGTCTTATTAATAACTTATTTTAAATCAGATTACTCATTTTAGTCGGCTTTCCATTTTTAGTAACTTTCTATATTTAGTAAGTTTCTCGGAATAGTAATTTAATGCTTTAAGGTGGTATCCATTGATTAGCCAAACTTAGGGGTTTACAAGTGATAATTGGTTGACTTAAAGGTTTAATGTAACAAATATCGTAGTTTAGGGTTAAATGTGGCAATGTCCAAAGTTTTAGGGTTAAAAGTATCATCTAGCATGGTTCATGGTCTAAAGTGTAAATTATCCAATTATTAGAAATTCTTATATTGGTGTACCTTAAACACTCCTTAAATATGTTTCAATGCAACAGACCATAATTCTCTATTGCTTGCCCATGTAGCGACACCCACATGACCTAACATCACACATCATGACGATCCCAATTACACTAGGTTGCATGATCATACGTATTCGAACTATATTAACACCACACAAACGCCCAGACCTGATTACGAGTTACACGGATCGGACTTAAAACCACCATGACATCAACCCTTATATGACTCCACAGAATCACACTCGACACACAACGCACAATACAACTCACACGAAATAGCAAATACCAAACATCAAACCCTTTTTGTATACGTACACGTTAGGGTTTGTTTTAGAAGCATATTAGTCGACAAGAACTGTTAACCACGACATCAACAAAATCGTTCACACGTTTATATATTATTTGTGATCAGGTTTTAATGAGCGGATATAAGCGTGCGTGACAACTAATTCGAAAAGCAAAACAAAATTAAAGATCGACATGTATAGGTTCATGAATTCGTGCGGCATTTTCATAGGTTTTATAACATGTTAACTAAAGAAAAACATATTCAGATTTAGCATAAAACAAATTAAGTTTTTGCGTTAAAAAGATTCGGATTCTATAGGTATATGAGTGTCGAATGGAACAAGGAAGCAAGAGTGACTATGAGATGATACCTTGCTGATCAAAGAAACAAGAACCAGAAACCTTGAACGAGACTCGCGAAACAGAACCTAACAGCCATCCAGAAATCACGAACACGCCTTAGTAATCTGCTTGTATACCACGAATGAATAGCAAACAGCCATGGAAGCCTTGATTTTGAGAGAGTAGATTTGGTGTCTCGTATGAATGGGAGGAGAGGAAAGAGGAACACGTTATAACCAAAAATAAGGAGGAGCGTGGTGTAATTTTGGCAAGGCAATAAAGTGAAATAATTTTGATTGATTGCGTTATTGAATAGTTACTTATGCGTTTCAATATTCAGCCGAGATTTGTGGTCTGCATGGAATTGGCCAAATAAATTATCCATTGGACTGTGCAAGTAGTTGAAGCTAGCCCACTCTCGGCTTTGGTATCATATTTAGTGCTGGTGTTTCAAGAAACGAAAAGATGTCTAGGTGTAAAAAAACAAAACAGTTTGAAGTAATTTTAGTTAGTCAATAGTTTAAAATCCTAGACTTAACAATCATGCACTTTTACGTAAAGTGACGTTAATAGAGATGAAAATATATTAAATCAATATAAGGAAAGTTTGTACTTTGTATCAATATTTATATAGGCATATCACTTAGGTTAATTTTAATTTAATTGTGTCAAATTATAATGTGTAAAATTAATTACAAGGTGCTGTTTTTTTTTTTTTTTTTTGAACTTTCATACCTATGTTAAAATGTGTAATGCTCTCGCTTAATAATTCACATGTTCTAATTTTATTTATTTATTTTTTTTTTATTATTATTTTTTTTTTGAGGGGCAAAATGAGGATTTTAAATGAATGAAAATTGAGGGTTTTACAGCTAGCCCTAAAGTTAGCACTGCTAGTGTAAAAACTAGTACTGCTGGCTTGACAGAGGAGACCATATATGCATTTATGTCAGAACAATCTGGTGGGTCTCAAATCTACAATGAAGACCTTCTTCAGATTGCTGAAGATGATTTGGAAGCTATGGATTTAAAGTGGCAGTTGGCCTTGATAAGTATTAGGGCTAAGAAGTATTATCAAAGAACTGGAAACAAGATTACCTTCAATGGAAGAGATGTAGCTGGGTATGATAAGTCCAAGGTGGAGTGCTATAATTGTCACAAGATGGGGCACTTTGCCAGGGAATGTAGGAGCCCAAGACAGCAAAACAACAAGAGTCAGAATAGGAGGACAGTGAATGTGGAAGAAACTTCTTCCTCAAAGGCAATGGTTGCTGTGGATGGAGCTGGTTTTGATTGGAGCTTTATGGAAGAGGAAGTGGAGCCAGCCAACATTGCATTGATGGCCTTTTCAGACTCTGAGGTACATATAGTTCAAAAATGCTCAAACACTTGTCATGCTTTAAAAGATTATGAAACTCTTAAGAAACAGTATGATGATCTTAGAGTAGAATTTAATCAAGTGAATTTTAGTCTGTCTAATCATAAAAGAGGACTAGCTGTTTTGGAAGAACAACTTGATTTTTATAGAAAGAATGAGTCTAACTTTAATGATGATATAGCTGTGTTAAAGAGAGATTTGGAACTGAAAGATGACAAGATGAGTGGACTTGTATATGAACTAGAGACACTTAAGAAAGAAAAAGAAAATATAAAGTTAAGTGTTGACACTCTAGAGTACACAACAAAAGGGGTACAGAAAATAGTAGAGAGTCAAATACTTAATAAAGCTAAGTCTGGTTTAGGTTATAAGTCAGTTGCACCCCCAAATAGAGGAATGTTTATCCCTCCAAGAATTGATTTGGCTCATACAGGTTTAGAAGAGTTTAAAGATATGGATTTTCCTGGATATGGTACTAAAATTAGTGAGAATCCTATTAAATTTGTCAAGGCTGAGGATTCCTATGTTAGTGCTAGTGATAAATCTCTCTCTGAGGAAAAGATGTCTTCTGATAGGAACTCAGATGCTCCAATTATTGAGGATTGGACATCTGATGATGAGGATGATCAGGTTAAGGTTAAACCTGATGTTGTTAAGGTAGAAGTTAAACATGCTCCTAAGGTGGTTAAAACTGAAAACATAAAACCAGATAGGAAAAATGTTAAATATGCTGAGATGTATAGGACTAAGAACAGATCTCCAGTTTCTAAAGATAATCAAAGGAATTGAAACCACTCAAAATCTAAGCAATTGGATGATGAGTTTGTTATGATTAGAAAAGTATGCTTTGTTTGTGGAAGTTTTGACCATTTGGCTGCTTATTGTGATTTTAACCCATGGAAAAAGAATGTTTTTGGGAATTCAAGGGTGAATAGGAATAACAATGCTAGGGTAACTCAAAATAGTCCAACAAGGTTGACTGACCCTAATGTGAATCATAAAATGTCACTCAGAGCAGTTATGTTAAGGTCTGGCATCAAAGCAGTTTCAACTACTAGACCAAACAAATGGCTTAAAAATAAACAAACTGTTACCAGTGCAAAACAATTTTCAAATAGTGCACAAATAGTTAAAAGGCATTTTTATAAGAAAACATCAATGACCAATCAAAAATGGGTGTCTAAAGCTAAACCAATAGTTCCAACTGCTAGGCCAGCAGTTCCAACTGCTAGGTCAGCAGTTCCTACTACTAGAAACTTTAATGCTGTTAAGGGTAAATGGGGCAATGCTGTCAAGGCCTCAGCACATTGGGTTAGAAAATCCAACAAACCCAATGGTGCATCAATGAATTCCAATAAACTTTCTCATATTGATGCACAAGGCAGATCCAAGCCAGTGATGGTTTGGGTCCCTAAAAGGCACTAAAACCTTTATTTTGTGTGCAGGAACATCCTTAAAATGGTGAAGAAGACAGAGGCTACTCAGATAGTGGATGTTCCAGGCACATGACTGGTAACATGTCATACCTTTCAGACTTCATTGCTCTGGATGGAGGACCTGTTATCTTTGGAGGTGGTGTTGAAGGAAGGATTACTGGTAAAGGTGTAATTAAAACTGGTAATCTTGATTTTGATAATATGTATTTTATACCAGAGTTAAAGTACAACCTCTTTAGTGTGTCACAGATATGTGATAAAAAGAATAAGGTTCTTTTTACTGATAATGACTGCCTTATTCTTTCTCCTGATTTCAAGCTGCCTGATGAAAATCAAGTTTTGCTTAAAATCCCCATAAAGGGTAATACATACAGTATTGAGATGAAAAACCTTGTTCCTAAAGAAGGTCTTACTTGTCTTGTTGCAAAAGCCACATTGGAAGAATCAATGTTGTGGCACAGAAGGCTTGGTCATGTTAATTTTAAAACCATTAACAAAATTGCTAAAAATGATTTGGTAAGAGGATTACCTAACAAAACTTTTTTGAATGACCAAACCTGTGTTTCTTGCCTTAAAGGTAAGCAACACAGAGCCTCATGTAAGCCAAAGGCCCAGAACTCTATTTCTCAAGCTTTATATATGTTGCATATGGACTTATTTGGTCCTACTTCTGTGAATAGCTTGAATTTTAAAAGATACTGTCTTGTTGTTACTGATGATTACAGTAGATTTTCTTGGGTATTCTTTATCAACACTAAGGATGAGACAAGTGAAATCCTTAAGACCTTCATTGTTGAAGTAGAAAACCTAGTTGATAAGAAAGTTAAAATAATCAGATGTGACAATGGGACTGAATTTAAGAATAGGGTGATGGATGACTTTTGCAGAGAAAAAGGTATTAAGAGGGAGTTTAGTGTAGCTAGAACCCCACAGCAAAATGGAGTAGCTGAGAGAAAGAATAGGACTCTTATAGAGGCTGCTAGGACAATGTTAGCTGACTCTAAGCTACCAGTTTCATTTTGGGCTGAAGCAGTTAGCACTGCTTGTTATGTGTTGAATAGGGTTTTAGTTGTGCAACCTCACAATAAGACTGCTTATGAGTTTCTTAGAGGTAGAACCCCTGCTTTAAGCTTCATGAGACCTTTTGGTTGTCATGTTACTATCCTTAATACCAAAGACCAACTAGGAAAGTTTGATGGGAAATCTGAGGAAGGTTTCTTTGTTGGTTATTCTCTGCACAGTAAGGCTTTTAGGGTGTACAATACAAGCACCAAGCATGTAGAAGAGACTCTGCACATAGAATTTTTGGAGAATAAACAAAATGTTGCAGGTGTTGGTCCAGATTGGATCTTTGATATTGACAGTCTTTCAGATTCCATGAATTATGTGCCTGTTACAGGTACAAACACTAACAAAAATGCAGGTTCTGAAGATGAAGATGATGAAGATTGTCTATTGATGCCAATCATGGAAGATAGTCCACTGTATAGTTCTTCTACAAAGAATGATGATATTCCATCATCAAGTGGTGTAAACAAAGAGAAGGAAGCTGATGTAGGCATTGGACAAGAGGGAAAAGAAACTGAAATTCCAACGAACAGTACAAATGGAGTTAGTACAGCTCAGTCACAAGTTTCTACTGCTGACCAGAATGTTGATAATGCTGGACCAAGTCAACATAATCTTGATCCACCAGTTACCACTGCTCCCCAAGTTGATGATTTTGATTTCTTTGGAGATGGTCTGCACAATATGCCTATCAACTATGAAGCTCCTTCTACTTATTCAACAATTGTGCATAGGAATCATCCACTTACCAATGTCATTGGAGATGTATAATCTGGAGTCAAGACAAGAAGACAGAGTCAAGATCCAGATCACCATGGTTTTCTTAGTGTTGTGTATGAGGAAAAACATCATGCAGATGAGCATGAGTGTATGTTTTTATGTTTCCTATCTCAGATAGAACCCAAGAATGTGCTAAAGGCTTTAGAAGACTCAAGTTGGGTTGAGGCAATGCAAGAAGAACTGCTTCAATTCAAAATTCAGAAAGTTTGGGTTCTGGTTGATCTACCAAAGGGAATGAGAGTGATTGGTACTAAGTGGGTATTCAGGAACAAGAAGGATGAGAGAGGTCTTGTGATAAAGAACAAAGCAAGACTGGTTGCTCAAGGCTATACTCAGGAAGAAGGGATTGATTATGAGGAGGTTTTTGCTCCAGTTGCCAGGCTTGAAGCAATAAGGCTATTTCTTGCTTATGCTTCCTTTATGGGTTTTATGGTCTATCAAATGGACGTGAAGAGTGCCTTTCTGTATGGTACTATTGATGAGGAGGTCTATGTTTCTCAACCTCCAGGTTTTATAGACCCAGACCATCCTGAAAAAGTTTATAAGGTGGTTAAAGCCTGTAAGATACTCAAACACTAAACACTTGTGGTTCTTATGATTCTTGGCCGAATCTTTAGAGAGAGAAAAGGATGAGAGGAAGTGGAACCTTTAGAGAGAGAAAGAAGGAAATATTAGATTGAGATGAATGAAAGGTCCAACCCTCTCCCTAGGTGGAGAGAGGTATATATACTATTACATATTATGCCCCGAGTGGGCTGTGGAGTGAGCTGACAGAGGGTAAAGACCCGACCCACTCCACAAGTACAATATTAACTAATCTACTATTAATATTACTAATAATACTATGAGCTATTAAGTGCTAACAAGTACTCGGGGTGACCGAGTCTTCAGATGAATATTTATATTCCTAACAATCTCCCCCTAAGGGAGGTCACCCCGGAAATAAAATTTGGAATTATAGCACTCTATCCTTTGAATGTGTCTTCATAGCTCGTAGTCATTGATTCTTCAACTTTGTAGATGTTTGTACCTTTCAGCAGTGAACTTTATGATGACTGATCTTTTATCTTGGATGATCTTTGAGTAACCTTGAAGTAATCATCCATCATATGTTTTCACGTCATCTTGCAGCATCGTCTTTATGTGCGGTTGTGATCTTAGAGCCTTCTTTGAGATCATCAGCCAACGTAAATCTCTGAGCTCATCCATTGGAGTAAAGCCTCCATGTGATTTGTTGTGACCGTTGGGCTCGCATGCTCACACATTTCTGGATCATGATAGATTTCATCAGAGTTGCAGAAGCGGTGTTGTAGGTCTTTCAACTATCATGATGTCTTTGATAATGAATTGGAAGTGTGAGCATGGAGTGTGGATTGACACATTTCTGCTGGAATCAGGAACCACCATCACCATCTTTATATGAATCTGAAATAAAACAGTTAGCAATAAAGTTGGAGAACGAATATGGCTTTGTCATTCATTCGATGTGGTGGTTGGATTTAACCTTCGGTTCTGTGAAGACCGACCTGTGATCAGGTAGAATCCCCTTTAAAGAAGATTCTCCTTGACAGGAATTTCCAGCTTGTAGTAATGAGTCTTCCAACAAATTAATGTCAGAATCATCATACTAAGCATGTTCTCATACCGGAATGTCTCAAAGCAGACAACACGGTAGAGTGAATCAGTGAATTAAATACTCACTGATTGACGAGAAATTGATTAGAAAAATCACTTGCGTGTCACTGGATAAACATTTTGTGCAACACGACAAGGGTTTTATAAATTGAATCACATTTCTGTCAAAAATACTTTTGTTTGAAAATTTTCACAATCAATGTGCTCGAAACTTTGTTGGTGAGCACATTGAAAGGTTTTCCAAAAGTATCCGTCAATCCATTTCCTGGAACAAATTTGATTCAAATTTGAATCGCCCCATCGTTTCTTTCCAGTTGTCACAAGCTTGATCCATAAAGGATCTCACATGTCACCCACCAAGAGCTTGTTTGATGTTGGCTCTAGAAGGATTTCCATCTTCATTGTGAATACTTTACGTATCACTCGGATGTTCTGGCAATACCACAAGGATAATGCGTAGGACTCTTCATATATATTTTCTTGCTTTTCACGGTGTATGAAACAGCAAGCATATTGGAAATGTGTCCTAATGAGATTAATTGATGATCTCTTGGCTCTAGACTCAATAGTGCATTTTGATTTAGTGATCGGAGGCTGGAGAGGACTGCCACCTTTTCAATATCATCTAACTCGGAGTGAGAGAGACGATAGCAATGTATTGATCTCCGTGACAAGTGAAACAAGAGTCCTTTGAGGGACCTTGAGTGGCTAGGGAGGGTTGTGCAGCGTATCACTGGGTCCATGATACTTTGTCTTCAATGTCAGCAATCAACTAAGTGATTCTGACAGCATATGTATTGACCCGGTTTCTGCCTAAGGTGTAAGGAGGGCTTCTTTCTTTTCACCCTTTATCTTTACATTTCTTTTTCATTCTTCAACCCCTTCAGCGCTTACCGAGACTTCATTACTAGCACCTTGTTGGGTTTGTTCCAGTACTAGCTCCATCTCAGTCGGCACTCTTCCCTTATTCACTTTTCTCCTTTTTAATCATTCCTAAGGACTTCTATTCTAACTAGAGGATTGTCCCTGGGAAGATCCCTCCGGTTCTGGCTGGATCATGGGAACTAATACCTAACCTTACCATCCTTATAACTCCAATACATAAAGTAAAATGGTCGGTCCTTGGTATTCTTTCACAATAGCCATCACAAATCATTCGCTCCCCTTTAATATGTGCATCGATAAACGAAAAGGTTTAGCACATATGGGAGAGCCTACACTTGAGTTTCAAAAGATCAAATTTTTTATCAGAATTTCATATTTAAATCACATTCTCTCCCCCGATCAAAAATTTCAAACCATTTGAGATTTGTGATCCCAATTGGTTTAAATGTGTTTAGAAAATTTTGGAGAAAATGTGGTCAGGTTTTAATATACATTCTGATTAGGAAGCATATAATGTTCCCCCTTAAACCACGATAGAGTGTCACTGCTGATGTTGCACAATGCTTAAAAAGGTGTCAGAAATTTGAACAAATACTCTCCCCCTCAATTAATGACCCTTTTTCTATTTAAAGAGCTGTAGTCATTCAATTGAGCGACAAGCATTTGTGAAATTTAAGTCCAGTTACCACCTTGTGAAACACCAAAACTCTCCTGAAGAATCATAGAATGAAAAGAGTTTATGGTGCAAAGAAGACTTCTCTTCTTGTACAAGAAATGATGCACTGAATCGTACATCAGTTCGAAGAAACATGGATATAAAGTAATCCATGCCTAGGTGAACATCACCCAGTTGGAGGAACAGCTGTCTTTTTGGCGACATGCTTTCCCCATTGTAAAGCGCGGGTTGCAGTATGAAGTAACTGCAAGCCATTTAGACATGTTTTAACCAGTTTGTATAACTTCTGCTCGAGCTTCATTTAAAGTCCCGTGTCATTATTGAATGACATTTCTAAGACCGTAAATGTTATCGATAAACAGAAGACATGCCTAGAAGAAACTATTTTTGGCATTTTCTATTTTTATGATTTTTATGGTTTTTCTGGGATTAAGTTTCTCTATTTACAATTTTCTGGTTTTATAATTTTCTATTTACAGTTTGGTATAAGATATGTACAAACTATAGTATTCATTTTAAGAAGATGATGATATGAATACCAAAATGAGGATACGTTCAGTATGTGGTAGACATCTGTAGTCAACATCTCTTAAACTTTCACCACCAAAGCTTTCGAGGCTCCTGAATAATCGACTGACCTTGAGCCTTCTCAATGTGAAGCTTTGATAGCTTCCCCCTAAACCGAAAATCTTCCTTTTGAGCAGTTTCAAAGCTCTCTTTTAAGCTTACGAAAGGTAAGTGTACAGCGAAAACCGTAGCAAACCACTTCAAGTATTGCTGCTCCTTTTAAGAATAATCATCGTGATTCTCCGTTCGGGGGATAATCAAATAGATCAGCAACGTATCATCTCACGCTTGAATACTTCTTCTCACATTTCTTCCTGCTGAAGTCTGAAGTAATGCATACCAAAAGTATCCAGAGACCACTTCCCCCACGTTGTTGGAATGATACACCATAAGGAACGAGTTAAAACACTGATCTTCTCTGCGGTTATGACATTTGTCATCCCGGAATAACTTCTATTCAGAAGAAGTATAAAGTTCATCATGTGTACTCGTTGTGCGTTCAGATGTATGTCTCCTTCCCCCTTGCTGGTTTTGATACCTCAGAATCAGCAACACATTTTACGCACATGTACTTGAAATCTTGTGAGAAGAAGAAGATTGGCTCAAATGTATCCTGTGAGAATCAACAGCTACCGAAACGCTCTCTGACTATCTTTATCAACCCTTATGTTCTGTCGGCTATTGTTGTGGCCACTTGGTGAAGAAAAACCCAATATTCCAAGCTTGAAACTGACGAAGAATTCCCCAAATTTGTTACTTAAGCTTGCACTGTTGTTGATTGAAGAACGATGCAGAATAAAAACCCCTAAGTACCCTTATACACTCAACTAAGAGCCAAAGAAAGTACAACACCTCTTGAGACTATCCATGTAACACCCCAACCCGACAAGGGCAAAGATGTCACAAATACATGGTTTCATATCAGATACAAGCATTCAAGAAATAAAATAGCGGAAGCCTTAACATTAAAATTTCAAGGAAAATAAGTCAACACGACTTATATCAAGTGCAAGACAGAAATAACGAAGTACAAAATAGAATCCAACATGCCCAAACAATGGCATAACAAGAATAATATCCAAATGGTCACACTAGAATGACAAGGTCTAAACTTCACACAAGTTGCTCTCATCCCAAGCTAAAACCCAGCTCCTAGCTTAAATGTACCTGCCGCAGGAAAAGAAATGCGGCTGAGCTACGAGAGCTCAGTGAACAGATATAACAGAACAAAGCAGTAGTAACGGAAATATAAAGTAAAAGAAATAATACCAGGAGTAACAAGAGTCAGGAAAAAGAATACAAGAGTTATGCAGACATACCAGGAATTAAGGATGGTTACAATGGTAGGTGCAAATGAAACCAGAACCCACCACAATCCCAAGTCAAAATCAAGACAAGTCCAATGTCAGGTCAAGTATCAGGTCAAGTAACAGGTCATAAGGTTACAAGGTTTCAGGTAAACAGAAATCCACTGCGAGCCCAAACATATCAAATCAAATCACATATATCAGGGTGTATGGAGGGGTGACCTCAGCATACCAGGAAACAGGGTGAGGGGATACCTCCAGGGGTTGGAGTTGCAAGCTCCCAGGGGTTGTGAAAGACGTGTATCGCACACACTCGTCAGTTACTAGGATATAATAGGAAATATAACAAATCAGGACAGGTCTAGGATGCATCCATGCGCCCCCGCAGGCCACAGGGTTCTTCCTCTACGTAATAAATCAAGTCAAATCGGGGACGGCGTAACCAAATCACTAGGGCTACACACTAGTCATGCCGGTGGTGCATCACAGACATGGACATGAAACCCTCATGCCTAGTGGATGGCTCGTAGTCTCAAACTGTGGGTCAAGGTCAAGTATCAAGTCTCGGGTATCAAGTGTCAAGTCTCAGGTATCAAATGTCAGGTATCATATCAGGGTTCAAGACAGGAGATAGATGCAGGAGTTCATTATCAGGAGGTCCATATCAGAAGGTCCAATACTAGAAGGTTCATAATAGTTTATTTTAAGAAATCCTTTTTACATGATTTTAATAAAATGATCGCTAGAACAGTTTCATAATAAAAGTCTTTTAAGGAAATGTTCAAAACCTCTTCATATACAATTAAAAGTAGTTATAAAATCCTATGAACCTTCAAGTACCCAAGGTCTTAATTATTCAGGTTATCAGGGGTGAACAAGTCATGTCAAGTGTCATAGCAGGGTTCAAGTCAAATGGTTCATATCAAGAGTATCAAGGTTCAAGTTCAGGTTCATGACAGGGTTCAAGACAAAGGTTAAAGCAAAGGTCCAAATATATGGTTCACAATACAAGGGGAAACATAACAATGAATCAGGAATCAAAAATAATACGAAGGCTCTTTACAAGAAGAGCAGAATATCTGTACCTTATTCAAATAGCAAGCACAAACACAAGAGTAGCTGACAAGGATCAAGATCACTCCCTCCTCGAACCTAAAGGAGTAGAAGACAGAAATATGAAAGGGGTTCAGTTATCTTCCCATTATAAGTAACTTCTATTTTTAGTAACTTTCTATTTTTAGCAAGTTTCCATAATTAGTAAGTTTCCACATTTAGCAAGATTCAAGTGATATAATTCAATTCAAGTCTTTAATTAGCTTATTATGGAAGTAGCATTCATTTTAACAAGTTACACACGTTCAGGGTTAATTATGACAAGTTTTCATAGTTCAGGGTTATAAACGTAACTTTACCAAAGTTCAAGGTTTAAAATAGAATTCTCATAATTTACCATTCGAATACTTTATTTTCCAAAATTACACTTTTAGCCTCCAAGTTTCCAATATTTACAAATTACACCCCTTTACTTTATTAATTTACAAATTAATCTTATACTTACATAATTTACAATCTAACCTTTACAATATTCATATTACACATCAAGTCCCTTTTATTTCTTCAAATTACAGAAATTAACCTTCAATATAATTATGTTACAAACAGCCCTCAAAGTTTCGGTAACTTACACATTTGGTCCTTATACTTTTTAAATTACAAATTCGAATTATATAATTTACTATAATTACATATTAAGCCATTAAATTACCAAAATTACACATAACCCCCTGAATATAATTTGCTACTCAAAACAGCACCAAGTTTCCAGAAATTACATATTTAGTCCCTCATTTTTATTTCTTTTCAATTCGATTTAACAAATATATATATTTATCAAATAAACCCTTTATATGCAAAATTAACACATGAGACCCTCCTTTTATATTTTATTCGAATTACAGCAGGTCTAAAATGATTTACAAAATTATCCCTTAAGTTTTAAAAATTTCAAAACACACCCTTCTATTTTAATTATCAAATCGGTAAACATAAAACTATTTCAAAATCAAACCCTAACAAACCCAATCATTATGAAATAATTTTATCATCATTAGGTCACCTTTATTTCTAGATTTCATCCATTAAAAACCCTAGGTCGATTGGTTCCATATTTGTTCCACGATTTTCCCTTTTTATTCAAAAATCCGATATAACCATAATTCCATAAATCACGAATTCGACTCAAACAAATCAAGAAACCATTTTTCTCATGTTATATGAAGCATATAGAACCCAGGAAAAATAAGTACACACCTCAGAAAAATCGCATACATGATTTATAGATTTATTTCTATTTTAGGGTTTATAACACATAATTTTCCATACGATTAATATATAGTACATGGCTTGTTTTTATCATTTTTCCCACATTATATATGATTAGGAGAGGGTTAGAAAAATACCATAAAAATTATAGATCAAGGGATTCACACGCTATGGATTATTGTTGCTCGGTTAGGGTTTTTCGACCTAATAAATTCACCACGACCAAACGATCGACTCCAAGACCTTGTGGCTATTTTTCCTACCTTCTTGGCACTATGAAGAACTCCAAAAAATTGCCTCTTTGCTTCAGAAAATTCGGATGTGGTGTGGGTGATTTTTAAGAGTGGCGGCTTAAAAGAAATTAGGGTTAAATGGGAGAGAAATGATTTAGGGATTGATATAAATGTGATTGACCGGATTTTTGGGGAGGGTAAAAGGCTAAAGAACCGGCCTTCATCATGGCCCAATTTAATTTACCATTTTTATTTCATTTTTCCTTAATTAATCTTGTAATTTAAATGGTTTTTAATTAATAATAATTATGTATTTAAATTTTTGGTATACACAAGGGTATTTTGGTCATCTCACAACTTGTATAAATATTAATCGAAGTCGTCAAAATTATTTTGTATCATATCTTGTTCGTTTCCAGAAGTTTGGGATCGATTCGGAACTTTAATTAAGCTTTAATTAAATTTTAAAGTTTTCAGGGGCATTTTGGTAATTTTTGCATGTTTTAGATTTTCGGGTTTTACAATCCACATCTGCAATTGCGTGTGAAACTGATCACTACAATGTAACTCCTTGAAGTGATAGCTATAACCCGTGAGAACTACAATGTATCACTTACATCGGGTATAACTAGATAATCCAAGACTTCAACATAAATCTTAAGCACTAGCAAGTTATTATTGAAAGTCATGCATCCAACCATCCCCGACTTCAATATGAAATAAGTAAGCGCCTTCTTGAAACCCACTTCAATCTCAAATAAGGGATACCTGTAGGTCACTATAATGATCTCAAGCACACACTCTCGTAAATGACTTTAATCAAACACACGATCTACTACTTATCTAAATATTAAGCTACGTATGGAAATAGTAAAGACAATCTAAATACAATAAGCTGAAATAAGAGAAATAAGAATAGAAGAATAAGATGGAAGGTTTTCACTTAATTCGATTCACACACAAGCATAGCTTCCGCACATACATAAGAAAACCAACAATACAAATGAATCCCTTGCCTTGTATTTATAGGCAATGGGAGGGGGAATCATTCTAAGAATATTCCCTTCCATGTGATAAGGATAAATTAATTAACATGACCGGTCCAAGGACTACTATTGAACCGGTCCATAAATACAAACAATATAGTCCTAATTGTGCAACATTAATTAAATGAACAAGACTTGTAAAATATTTAAAACGTGTTCCTAACAATCTCCCCCTAAGTCTTGATCATCAATGTTGCCCGACGTCTTCTTTGCTTCTTAGGCTTCCGACGTCTTTATAATCTTTGTTTCTTTGTTCTTGTGTAATGATGATATGATGTTGTTTCTATCTGCCAATCTCCAACGTCTTCTCGTCTTCTCCATCATGCTCATATATCTTTGATTTGTTTTCTGCAACATGTTCTCACTTTTTCAATCTTAATCTTGTGAAAGGTTGAGATGCTTGAACTTTTGACTTTACAATTTCATATGTTGAACTTTTGATGTTACTGAGTCTGTGAGAGAACATTTCTTCAAGATATGAACATGATGGAGTCTTGGTGGTCGAACTCCAGCTCCTCAGCAGCAGCAGCAACAGCAGCAACAGCACGAACCAACCGGTACTTACAGGCTCAGACTTGAGATCATCAACAGCATAGTGTGAAGACTTTCTCAAATCCTAACCCAGACCGTTCTGAACCGGATTCCCCCGAAAGGGATTACACGGACACACCGAAGTGCACCCACGATTCAGTGAGTCGCTGGAGATCACCCCACGACTGTAGACCGTTTTGGAGCAAAAACACTAAGCGTAACCCACAAGGAGTTACCGAAGTGACCTGCTGTCAGAGTTGTTTGATGTTGTTCTGGCAGGATTTCCATTCAATCATTGATAATCACAAAAGTGACTTTTCTCATGAATGTTCTCGGCAGATTGCTAAGATCTGCGAAGGACACTTTTCCTAAATTTACAACTGATGCCCATGATGTAGAGCACCAGAGTAATTCTAAGTGTACCTAAGAGATCTTTGATGAATCTCATGGCTCTAGACTCAATTTGTGCACATTTGTTTGGTCATCGGAGGCGTGGAGCAGATTGCCTCCTTTTCAATATCAACACTCTCGTAATGAGAGGTCGATAGATTATGAAGGGTTCTCCGTGTGAATGAAACAAATGTCTTTTGAGAGACACTTGAGTGGCTTAGAAGGTTTATTAGTGCGTCACTGGGTCCATGACGTCTTTTAGTCTTCAATACTGGTGATGCTCATCAACCAGTAGATTATGTATTGAACCCGGTGTCTGCCCTAAGGTTGAACAACTGGAGGGCTATTTCTTTTCACCCTTTTTCTTTACTTTTCTTTTTAATTCTTCAACCCCTTCTTTCTCCGTTCATTCATTTTCTCCTTTTTATATCATACCTAGGACTTTCTAGTTCTAAACTATTGGTATTGTCCTTGGGTAGATCCTTCCGGCTCTGGCGGATCATAGGACGGTTTTCCCTAACCTTAGTCACCTTATAACTCCATGACTATCCTAATGATGCCATAAACCAAACCATTGAAAATCTCTCAAAGTGTCGATAATTGTAAAGACATTTTGTTGACACCTTGAGAGTTTGATGATTTTCAGAAATACTCCCCCTTAACATGTGCTCATTAATATTAAATTTTGAAATTTGCACGTGTCGGAAAGAGTTGGCACTTTTGAATTGATTGAATTTCAATGAACCTGATCTTTGCGAGACACGCTTACATCACCAGTTAGACTGGCTTGAAATTATTACCCGTCCAGATCAGATTCAAAGATTATCGCTCGAAATCGGTACATTCTACTCAGACACGTCCTTTGCGAGACACGCTTACATCACCAGATAAACTGGCTTGAAATTATTACCCGTCCGGGACATGTCCTTTCGACTACTGACTTTCCTATTCGTCAATTCGAGGGTCAATTATGAGTTTGAGCACATGAGATTCCAGCAAATGAGACATCATATTTTAATCATCTGTTTCTTCTCCCCCTCAAAAATAGCATACTCATGATGTTTTTGGAAAAACGTTTATGATTAAAATATGCTGTTTTTGAGTTTTAGGAAAGAAGTTTCAAGAACTTTGATACTTCTTTTTGAACAAAGATTATATTTTTCAAATACTCCCCCTGGACGAGGGAATACTTGTCCTTATGAGCAGAATGTTTGAAAAACGTTGTAAAACATTCTGATTTTAATTCTGCTCATAAGTAAGAAGCTTTCGCTCCTTTTTTAGGATTGAGGCACTGAAGCGTACCTCAGGGTCCTTTCTTTGGGGTCCGGGTTGTACACTGTTATGTGTGCACAAGCCATAGTCATATTCTCAGTCATATATAAGTAAGAATATTGAATGAATATATAAGTTGGTCGAACCAGTTGTTTCCATGTAAGTCTTCGTCAGTATCTAACCATGTAAGCACAGCTGGTTCTTCAGAAGATTTCTTACTGCTGGATGGTTTAGCAGATCCACTCATAGTCTTTTGTTTCTTTTGTGTGGAATTTGGATCTGGATCTTCTGTGTCGTCATCACGAATCCTTTTTCCCTTATCAGCAGCAACTTTGCAAGAAACATTCTCAATATGTGCTGCAATTGACTTCATAAGACTAATATCTTCAGGAGAAGGAGATGTCATAGTGTGGAGTCTGTTGAGAAGCTCAAGTTTGAGTTCTTCTGTGGTGAAGTCTTTGAGTTGCTTGAAGCCAGAATTGAGGATGATTGCTTCTTTGACCTTGATATCAAGTTGAGTGTTGACATTCTCGTTAATATTCTTCTGTAGATCAGCAGTAAAATGTTTGACATAATGTCTTGTCTTACTTTTGATATTGTCTTCTATATCAAAAGAAAGAAACTCATCCATGTTCTGCTTTGTTTCTTGCATCTCCTTGACTTGTTCAGATAGACCCTTGATGAGATTTTGCATTTCTGACATCTGTTCTTGCATCTTGCTCTCTCTTCTTGCTTGAGCAAGTTTTGCTGCTTTCTTGATTTGCCTAGATATTGGTGAGAGAACTTCAACTCTTGTGACTTTGGCGATTTTATTGACTTGTTTGCCTTTTATGACTGTTCTGATTCTTTCTGCCAATGTTGCTTTGCCTTTGTTTGGTGGTGACCTTGATGGTGATGGAGTGAGTGATGGAATAGATGATGATGAGTTAGGAGAAGCAGAGTCCTTGTGAGATGAAGATGAAGGTTTTGAAGGTTTTTCCGGTGATTCTGGAGGAGTTTGATGCTTAGGAGGTGACTTAGGAGGTGAGAAAGGTTTGGGAGAAGGAATGGGAGGAGTTTGATCACGTGGTTGTTGTTGAGGAGATTTGAATGGATCATTCAATGGAGAGATAATGTAGTTATCTGCTTCCTCATCCTCCTTTTGTTTCCTATCCATTTCTTCCTTCCTTTTCCTTTCTTCTTCATTAAGTGCCTCCAGTTCATTTGCAGCTTCTGTAGCTTTTGATCCAGTGATTTCTTTTTCTTCATCAGAATTTCCCCATTCATCAGTGTCAGCATGGTGATGTACCTCCTCTTGTTGTGGAATGTCATCAAACATTGAGTCAGAAATTTCATTTTCTGTAAAGATTATCTTTTCAGACTCTGATTGTGTTTGATTTTCCAATTTGGTTTGATTGACTGAGCTTGATTGAGGAGGGGGAACCGTAGTTGTAGCCATAACGGGTTGATTAACCGTATCTGGCTTAGCTGTGGAAGATTGTGAGACACCGGGTTGATTAACCGGATTAGGGGATGAAACTGGCGCTGGAGAGACTCCTGATCCTCCTGCTCCCTTTGCAATCTCTTCCTTCTTCTTTGCTTCCAATTCCCTCATAACTTCCTTTTGTAGTTCTGCTCTTCTTTCTTCATCAATCTTCTTCTGCTTAATACTTGCCTTAGTAGCATTCTCTAAGTCAATCTCTGTTTGAAACTCGGCTTCTTGCTCATTAAGTATTTCTACTTCTGGTTCAGTGTCTTCGGAGGATTCAGAGGATTCATCACGAATACCAATTTCTTCAACTTTTGGTTTTGGAGCAGTCTTAATAATTCTCCTTTTGCTTGTGGTTGGTTTCTTTGGAGCACTTGATGCACTTCCAGTTTTGCTAGCTCTACTGCTTTTGGAACGAGTCTTGGAAGAACCTGTTCCCTCAGTCATTTTAGTGATGCCAACAAGCTTCTTCTCATAAGCTTGAATGTAATCTGCATAAGCAGGAGTTTCCTTGACCTCCTCAGTAAGTAGAACATCAAACAGCTTAAGACCTTGTTTGTGAGTGCTATCCTTTGGAAAATATACTGATTTGAAGTCAGTGTCCATCTTGATCACATGTCTTTCTCTGTCTTCGGGACGATTAGAAATATCATGATGTTTATCAAGCAGAAGACTGATCAGCAACTTAGTGTAATGAACAAATGGGATTTTAGTCAAGGGTTTTCTGAGTAGACCATGTATTTGATGCATAAGGTCTTCCCAGATAAGAGCAGCAAAATCAAGGTTGTGTTTGGTAACAAAACCCCAGAAGAGTTGTGCATGAGAAAGTCTTGGATGTTCGTGTCCACTGTCTCTTCCAGACACTGATCGAATCAGAATATAGTACATAGCTCTCCATGGTTGAGGAATGGATTTGGCATTGATATTTGAGAGGATGTTGAGTGGAAGATCTGGATCAACATCATATCCAAGGCCAATGAGAAAGTTGAGAATGTCTTGTTCAGTGGGTGCAGGCCAGTATCGTCTTGAGGTCTCTGGTGGATCTGGTAGAGATAAAGCTTCACGTAGATGTGCTAGAGTGACCTTGACTTGTTTCCTGTCAAGAGTGCAGGTGAAGAATTTGTTGTTGTCATCTGGTTTGATAGTGCTCCACATCTGATGAATGTAAATCTCTGGAATACTATCTGAATCTTCCAAGATACTCCTGCATTCATGTCTTTTGAGGATTTCGATGACAATTCGACAACTTGGTTCAGCACACTTGATATTATCAAAGACCACTCTTGAATTGTTCTTGCCATACTTAGCCTTGAATCCTTGTGGGAATAACTCTGCTTTGGTGATAGGTGGAAGTGGTTGTTGTTGTTGTGAAGACATTGTGGACGATCTGAAACAGCATTATGACACCAAATTTGCAGGATATATGTGTGTTAGTATTATTTGAAATTGAGAGTTTGCACATAACATCCTTTATTACTGAGCAATCGTTAATCTGTGAATTGATCATTTAAATTTGCATAAGAAATTTTCTCATAAATTTGACAAGACTTAAGGGAATTAGAAATTTCAATGAAGTTAGTAATTTCAAAGGCAGATAGTCAAAAACAAGAGATTTTGACAAATGCGAGAAAAAATTACTAATTGCAAGAGAAAAATACCAATTGCGAGAAAAACTTGTCAAATGCGAGAAAAATTTCCAATTGCGAGAAAAATTTCCAATTGCGAGAAAAATTTTCAATTGCGATAAAAATTCCAATTGCGGGAAAAATACCAATTGCGAGAAAAGGTTTTTCAATTGCGAGAGCACATTACCATTTGCGATAGCTAATACCAATTGCGAGAGCAATGGCAATTGCGAAAGCAAATGACAATTGCGAGAGCAATTGCAATTTCGAGAATATCTTATACAAGAAATTCCGAACCCGTTTTGACGATGATTCATTCAAAAAAAAAATTTTTGCAATTCACAGATTAATGATTCCACACCAATTGCAATAGGTTCACTAAGCTATTTTACTCATTTTGTCCAATTTATAACACTTTCTAACCACAAAATCTATAAATTCGAACTGCATGTGCATAGTGTTCTTGATAAACCCTAAATCTCAATCAATGATCATCTAATGTTTCTGGGCTTAATCTGAGGCAACAACTATTTAATTCGAGTCATAACAACACTATAACAACTCATAATTTTCACCAAGATATTCGTATCAGAGTTTCCCCAATTTATGAACATAAACCCTAAATTTCGAATAAACATTCAGATGAAATTCTGGAACAATTAATCACGCATTTAAGTTACATAATCAAGTTCTAAGTATAGAAGTACAAACAATATCACTCAAATCACATAGGATTAAAAAATCCCAAATCTACGCAAACCCTAGAAATTCGATTAGACATTTGACACAAATTCCACCGTTGGATCTCAAATTCCATGAAAACCATATCTTATAATTATTTAACAATCATGAAAACACTCACAAATTTGTTGGATCTTGAACGGATGATCAGAATTAATTAGAGCCGTTGATTGGGTTGTTGGGTGGTAGTAAATGCGAGAAAGGATTTGCAGAGATAGTAAATGACTTGAACAGTTAATTCTGATTTGCATTTAATCCTTTTACTATTAACTTTTATCCTATTTCCACATTTAGTCCCTTAACCTCAATTCTTAGCACACTAAATCCTAACCAAACGATTTTCAATATTTAGCACTTTTAGTCCTCTAACAATTAGTAACCATCAAATTCCTAACAATTAAACAAATAATCCTTAGGGTATCACATCAAAACCAATACAAAGCAACAATGTGACAGAAAATATGCAAGTACAAATTTGTAAAAAAATTTGTAAAAAATGTTGTGTCTCCCCCTCAACATTTGTTCAAAAATGAATAAAGACAATTTTGAAATGAACAAAATGTTGAATGGGAATTTGTACTTGCACACATTTTTTTTTTTTTTTTTTTTTTTTTTTTTTTTTTAAGATGTTATTGACAAGATAGTTTGGATGTTTGACTCAAGTATTAGTTTTTGAGAAAGTTTGACAATTCTTGAGGAGTCAAACATCGCATTCCAATTTGGTGAACCAATTTCACAAAACGTTCATGAGGTAAAGCCTTCGTGAAAAGATCCGCCAATTGGTGTTCCGTTCCCACGAAATACAACTCAACGGTACCCTGCTCCACATGTTCTTTGATGAAGTGATATCTGAGAGCGATGTGTTTGGACTTGGAATGCTGCACGGTGTTGCATGAGATAGCAATGGCACTCTTGGAGTCGCAGTACATCGGGATTTTGTTGAATATGTACCCATAGTCCATCAGTTGTGATCGCATCCAAATGATTTGAGCACAACAGGCAGACATGGCTACATATTCTGATTCCGTGGATGATAGATACGTACAATCTTGCTTCTTGGACTGCCAGGACACCAGCTTATCACCGAGGAATTGAACACCACCAGATGTACTCTTTCTTGTATCAATACATCCCGCATGATCCGCATCTGAAAAAGCAGTTAGTGCAAAACCAGAATCCTTTGGATACCAGATCCCCAAATTAATGGTTCCCTTGATGTATCTAAGGATTCTTTTAACAGCAGATAAATGTCTTTCTGTTGGGTTAGATTGATAGCGAGAACACAGGTATGTGGCAAATACAACATCCGGTCTGCTAGCTGTGAGATACATAAGAGACCCAATTATACTACGATAATTTGTAGGATCAGTGGGTTTCCCATGTAAATCAGCATCTAGCTTCGGGGATGAGGAGGCCATTGGGGTGTTATAGGTGTCACTAGTTGTCATGCCATGCTTCTTTAATATCTCTTGTGCATATTTAGACTGACTCAAGAATATACCACGAGGTGACTGGTGAACTTGCAAGCCTAGGAAAAAGTTTAATTCACCGATCATGGACATCTCAAAGTTTTGTTTCATAAGTTTTGCAAAAGCGTTTGAGTACTTTTTATGGGTAGACCCAAAAATGATGTCATCCACATAAATTTGTACGATGAGAATGTCCTCCCCGTGTTTTTGTATAAACAGAGTCGGGTCCACAGATCCTTTAGTAAAATGATTAGCAAGCAAGAATGCAGCAAGTTTATCGTACCATGCCCTCGGGGCTTGTTTAAGGCCGTAGAGAGCTTTCTTAAGCCTGTAAACATGTTGTGGATGTTCTGGATCGACGAAGCCCTCTGGTTGTGAAACATACACCTCCTCACGAAGTTGTCCGTTCAAAAATGCTGTCTTCACGTCCATTTGATAAACTGTGATGTTTTTATGAGCCGCGTACGCCAGGAACATTCTCACTGCCTCTAGCCTAGCCACTGGAGCAAAAGATTCCTCAAAATCAATTCCCTCTTCTTGGCTATACCCTTTAGCAACCAACCGAGATTTGTTACGAATAACCACTCCCTCTGCATCCAGCTTATTTTTCCAAATCCATTTTAATCCCACAACATAAACTCCATCCGGTTTTTCAACGAGTTCCCAAACTTCTAATCTCTTGAACTGATCCAACTCTTCTTGCATTGATTCAATCCAATTGTCGTAAGTCAAGGCCTCTTTGATATTTTTCGGTTCAGCTTGACAAACGGTGAGAGCGTATATGCAGGTTTCACCATCTGTGTGGAGTTTCTGTCATGTCATAGCTGGTTTATCTGGATCGCCAATCACATTTACTAACGGATGATCCCTTGTCCATTTATGAGTTGATGGGTAGTGTTGAATGTTGTGATGATGATATGACGGGTCCATATTGCTCGAGGATGATTCTCCGGTATCTGGAACAGTTGGTGGTGGAGCAAATGGATTAAAGAAGGCGTTCCCGTCATATCCTGAGGGTGGTGGAACATTGTTAGAAATGGGGGATGAATCTTCAGCTGCTGGTTGAGGTGTTTTCTAAATTGATGATGATTGTTCAGGTTGTGGTGCATCGTCAGCAACTACTGTAGAGGTAGATGCTGATGGATCAGGTGCTTGATTTGGAAGTTGTTGAGCAGCGGAACTGGTGGAAGCATCTGATGCACTAGTAACACGAACGTCATCGAACATAGGTGCAAACAAATCTTCCAGATCCTTCCTCTTGAAAGGTAGGGTTGCAGATGAAGATTCAGGGAAGTTAAGACGGTTGTGTGCGGGTTCCAAGCGGTCTTGCTCAGAAGCCATTTCGGTGAGTTCATCAAAATTAGCGTGTATGGTTTCTTGAATGTCCCCAGTCCGATGATTCCAAATACGATATCCCTTGGAGTTCTCACAGTAGCCAACAAAGATCCCAATATCTGCTTTAGCCTTAAGTTTACCAAGATCATCCTTATCGTTCTTTGGATAACACAAAGCTCCAAAGACGTGAAAATGGTTGATGTTTGGTTTTCTCCCTTGTATAAGCTCATATGGTATTTTGATATGTCTTTTGGTGATCATGGCACGGTTCTGAGTATAACAAGCAGTATTTACAGCTTCAGCCCAAAGATAATCCGGTAATTGAGCATTGATCAACATAGTTCGAGCTGCTTCCACGAGCGTTCGGTTTCGTCTTTCAACTACACCATTTTGTTCCGGAGTGCGAGCTATGGAAGTCTGATGAACAATCCCATGTTTCTCTGTGAAATCCCGAATGAGTTGATTTTTAAATTCAGTCCCGTTGTCTGTTCTAATGATTCGGACGGTGTTGCGGACTTGAACTTGAATCTTTGTGAGAAACGTGATGAGGATAGACGGAACTTGATCTTTTGTTCGAAGGAAATAGACCCAAGTCCATCTTGAATAATCATCTACGATTACCAGAATATACTTCTTCCCGTTAATACTCTGAACGCGCATCGGACCACATAAATCCATATGAAGCAGTTGTAGGACATGGTCTGTGTTGTGTTCTGTTTTGGGAGGAAAATGAGCACGATGACTTTTCCCTTGTTCACAAGCAGAACACAAGTGATCCTTGGCATATCTGAATTTTGGAAGACCGTCAACTAATTTCTTCTTGGCAAGATCAGTCATGGTTTTAAAATTGAGATGAGACAATCTTTTGTGCCATAACCAAGCTTTCGTGGGATGAGCCTTGGAGAGTAAACAAATAGGAGAAGAAGCTGTCATGCCGTCAAAGGAGATTGAATACAGACTTGTTCCGCGTTTCCCTTTCATAAGGTCGTTCCCTTGAAGATCACGAATAAAGCATGTTTTCTCCCTGAATGCTACTTCCAAGTCTCCATCGCAGAATTGTCCTACCGAGAATAAATTATGACCGAGACCTTCAACATAATACACACGGCTTATTTCGATGTTCCCATTAATATAATCCCCATAGCCCATAATTGCAGGGAAGTGATCATTCCCGAATCTGACCGTTCCGATAAACTTTGCAACAAAGTTCTGAAGAAGTTTGAGATTGCCGGTCATATGTCGGGAGCACCCGCTATCAACAATCCAGAGGACGATTTGAATCACCTGCATCACACACATTGGAAACAGGTGGAGAATTGATAACGGTTGGATCCGCTGGGTTAGTTACACAAGAGGTTAGTATTTTAGGTAACCATTTAAAATCAAAAGTGTTCTGTAACCAGCGTTGCCAGGTCCAACTAGTCTCTGCCTTTTTCCTAAGGTATGCACTAGGTGACTTTTTGGTCTTGGATTGGGGCTTTTCTATTTTCTTCTCAGAAACATCTAGTGGAGGCATTCCTAAAATGGATTTTGCAATGGTTTTAAGCCTAGAGGAAGCGCCACTAGTTCGTTTCTTTCTCTTAGTCAGCAAAGTTTTAGCAACACACTTTGTATGATCACCAGATAGTATGCTATGACGACAAAAGACACAAGTAGCATCAACCAAAACATCTTCATTAATATTTAAAGAGTTATCATTTGTTACATCATTCTTAGAACTAGACTCTGATAAGTGCAACTCTATTCCTGATGTTACATTTATTTTATTCAAACTACTTTCTGGAACTTCTTCAGACTTAGACACTTCCTTCCTAGATTTCTTGACTCTATTCTTCCTCTGTTTCTTGTGAGTCTTGGAATGGTTGATCTTAGAGGTGGTTTCTAGTCCTGTGGAAGTACAAGTAGTTGAATTAGTGGTTGTTTCAGATGCTTGAGTATGTTCTTTGTCCACTTCATACATTCCTGGAGCAATCTTATGAATGTTTGCTTTGCTCTTGTCTAAAACTCTGATCTTCTTCTTCAAATCAATAATGATGTGTTGGAACTCTTGATTTTGTGAGTCTAATTTCCGGTTTAGGTAGACTGTGTCATTTCTGTTTTGAATAACTTTATCCAAATCTTTTTCATTTTGAAACAGTTTAACTTTTAAAAATGCTTTTGTTTCTTTGTTCTGTTCATGACTGTCTTGAAATGATAGAGATTCCATGAGATTTTGAAATTTGAGTTCAAATTCAAGACTTCGTTTTTGACACCAGTCCAACCTTTTTTGAAGATGAAAAACTTTGTTTTCCACATCACTATTGATCTGTCGAAGATTCTCATTCTCATGTACCAGATTATCAATTTCCATATTCAACATCTTAATATCTACAGCATGATCATTCACAATTAAAGCATTACCAGATTCATAGAGCGAATTCATAATCACAGAGACCACGTCATAACACAAGACTTTTTCCAAGAGTCGATCATTTTCTTTTGCTAAAAATTTCTTTTGAAGTTTTTGACGTTGAACCTTGTCATCTTTAGCTTTGAAAATGGATTTCATAGATGCTAGTTCTGTATATAACTCCTCTTCCCATCTTGTTGCACCCTTTTTCAGATTTCTGACATGAGGAAGAATTTTCTTTTGAAGAATCTCCTTCTTTTCTTTCTGAACAGGAGAAAGAAAAGACGAGATAGGAATTTGAGAACTGAACTCAATTTCATTCTCCAAACGAGAAATGTCATCCATAAATGTCTGAAAATATCGAAGAACCCGACATTCTTTAGGCATTTGTGGATCAACAGGATCCTCTGTCAAACAATCTTTAAATTGTACACCAGTCGTAGGATCAGAAGTTATAGACGAGGGAGCACTTATGTTTGTGTATGTTAACGTTTGTTCTGGATGATCCTTAGGAGGAACAAATGATTTGCTCAAATGAGGTCGTGCATTATAATCGTAATGTACTTTTGAAAACTTTGTTTGTGACTTTGATCGACCCTCAATCTTGTTTTCAAGAAAATCAGTTTCTTCATCAACAGAATACATAACAACACGTTGAAAGGAATCATCTAACAGAAATGTTGCATTGTATAACTTAGGATTCTCTTTGAGTGCTATGTGTAATTTGCGGGGTGTATCACTGCCAAGTGCAAAACTTACTCCTTTAGGACTTGGTTTTACAACATTTTTCTGAATTTTTGTTACAGAATTACCCGTTTTATACACAATGTTTTGAAAATCTTTGAGTTTGGTTTCCAAATCTAGAATTTGATCAAGATACGAGTCAACACATTTCCTAGTGGCTTTCTTTTCTTCAAGAAGATCCTTCTGAGATGCAGAAAGCTCAGATTGAGTTTTCAACAGCTCAGAATTTAAAGTATCAATTTGAATTTTAAATGCAAGTTGATCCTTTTCTTTCTGAGAGAAAAACTCAGCTTTGGCAATGGTTAGCTCACGAACTTGACTTTCTAAAGTTTGAACTTTTACATACTCTTGTTGGAAAGCCGTTTCAAAACCTTTTTCACGTTTATCTTGTTTTAGATATCCGGAAAGTTGTAATTTATAACACTCATTATCCTTTGTTAACACTGCAATTTTCTCTTTGAGCTTCTGATTGATGTCATTGCATTTTTCTATTTGTGACTGGGTGGTCAATAACAAAGCCTGTAATTCCGAATCTTGATCATTCAAATGATCTTTTTGTTCAAGATGATCACAATTAGCATCATCGATGAGATCATCAAAGGAAACAACTGTTTTATCATCATCAAATGATACAACCGTGTTAACTTGATTATCGGATGGTGATGAAAATAACTCATTTTGAACAAAAGTTTCGTTTGTAGATGAAGATAGAGAAGGTGAAGCAATTTCATGAATAAGACATGTAGGATCAGGTACCTGAGAAAGACCATCAGTATCATATACTGGGCCTGACTCGGACATATTCATTTCATGCATGTTAGCCATAAGCATGACTGCAGCGTTTGCCTCAAGGTCTTCCATCTCATCATCTGATTCTACATTTGCCATAAAACTTTGATCATTTTGAGTCATCATCCCAGCAGCTCTTTCATCTTTGAGTGCCATCATAAGAGCCTCTTTGTGATATTGACTGCCCATTGTTCTCGGCTTTGGACAAGCATTAGCCATATGACCGTTCCCCCCACAATTGTAGCATGTGATAGACGTATTAGCAATGCCTTTCTGACCATTCCCAACATTCGAATTTCCTCTCTGAACATTCCCCATACTATTTCTGTTTGCCCCTGCAGTATTGAACCAATTTCCTCCTGATTGAACCCTTTGATTACCATATCCACGATTTCCCGAACCATATCTGCCTGAAGACCTATTTTGAATTTCAACTCTGCCATCATGAACAACTGCCTGATTCCTGGTATTTGAAGATGAACGAAGACGGTTGTTGGATTTGGTGAATCTGCCAAATGCGTTAGCAATCAATCCAAATGCTTCATTAAGTGAATTGAAAGCATCCTCTTCTTCATCATGATCTGCATTTGAGTACAGCATTGAATCGGTGTTGTTGTATGGAACCAGCTGATTATCAGAGTATTGTTGTGGTGCTTCATAAGGAATGATTTGATTATGAGGTTGGGGTGGAATGCTTGGTTGAAAAGATGAGTGTCCAAATTCCTGTTGTGGTAAAGAGAAGTTAGATTGAGCAACGAGAGCAAGTGAATTTGGTGTTGGTGCTGGTGTAAAACCTCCTCGTGCTGCAATTTCTTTATCTACTTCTGATTGATGTTGTCGGAGGTAATCATACATGAGACCATATTTGACATCACCAATTTTCTTTGTCTGCCTCACAAAAGTTGCATATTTTTGCCATTCAGGACCAAGGCATCCAAGGAATTTGGAGTTGATAGCAATCTTTGGTAACTTTATATCATGACGATCAAGATTGTTGATAATGTTGGTGAAACGGTGGTAGTAAGATTCAATGGTCTCCCCTGGTTCCATGATGAAGTGAGTGTACTCCATATATAACTTGGACTCAAGATCTTCTTGGTTTAACTCTGTTCCTTCCATGAGAAGATGAACATGTTCCCACATATCTTTGGCTGTCTTTTGAGCATCAATACTTCGGTAGATAGGATTGGGAATTCCTTGAAGTATGAAAGACATAGCCAATTGGTTTGCTTCTTGCTGTAATGTTTGCTTAGTTGTGTAGTTGGCAACCGGAATGGGTGTGGATGTTTCTTCTCTCTCTGCAGTTGCTGAAACCACAGTAGCTGAAATGGGATAGGGTCCTTCTTCAATGACCTTCTTGAGATACTGACCATGGGGTTTTTTCAGTTCAACGAATCTGAGGAATCTACTAGCCCATTGCACGTAGTTACCCGGAGTTAGCATTGGTGGAGTTTCTTGACTTCCAGCTTCATGACGTGATTGCTGACTACTTATTGCTTCACACATCTTGTTAAACCAATGAGGTTCTCTGGAGTATGATGAATAATTCTGCAGTTGTTGATTCTGTTGCATGATTTGTTGTGGGGATACTTGTGGTGGAGAGAGAAATTGATGCTGTTGAACGAAGGCTTGTTGTTGATGATACTGAGGATGATTTTGTTGTTGTTGAGGATGTTGCTGTAGCTGATAGTAGTAGTTGAAGTGAGGTGGTTGAGACATTTTCTTGGATCTTTAGATAATTAAGATGTGTTTTAAGATTTATGATGTTTGATTTTTAAGTTTACTTAATGTTCTTAGTCCAATTGCGAGAAGCACTGTTTGAATTGCGAGAGAATCTGAATTGCGATAAAGGTTGTCCAATTGCGAGAGACTTGAGTAATTCCTAGAGATTTCTCAAATGCGATAGAAAATTGTAATTGCGAGAAACAATGTCAATTGCGATAGAACTTAGCAATTGCGAGAGATAACTCTGAATTGCGAAAGATCAAGCAATTTCGAAAGATTTTTCAAAATTACAATTTCGATCACGTTCTCAAACTTTTATACAAAAGTTGAGAATAATTCCGAGTCGAGGTAGTTTCACACTCTTTTACAAAGAAGGAAACACCGAGTACCAAATCCAAAGAATCTGATGAATTGCGAGAAATCCTTAAACCAGTCCAATTGCGAGAAACCCTGAAGCGAGCAATTCCGAGAGACCCTTGTTACCAAATGCGAGAAACCCTTGAATTGTTGCAGACCAATTGCGAGAAACCCTTCTTCTTCGAATTTTAACCCAGAACGTTGTACAATGATGAAAAACGTAAATCTAATGATTATTAACTATTAATACCACGAATTTGCACCAAATTTTACCACGTTAACGTTTTAAAAAACGAAGATTTGATGAAAAGGATTAAACAAAGATTTGCAAAACTCACTTTTTTCCACACTTTTGACGCAAATGAACTTCAAAACTGACGTAAACTATTCAAACCAAAAGAAATACCGATTAGATTTATTCTTAAAACACTAATCCTAAATATCTTTGGCGTATGATACCACTTGTAGGTCACTATAATGATCTCAAACACACACTCTCGTAAATGACTTTAATCAAACACACGATCTACTACTTATCTAAATATTAAGCTACGTATGGAAATAGTAAAGACAATCTAAATACAATAAGCTGAAATAAGAGAAATAAGAATAGAAGAATAAGATGGAAGGTTTTCACTTAATTCGATTCACACACAAGCATAGCTTCCGCACATACATAAGAAAACCAACAATACAAATGAATCCCTTGCCTTGTATTTATAGGCAATGGGAGGGGGAATCATTCTAAGAATATTCCCTTCCATGTGATAAGGATAAATTAATTAACATGACCGGTCCAAGGACTACTATTGAACCGGTCCATAAATACAAACAATATAGTCCTAATTGTGCAACATTAATTAAATGAACAAGACTTGTAAAATATTTAAAACGTGTTCCTAACAATACCAAATAAACTCCGTGATCACTTGACATTCCAAGTCCAAATACTTAGCTGTTATGACTTTTTAGCCGACATTTTCCTTTAGGTTCTTGTGGTTGATTTACAGAGTGCTCATTAGAAGGAACATCAATCCGTGATGAAGATGATTCTCCAGAACTCGGGTCTGGAGATGAAGATGATTCTCCAGAACTCGGGTCTGGAGTAAGATGATGGAGGAGGGGTTCATAATCAATCACGGGAGGTAGAGTTCCATGAATTTGTTCTTCAACACCTTGATAGACGGTGGAACATATAGTGTTGAAGAAACTTGTTTTGCACGGCTCCTGAACTGATGTATTCAGGAGCCGTATGACCATTTCTCAGACATCAACCATCATGTCGTTTATTCACTCTTCTCCCCCTCAAAAATTGCATATGAATGCCATTTTTGATTAAGCGAGTGAATAAGAATACCATCAATGGTAAGTAGATCCACTTGATAACTAACATCTTGTTTATTCACCCTTCTCCCCCTCAAAAATTGCATATGACTGCCATTTTTGATTGAACGAGTGAAATAAAAATATTCTCCAATGTACGTTGATCCACTTGATGACTGAATGAACATGGGAAGACCATGAAGCTTGTTGATGAGAATGGTCATAAATGAGAAGATTTCTCTTCTTCTGAAGATAAAGCGCACTTAAGCGTACACTTTTCTTTTCTTTGATGAATGGGGCTTGAAGAGATGTCAGCAGACGCCATAATGTTGACATTGAGGCCCGAGGCTTGAACTGAAGTGTTCAAACGTCATTATTGATGAAGAACGAGGCCTGAACTGATGTGAACAGACGTCATAGTCGTTGAAGAACGAGGCCTGAACTGATGTGAACAGACGTCATTATCATTTCCCCTCATATGTTGTGAGCAGCCTGAGTCCAAATGTCAAAGGACAATCCGTACGACCTGCATTTGAAAACCGACAAAAATAGAGAGTTTGGAGTGTCGGATCCCCAATTTAAGTTGGGGTCAAGTTGGTTAGTGGGAACATAATCATCATTCGCCCGAGTCTCAGAAGGAGTTGGAATGCTAGTGGAAGTAGACCTAATTAAAGGGCACTGTTCTCCTACAGGAAATTTCCTTCTAGTTGGCTTCCATTGACGTACAGGCACTACTTTAGACTTAGTTATCCTAGTTAAAGGGCACTGTTCTCCTAAACTGAATTTCCTTCCAGTGGGCTTCCATTGGTAACCAACATTAGCAAACATATTTCCTGTTGCTTTCCAAGTTTGCTTAATTTCTCTAGCTCTCCAAACTTTCTTAACTGGGGGTTTGTTGGACAACTTCAGAAATTTCTCAACACATTTATCATGATTATGCGAAATTAAGCATTCATTACATGTTTTGCAAAGTGAATTAGGGTTTGAATTATGATTCTTTTTGCTCAATTCTGACTTATTGTTCCTCATGTGGTCTTCTACTTTCTTCTTAGGAACACTTTTAGCTGGTGAAGTCCTAGAATTCTTTATGTTTATCCTAGGTTTTGACTCGCTAGCTTTAGCGTCACTATTAACTCCTATAGAGGAACTGATGGGAATCTTAGTCTTTTTCACTTCTGGTTGCTGAACATGTTTTGATGTGCTGGGATCTGAAGTTTCCAAGGGTACCTCAAAGGTTACATGCTTGTTCTTGGGCATCATGGAGGATGCAACAAATCTATCTCTTTTGTTATCAACCTTAGGCCTCGTGCCAATGACATATTCTAGGAATTCCTATGACCTTTTAGTGAGCAAGCAGGCATCCACAAGTGCTTTGTCAAGTGGTTTTTCTATTCTATCCTCCTCTACGACCTCACGGAGTGCATCAAGACTATCCTTAAGGTGATTGAGATATATTTGATGGACAGGCCTATTATTCCTAAGGGGAGGTGGAATAGGCACAACATCAACATCATACTTTCTAACAGCAGAAACCTTTGGTGCAACACAATCACAAGTGATAATTGGCATTTTCCCTTTCACTTGAGTCTTCAGATTCTCAATTTCATTTAACAAAGAAGTTATCTTTTCATAGTGATTATTTCGTGTGACTTTGATTGAATCATATAAATCTTTGTAATGTTGTTTGATCTTTGAATTTTCAGCTCGAAAGCACTCATTTTCATAGTGTACTTTGTTAATGGTGTCTTGATATTGAAAATTCTGAGAATCTGAAGACGATGGTTTATGGGAGCCATATGCTTCACTCTTATTAGCTTTTAACTGGGCAATTTGAGCCCTCAATTGTCGAATCGTGTTGGTGTGAGCTTGAATTTTCTCATCCATTTTGTTTAATTCAAAATACGTATCAAATTCAGGAGCATCCGAAGATGTCTTGAACTTCGATAGTTTGCATCTTTCTTCTAAGTGTTGATATTTTAATTGTAAATTAAGATAGTCAACCTCTAGTTTTGAAAAATGTTTGACCATGTTATCATGGTCATCATTTTGAATTTTTTCTTGTAATTTCAAATTCTCCCCCTCAAGCTCAACAACACGATTCTGGGTAACATTCAAAGCCATAGAATACTCATGAAATTGACAAGCAGATAATGCAGAATCAGTAGCAGTATAAAATACATCTTGTGCAATACATCTAGCAATCAAATTCTCATTGGAGATGAGAATGTTCTTTCTTTCAATCTCACGAGTCTTAAGTTCTATCACATTTTGAGTTACCTCATTTTCCATATCTTTAAACACTGCTTTCATTTCATTTACTTCTGTTTTAAGGGTATTTTGCATCCTTTCAAAATGTTCAAAACACCTTTCTCCCTCAGTTATTCCTGTTGGTGTAATTCTCTTCTTACATGTTTTATCAAAATCAGCAAATAGTTGACAAAGTACATATATGCTAATTAAGGTTTTACATTCAGTGGGAAGAGTCAAAGGAACCAAATGTCTAGGTGTATTGGGAGGATACACCGTCGCAGCAGCAATTTTCCTAAGGGATGGGGTTTTGGCTTCAAGCTCATCAGCTTTTCTCTTTTCAGTATCATACTTCCAAAATATTTGTTCAGGCGTTAACTTCTTTTGAGGTGCAAACACAGTCAATCGATTCTCCTTATTATAATCATGGGGTTTGACTATTACTTGCTTGTCTATGCATATGGGATCTTTCATTTTCTCATTCATTCTTTCTCTATTTCTCACTTCTATTTCATCACTCTCTTTCAAAGATAAAACCTCAGGTGGGGCATGACTAGGCATAATCATCACATTGGCATCATATAAGGCAGGTTGGGCTACTTTAGCAATCCTAAGGAGAGCTAATTTAGGTTCACCTACATTACTTTCACTATGCTTATCACTCAGCTTTCTGTGCTTCTGAATCATTTGAGCAGTCTGTCTGGTTTGGTCTTGGGTGTACAACTTGTTTTCAAGCTTATTCTTTAAGGTTTTAAGTCTGGAGAAATCATTTAAGAGTTGTGTTTCTTTTTCTTTGAATCCTTGTTTTAGTGTATTTACATGCTCTTGGGCCTCCTGTTTCTGTTTAACTGTTTGGACCAGCTGATATTTCAAAGTACTCAACTCTTGTTTTAATGTTTCTTCCCTTACATTACGCTCTGTTATAAGTGTACACATTTGACTTTCCATTTTCTGCTCACGTTCAGTTAGTACAAACTTAGCACGTTGTTCATAAATGGCCACTTGATCTTTATAGATGTTAAGTTGGGTGGTTATTGAGCCTTCAGGGACAAATTCAGTGTTCTCATGCAGCACATAATCATCATTTAGAATAAAAGATGCACAACTAGGTACAACAGATGCTTCATTGTGTTTCACATACTGATCATATGGGATAACATCGTTATTTCCCATATTAGCAATATCTGACTCAACAACGTTTGTCTGTTGTACTTTGATGGGAATCTTTTGTTCATGCAACACATTATCATCATTAATAATAGAAGATACCCCACTAGGTTCAGCTGACGCTTCATTGTGTTTCCTATGTTGCACGTTGTTCATAGCAGTATCTGACTCAACAACGTTTGTCAGTGGCTGATGAAGCTCTTTCTCTTGAAAATTCGGGCAAACAAAATCCCTATTTGCACTAGCATACTCAAACACGTTTATCTGTTGTACATCATTGGGAATCTTCTGTTTGTCAATCATGCCATACAATTTGAGCACCTCAGCAATGACTGAATCCGAAGTCTTTGACATGATATGAATGATCACGGGATTTTACAAGTCTATGATTTAAACGTAGAAATAGTTTCTTTCGTAGGATTTTACTAAAATCAAGAATAAACCGTGATTTGATTACTTGAATGTGTTATGATGAAAGTTTGGAAGACTTGGTGATCTGTTGTTTAGTTGTGATTTGGCTTGGTTGATGCAAGTTGTTACGGTGAAATTTTGGGTCTGAAAACTTAAAACCTCAATAACTTCATTTTGGAGCGATTTCAGGCTTCGAAAGTTGGGTTCATGTCTTTCTCCTTGGTCTCACGGTCGTTTTGACAGGTCGTGGGCTGAAAACGGGGTTACGGTTCAAAAGTTATAGCCATTTGAAGTTTTGACGTAAAAAAATCAACTTTGGTCAAACCGCAACTGTTCAAATCGCAACAAGTCAAGTCACAATTTGTCAAATCGCAACAAGTCAAATCGCAATTAACCAAATCGCAATAAGTCAAATCGCAACTAGCCAAATCGCAATATGTCAAATCGCAACAAGTCAAATCGCAACTTGTCAAAACGCAATAGATCAAATCGCAACTTGCACAACAGTGACTCAAATCTCAAAGATCAAATAGCAACCAGAATGCTCAAATCGCAATAGTCAAATCGCAACCGAAACCACCCAAATCGTAACCACAACCGGACAAAACAGGCAAATCGCAAGACACTAGTGGACAAAGCAGTCGCTGTCTTGCGATTTTGTCTTCTTTCCTATTTTAAGTATAATGCCAAATCGCAATGAAGAACACACACCGAGGAGCAAATCGCAGCCAAGAAATATCACTCAAAACCTCTCGAATTCACTCTAACTTCTAATAAGCGATTGAAATAAGTAATCCAACTACAAAACCTAGCTTATACAACACTTTTGAACATGAAAGTACAAGCCTTTTAACAGATTTAACCAGAAATAAGCCGAACCAATGATGTTTCTTAGAGTACTATTCGAACCAAAAAACCAACCATAAAACCTAAGAAATCCGTGAACATGTAATCATATGAACCTAACCATGGCTCTTGATACCAATTGTAAGATACTCAAACACTAAACACTTGTGGTTCTTGTGATTCTTGGCCGAATCTTTAGAGAGAGAAAGGGATGAGAGGAAGTGGAACCTTTAGAGAGAGAAAGAAGGAAATATTAGATTGAGATGAATGAAAGGTCCAACCCTCTCCCTAGGTGGAGAGGGGTATATATACTGTCACATATTATGCCCTGGATTTACCTGTTAATGGCAGCGGAATTGAATACCTTGGTGTGACTTTCATGGCGTCTCATACAATGGATATATTGAACGACCTAAAGTGTCGTTTTGAAAATACACGTTTGATCATAAATAAAATCAGAGTTTACAAAACATAGGTCCCAAATGATGTTGCAAGTTTAAAAACAAAACCATAGTAGATCAAACGGTTACATAAGTGCATGAAAATAAGTGATGCAAGTCGACCCCGCGACTCCAAGATGGTCCAATGCATGCCCACATGATAGCTAATAACCTGAAAATACATTGCTAAAAACGGTCAACATAAAGTTGGTGAGAGTTCATAGGTTTAATAAAATGAAGTTATACGATAGCCACAAGTATAAAGTGTATGACATAAGTCACATAAAAATGATTGTACAATAGCCTTAAGCTCATGACCCCGACGCTGTGACTGAATTCTTTGGAGCCCCTGGGAGTGTTTTGCCAGACACTCAAATGAAAAGACATGAAATGCATCCGCTATCGGTTGCTGGTCAAAGCCAACACGGATGGAGGCGTCACCCTCGATAGATCTATCCACTCACTCTCGCTTACAGGTAAATTAACGGTTCATGATTATATGGGGACTTTCAATTGGCAACAAGGTAACTTAATCTATGTACAGGAAGTCTGATACTTTGGCTCGTATGGAAAACAGTTGCAATGTATTCTCCCCCGTGGGATTTGAAAACAATAATAAAATGTATACGGGGCTATGAAAACTCACCTGAAGTGATGATACAACAATGCTATGAAATCGGAATACTTGGAATAATTGAAATACTGGAACACTTGGAATACTTGGCAATAACAAGGCGCGAACACTAGCCGCTACCTAAAATGAATGCATGAATACTACTTGAGATCATGAAGCAATGTAGTGCATGTACATGTATATGTAACCTATACCACTCGTCATTTGAAAATACTAGTTATCGTTGATATGTAAAGTTTTTCCAAAACTTGATATAAATATGTTAACTTGCTAACGTAAAACTAGTCGTGTAATAATGTGTATAAAACGTTCGTGTTAGTCTTGGCGTTTTGAAAACCTTGAAATGTCATATGGTAGTCGCGTTAATAAACCTTTTATCGTATGTGTTCCAATGGGTAAGAGATACGGTTCTCCATGGTCGTTATGTGAAAAATATAGTTTCTAGTACGTAAACATTTTCCCATTAAAAAGCTGTCAACAATTAGTGTGAATTATCTATGTTTAAACGCGTGTATCTTGTTCGTTATTAGCTTGTTTTCGACGTTCTTTATATCCGTGGTTTCGTAAAAATAAATGCTAACACATTTTTAGTAGCTTGGTTCATCTAGGTTTCGTCAAACGCCGCAAATAAGCCGTCAAATGCTACCAAACAGCATGCAGTTTTTCCGGAAAATAGTTTTCGTCGTTAAACTTGTAAAAATCATATCTCCTTCGTTATTAACTCGTTTTTATCCCCGTTTTCGGCCACGGCTTCGTCTCGGAATGTATTTTCTAAATATTTGGCCAAAAATAATCCCAAACCCACTGAGTTTCCCACGTTTTCATTTTAGAGACAGTAGGTTTTTATATGTTTCAAAAATGAGTGTTCCTAGTTTATATCTAATCCAAAACCATCCAATCTACAACCAAACAACTCTCAATCCTACCATACACCTTCTTAGGGTGTCATGGGTTCCTAAACATCCTCATCCAAGTTAATCTACCAAGGATCTAAATATATAACACATCTAGGGCTTAAAAGTGGTAAAAGTATAAATAGAGTGGTAAAGGCTAACATATGCATATAGATCTTGCATAAAAATGATATGAACATGATATTAACTTGGTAATATTATGAAAATGAGTTTTGTACACTTACTTGAAAGATTAGTGAGAAAAAGAGGATGAAAACCTAATTACACCTTGAGTTTTTATTTCAAAACCCTAAAAGGAGTACTAGATGGACTTGATTATGTGTTGATCTTGAAAAATTGATGAATCTTGCTTGTGTTTTGATCCTTGGCCGAGCACAAAGAAGAGAGAAAGGAAGAAGAGAAACTTTTCTAGTTCTTGAACTTGTATGTGTAGATTATGTGTAAAAAAATGAGATATAATCCTTAAGTAGTAGACAATATCTAGGTAAGCAATTAATGAAGGATGGGAAGTTGCATATTTTGGGGGATAGGGGAGGGGGGGCTGGCGTGAAACAAGGGGAGGGGGGGGGGCCATGTTGGGTGATGATTATTTATAAAGATTGTGTAAGATTTGTGTAGTTTTAATTAGTTTTAAGTGTAACCGGGTACCGTGTTTGCTAGAAATAAAATTTAACGGTGTTAATCGGGACTTGACGAAGTCATAAAAATTGTAAAAATATGTTGGGCACAAGTATTGGGTGTTCGGGTAATTATTGTTTAGTTTTTACAAAAACCGTCGTAATTATATTAAACATACGATATAAATTAAATAAATTTGCAAAATACCGGGTAAATGAATTTTAAAATTTTCTTGATATTAAAATGAGTATAAAAATATGTCGGGACCATCGTGGGGTTTGTCGGACGTGTTAGTCATATTTATTGATCGCGCGTTGACGTTTTAATTAAAAGTAATTATACGTAATACGTCGAATGTAACAAAAATATTAATTTGATAAACCTACGAGTGGTATAGTATGAAAATGGAAATCTGATGATATGCAGACTATTCCTAGTCCGTATGCAGTGTTCCTACTGATGATGCATGAATTTCGCAATCAAACCAAACCGGTTACGCGAACATGAATACCCGTAAACTACGTTTACGCTGAAATGAATAATGAACATGAATAGTGATTCCCTCCCGGGGATGAATAGTGTCACATGAATAGTAAAATTCCTGAACGCTTCTCGAAGTCTCAAACTGACTCCAAAAACGATGAATAGTGAAATGATGAATAGTGATTGGTGAATAGTAAATGATGAATAGTAACTGATGAATAGTGAATTGTCGTGGTTAGGAAAGTGACCTGAAATCTCGGGTTGTTACAGTCGCCCCTCCAAAAGGGAATTCAGTCCCTGAATTCAAATGTTGTTGGTTTCGGAAGCAGGCTCGGGAAAAAGATGTGGATACTTGCGTCGCATTTGGTCTTCTCGTTCCCAAGTAAACTCGGGTCCTCTTCGAGAATTCCAGCGAACTTTCACGATAGGAATTCGACTCTGCTTCAATTGTTTGACCTCACGGTCCATGATTTCAACGGGTTCTTCCACAAAATTAAGCTTGTCATCTAGTTGAATTTCTTCGAGTGGAATAACGGACGACTCGTCGGAGAGACACTTCTTGAGGTTTGAAACATGAAATGTGTTATGAACGTTGCTGAGTTCTGACGGAAACTTAGGTGTGTATGCCAACTGACCGGTTCTAACTAGAATCTGAAATGGTCCAATACCGAGAGCTCAGTCTATCGGGTTACCAAAAATTGTATCATGCCTTTCCAAGGCAAGGCTTTCAATCATAGTTCGTGCTTTTACTTGAATCTAGGAGGTTCGTTGTTCAAGGGTATCAATTTCGTATGATGTGCATCATGCATCGACCTAACTTCCATTGTTTTCTCATTTCTTGTAACTGATTCTTGACTTGTGAAATTTCCTTTGTTGTCTCCCGGTTTAGTTCTAGGTCCGTGAATTTAACTTTCCAAATTCGATATATAAATATGTATATGGTCACTTCGGCCATAGGGTGTCTTAAATGGTGCCTTTATATATTCCCGTGATGGTTATTTTTGCTGATGATGAAATTCGTCAATACTCGAAAGATTATCCTAATCCATTCAAAGTTGGTTATGTGGTGTTGAATACATCCTATAGTGCTCAGGAAGTTCTCTTAAGGATTCGTCGAGCTAACGATGGTAGAGCGTGTATATCCGATTAGAAAAGGAATATCTTAAGGGATTGCTAGAAATCTGAGGGGTATCGTCTATCCTTTCGCCGTTTCTATGTCAAAAAAAATATCCTTCATAATGTAGAGTCTCTCCTAGAGAAGTCAATGGTGCAAATTCAACTTAATGGCTGAGTGAGTGATGAGTGATGTAAGTATCCGGTGGGAGTTTGTTAAAAGGGGTGTTCATGAAAAATTCTATTTGTTTACAAAGCTTTTGAATGAAGATTGTTATTAATAATTTCTGAAAATGTGACTATTTTCTTCACGGCATAGTTCCTCCTGAATTATACATAGGTGATCAGGCTATGTATAATTGAGGACCAACGATGCGTTGCTTGGTTAAATTGAAACGGTATTACTTTTTCCCAAAAGTTTTAGATGGTGTTCAGCGTGTGGTTTTGATAAATGGTTTTCTAGATATTTCCTTTGAAAGTAACATGAAAATTGTCTCGCGTAGCGGTATAAATACTTGATAAAATGACAGGAAATCCATTTATAGGGTGGTACCAAATGGTTTATTTTGAAGGTTTTAAAAAAAATAGTTCTCCCGTAGGGTAGTAAAATAACTTGCATTAAATTTGTTGAAGGTTTCATTGGATACATGGATGAATCTTATGAAATGGTGTTAGTCTACTAATCCGTCAAGAATGAAATCGGCCTAATCCCTAGTAAGATAAAGGTATATTGTTGCGAAACTATAGAGAATTGAGCAATTGGAATAGGAATGGAATAAACGATGGTTATGATTATCGCGAAGATAACAAAAGATAGGTATTACATTGGATAGGAAAGTGCTTAATACAACTAGGTTACACCAACGTACCTATGGAAAGTACCAAAGAAAGATACAACCCTAGAGGGCTCAACTACGGTTTATTAAAACATGAACTCCTTCTGGTTAAGCATTGTTGTTGTCTTTGATGTTGCTAATGTCCTGACGGTCTCTCTCCCAAACACGCACGCTATTCCTCGAGTTAATTCCTCTTGGTCCCCATGTCCTGATTTCCTTTCGGGCAATTGTTCCTAAAGTGTCCAACTTCTCCACAACCATAACATGTTGGCGGTGGATTCTGATTATTTCCCCCAGGAGCAGCCCTGCATCCCTTAGCCAGATGACCGATCTTCCCACAATTGAAACAAGGTTTAGGGCAATCCCCCGGGTTATGATGTGTTTGGCATTTGTTACACTTTGGTAGAGTACCGGCGTAACCTTTCTTTTCAGTAGGACCCGCAACATAGGCCCGTGCAGTTTCTTGTCTTTTGGGTGGTGGTTGGTTGGCGTTGTTACCTTGGTTGTCATCCCATTTCCTTTTGTTGTTGTTGTTCTGGTAATTGTTGGTGTTATTGTTGTAGTTACGGTTTCGGTTGAAGTTATTGTTGTTGTTGTTGGCGGGTGTCACTTTCTTCAGAACTTGAGCTATGAGCTTTTGAGACATCCTGATTGTCTCATCAAGAGTTTGCGGATCAAAAGAAATCACATCACCACGGATGCTTTCGGGCAATCCACCAATGAAATTCTCTACCAATTTTTCATCATCAGGCACCATAGATGGGCATAGAGCAGCTAACTCTTGGTACCTCCGAATGTAAGTCTCAATATCATTACCCACAGTTACCAGATCATAGAACTCCACCTCTAACTTCTTCACTTCGGTTCGTGGGCAAAACTTCTTAGTTACCAACTTTTTGAACTCGTCCCATGTGACCTTGTAAGCATTCTCCATCCCTATGGGCTTTGCATAGGAGTTCCACCACGATAAGGCTTGATCACGAAGCGTACTCACGGCAAACTTAACCTTGGAATCATCCGGACAGTTGCATAAGATAAACACGGATTCAGTATGTTCGAACCATCGAACCATGGCAGTAGCCCCTTCAGTACCCTTATACAAAGTAGGATCTCCACTCTTGAAATCCTTGTAAGTACATTTCTTCCCATTGGTTCCGTTGCTAGCTCCTCCCGATGTCCCTATCCGAGAAGCATCTTCGGCAGCTCTTGCGGCAACAGCGGCTCTTTCAATCTCTAGAGCTTCGGCTACACTATCCCTAACAAGCTTCCGGATAGCAGCCTGAGTCATTTCTGGGGAAGTCGTTGCAGCAGCCTTGGCTTTAGCTTTCCTAGGTGCCATAATTCTGGTAGATCACAACAGAATACATCAACAACAATCATACTAGAAATGATTATCGTACAAAATATATACAACCACAACATGTATATATATATCCACCACAAGTGTAAATACAACCACGATATGTACAACCACAACATGTACAACCTCAGCGTGTATAAATACAACCATGAGTACTCGTAATAGCAACGATCATTGTTCACTAGGTATACCACCACAACCATGCGTATATCCTCATAACACATGAATACAACACTTAAAAATTTTGGTCTACATTGACCGGTGTCATAGATAGCACAACCATACCCATATAGTAAAGTCAATACTTGGGGATCTCGTTGTACAACAATCAAAATACCACAAGTTTCTTTGAACCACGCCACACTTCCCGTGGCCAAGATGATAGTAAAAGCGAGTAAAGGTAAAAGCTAGGATGATGTCCTGAAGTGAGGTCCGGGGTTGTGCATCGATTCATGTCTGAGATAATGTAGATTCCAATCCATCCTTGAGGAATCTATAGATGTTCCTGTTGAGTCCGTGATCTTGGTGTCATCCACAAGATGTTATCTAATTCATGTCAAGTGAGAATGGGAAAAAGGAAATGACAATGGTCGTACTGAAAGGCAATGTTAGACTCCCGAATCTCGAAGGTCTCGGTGTCATATCTGATTGGTGGGGTGTTGTTACGATGACCAATGATGAAATCCAACTCATCGGTTTAGAATGTGATGTAATCAAACTTGGTAATGAAGAGGGAGTTGTGAAGAGTTCTCTTGTGGTGGTGTAATATTGCTCAAAGCATCTTGTTGGTTCATTATGTCATGGAAGTATGAGTCGGTTATACCTGAGATAGTATAGAGTCCTTGCGAGGAATGCCACTCTTTGGCGATTTGTTGTTGCTGTTGTTTGGTTTGTGGGGCATCCAAACCCTCACGTGTAGTCTCAATTAGTTAGAGATCATCATCTAACGATGAAGAGTAGTAGGTTGTCTAACAGTAAGGGCTCTCGAACTCTCATCAACCTTAATCTATAAGGTGGTGTAGTGTCCTTAGTGGTAGATGGTAATGGTGTATCAAACCATGTACGCTTCTCAAGCGGTAAGTTAAGTATGTGAGTAGAGTCCCTGAAATGTGATGGTATAAATGGGGTTCCATATGATGATGATGAAGTCGATGGTGATAATACTGAAGGAATCACTACCTTCTTTTACGCTATCTTGCGATGTCTAAGCGGTAAAACTGGAGTATGCACTATGGGACGACCAATAGTGGTATGAGTAGCTGATACTAGTGGTAATACATGAGTAGTGAGTGTTCTAATAGTGAGGGAATGAAGATATACTATCTTTCTTGCAATAAACATTCTAATAGGTCCATAAGGACTAAGCATGTACGTCTTATCAAATGGTATACTCTGTATGGGCTGAAGTAATAGGGACATCCCGATCGTCTTGCGACGTCGGAACATAAGAGTTGGATTCTGCGGAAACCGGAATAGTATGGGATGATGAATCTGTAGGTGCCCAAGTAACCAAAGGTGGTGCAATAAGTGAAATCTGAGGAGTAGGTGCAACAATGGGAGTAGTAGAAGACATAGCGTCCTCGATGTAAACATCAGAAAATATAACAATAGTGCGGGAATTGGAAGACATATCTCTGTGGCAACAATACAAAATGAAATGAATAACCCATGTAATGAATCCTCGCAAATAATAATGTGCACTTATGATGTAATGATGAGACGCTACCGTTGGGGTAGTTATAGTCTAGGGTATGAGGACAACCTAGTTCGCTATAACCATTGCTCTGATACCAATCTGTCACACCCTGGATTTACCTGTTAATGGCAGCGGAATTGAATACCTTGGTGTGACTTTCATGGCGTCTCATACAATGGATATATTGAACGACCTAAAGTGTCGTTTTGAAAATACACGTTTGATTATAAATAAAATCAGAGTTTACAAAACATAGGTCCCAAATGATGTTGCAAGTTTAAAAACAAAACCATAGTAGATCAAACGGTTACATAAGTGCATGAAAATAAGTGATGCAAGTCGACCCCGCGACTCCAAGATGGTCCAATGCATGCCCACATGATAGCTAATAACCTGAAAATACATTGCTAAAAACGGTCAACATAAAGTTGGTGAGAGTTCATAGGTTTAATAAAATGAAGTTATACGATAGCCACAAGTATAAAGTGTATGACATAAGTCACATAAAAATGATTGTACAATAGCCTTAAGCTCATGACCCCGACGCTGTGACTGAATTCTTTGGAGCCCCTGGGAGTGTTTTGCCAGACACTCAAATGAAAAGACATGAAATGCATCCGCTATCGGTTGCTGGTCAAAGCCAACACGGATGGAGGCGTCACCCTCGATAGATCTATCCACTCACTCTCGCTTACAGGTAAATTAACGGTTCATGATTATATGGGGACTTTCAATTGGCAACAAGGTAACTTAATCTATGTACAGGAAGTCTGATACTTTGGCTCGTATGGAAAACAGTTGCAATGTATTCTCCCCCGTGGGATTTGAAAACAATAATAAAATGTATACGGGGCTATGAAAACTCACCTGAAGTGATGATACAACAATGCTATGAAATCGGAATACTTGGAATAATTGAAATACTGGAACACTTGGAATACTTGGCAATAACAAGGCGCGAACACTAGCCGCTACCTAAAATGAATGCATGAATACTACTTGAGATCATGAAGCAATGTAGTGCATGTACATGTATATGTAACCTATACCACTCGTCATTTGAAAATACTAGTTATCGTTGATATGTAAAGTTTTTCCAAAACTTGATATAAATATGTTAACTTGCTAACGTAAAACTAGTCGTGTAATAATGTGTATAAAACGTTCGTGTTAGTCTTGGCGTTTTGAAAACCTTGAAATGTCATATGGTAGTCGCGTTAATAAACCTTTTATCGTATGTGTTCCAATGGGTAAGAGATACGGTTCTCCATGGTCGTTATGTGAAAAATATAGTTTCTAGTACGTAAACATTTTCCCATTAAAAAGCTGTCAACAATTAGTGTGAATTATCTATGTTTAAACGCGTGTATCTTGTTCGTTATTAGCTTGTTTTCGACGTTCTTTATATCCGTGGTTTCGTAAAAATAAATGCTAACACATTTTTAGTAGCTTGGTTCATCTAGGTTTCGTCAAACGCCGCAAATAAGCCGTCAAATGCTACCAAACAGCATGCAGTTTTTCCGGAAAATAGTTTTCGTCGTTAAACTTGTAAAAATCATATCTCCTTCGTTATTAACTCGTTTTTATCCCCGTTTTCGGCCACGGCTTCGTCTCGGAATGTATTTTCTAAATATTTGGCCAAAAATAATCCCAAACCCACTGAGTTTCCCACGTTTTCATTTTAGAGACAGTAGGTTTTTATATGTTTCAAAAATGAGTGTTCCTAGTTTATATCTAATCCAAAACCATCCAATCTACAACCAAACAACTCTCAATCCTACCATACACCTTCTTAGGGTGTCATGGGTTCCTAAACATCCTCATCCAAGTTAATCTACCAAGGATCTAAATATATAACACATCTAGGGCTTAAAAGTGGTAAAAGTATAAATAGAGTGGTAAAGGCTAACATATGCATATAGATCTTGCATAAAAATGATATGAACATGATATTAACTTGGTAATATTATGAAAATGAGTTTTGTACACTTACTTGAAAGATTAGTGAGAAAAAGAGGATGAAAACCTAATTACACCTTGAGTTTTTATTTCAAAACCCTAAAAGGAGTACTAGATGGACTTGATTATGTGTTGATCTTGAAAAATTGATGAATCTTGCTTGTGTTTTGATCCTTGGCCGAGCACAAAGAAGAGAGAAAGGAAGAAGAGAAACTTTTCTAGTTCTTGAACTTGTATGTGTAGATTATGTGTAAAAAAATGAGATATAATCCTTAAGTAGTAGACAATATCTAGGTAAGCAATTAATGAAGGATGGGAAGTTGCATATTTTGGGGGATAGGGGAGGGGGGGCTGGCATGAAACAAGGGGAGGGGGGGGGGCCATGTTGGGTGATGATTATTTATAAAGATTGTGTAAGATTTGTGTAGTTTTAATTAGTTTTAAGTGTAACCGGGTACCGTGTTTGCTAGAAATAAAATTTAACGGTGTTAATCGGGACTTGACGAAGTCATAAAAATTGTAAAAATATGTTGGGCACAAGTATTGGGTGTTCGGGTAATTATTGTTTAGTTTTTACAAAAACCGTCGTAATTATATTAAACATACGATATAAATTAAATAAATTTGCAAAATACCGGGTAAATGAATTTTAAAATTTTCTTGATATTAAAATGAGTATAAAAATATGTCGGGACCATCGTGGGGTTTGTCGGACGTGTTAGTCATATTTATTGATCGCGCGTTGACGTTTTAATTAAAAGTAATTATACGTAATACGTCGAATGTAACAAAAATATTAATTTGATAAACCTACGAGTGGTATAGTATGAAAATGGAAATCTGATGATATGCAGACTATTCCTAGTCCGTATGCAGTGTTCCTACTGATGATGCATGAATTTCGCAATCAAACCAAACCGGTTACGCGAACATGAATACCCGTAAACTACGTTTACGCTGAAATGAATAGTGAACATGAATAGTGATTCCCTCCCGGGGATGAATAGTGTCACATGAATAGTAAAATTCCTGAACGCTTCTCGAAGTCTCAAACTGACTCCAAAAATGATGAATAGTGAAATGATGAATAGTGATTGGTGAATAGTAAATGATGAATAGTAACTGATGAATAGTGAATTGTCGTGGTTAGGAAAGTGACCTGAAATCTCGGGTTGTTACAATATACTATTACATATTATGCCCCGAGTGGGCTGTGGAGTGAGCTGACAGAGGGTAAAGACCCGACCCACTCCACAAGTACAATATTAACTAATCTACTATTAATATTACTAATAATCCTACGAGCTATTAAGTGCTAACAAGTACTCGAGGTGACCAAGTCTTCAGATGAATATTTATATTCCTAACAAAGCCCTTTATGGCTTGCATCAAGCTCCAAGAGCTTGGTATGAAACTCTTGCTACTTATCTGTTGAAGAATGGGTTCCATAGGGGTAAAATTGATCAAACTCTCTTTATTAAAAAGGAAAAAGGTGATATTCTATTGGTTCAAGTTTATGTGGATGACATCATCTTTGGTTCTACAAAGAAAGAAATGAGCAGAGAGTTTGAGCAATTAATGAAAGATCAGTTTGATATGAGCTCTATGGGTGAGCTTACTTTCTTTCTTGGACTTCAAGTACAGCAGAAGCCAGATGGAATTTTTATCTCTCAAGATAAATATGTTGGTGAAATTTTGAGAAAATTTCAATTCACATATGCCAAGGTTGTTAGCACACCAGTTGATAAGGAGACACATTTGTTATTAAAAGATCACAGTGGTGAAGATGTGGAAGTGCACATGTATAGATCTATGATTGGGTCTTTAATGTATCTCACATCATCCAGGCCTGACATTATGTTTGCTGTTTGTGCTTGTGCAAGATTCCAAGTCAATCCTAAGGTGTCTCATCTAACAGTTGTTAAGAGAATCTTTAGATACCTTAAAGGTCAACCTAACTTAGGTCTATGGTATCCTAAAGAGTCTGCATTTGATCTGGTGGCATTCTCAGACTCTAATTATGATGGTGCTAGCATGGATAGAAAATCTACAACAGGTGGTTGTCAATTTTTGGGTTGTAGATTGATCTCTTGGCAGTGTAAGAAGCAGACTATGGTGGCTACTTCTACTACTGAGGCTGAATATGTGGCTGCAGCAAGTTGTTGTGCTCAAGTTCTTTGGATTCAAAATCAGATGCTTGATTATGGGTACAATTTCTTAAACAAAATTATACACATAGACAATAGCAGTACATTATGTATTATTAAAAATCCAGTTCAACATTCAAAAACAAAACACATTGAAATTAGACATCATTTTATAAGAGACTGTGTTGAAAAGAGGTTAGTAAAAGTTGTTAAAATACATACTGATGACAACTTTGCTGATTTATTAACAAAAGGTTTTGATGTAGGAAGGTTTCAGTACTTGGTAACAGGTATTGGGATGCTTAATCCTTCAAAAGATTAATGTCTAAGTGTTTTTGTTTTTGTACTGCTAGTTGTGCTATTTGTATAGTTAGTACTGCTAAATTGTTTTTAGGTACTGCTTATGGACATTTGTTTGTCATATGTGATAACTGTTAAAAGAAAATATTGTGTATTGTGTTTTCTTTGGTTTTGGACTAACATTTCAGGTTAAGAAAGCTTTTTAATATGGATTATGCTTTGGAAAGTATGGTGGTTTGAAATGTCAAGTGTGAGAACTTATCACACAACAAATGGTAATTGGTTCACCATGTCTAATCCACATAAGAACCAACTAGTCCAGATCAAACGGTTTCTGGTAAAGACTACTCAAATCCGTTCATGGTTGACAGTTTACCAAAAACTGGATGGTCATCAACTCACCATATCTAAGTGTAAAGAGTTGACTAGTCCAAAGCAAACGGCTATTGGTAAAGACATATCAAATCCTTCGTTGCTGTTAAAGATGATTATGTAACTCAGGGGAGGATATCAACTCAAAATCAGAGATAATTGTGAAGATTGTGAAGATTTTAATGGAGTACTTACTGTTATGGTTTCTTCAAAAGCTTATATGTGAAGAAAATTCTCAAGTGATTCAAGATTGAAGATAAGTGTTTGAAAGAATCCACCCCATCATCAACATTGGAGTTTAATTCGAAAAACTTACTGATTTATACAGAAATCATAAGTTTAGGGGAGGATTGTTAGGAATTAAACTAACAGTTGGTACTGCTCATACATAAATTAGTACTTCTGAAGATTGTTCAAGAATACACTATCAGTACTAAGTCAGTTAGTACTGTTGGTATAAGAAGTTAGTATTGTTTATTAGATAAAGACTGAATCGTGCATGGATAAATTTAGAAAAGATATGATGTATATCTTATTTGTGTAGATTGATACGTATAATGGTTTACTTGTAAAGGACTCCTTGTCCTATAAAAGGAGATCCTAGGTTAAGTTTTAAAAACATGCATTACTAATATAGCTTCACGATCTCATTGTAATTCATATAGTTATTGAAGCAAATCGTTTGGTTAAACTGTGTGTTATCATTCTTACTGTTACATTCATACGATCACATACAATCACCAAACACTAAATCTTCAAAGTACTTGGTAGTAAATTCCGCGTGCTATTAAGTATACACTCAAAGTATCTCCAACACAATTCGTGCGTTTAGATCCTGTCATAGATCTTTGAAACACTTTTAGCAACTGAGATTTGATGATAAAATACTTATTTTAGAGTCAAGAAAGTAGGACTTGTGTTAGTTGATTTGGAGTTTTGGTTAAAGAAATAGTGCACTAATATAGCTTAAAATCTCGTGTTTTTTATCTTTTGATACACTTTTAAGTTCATACAATAAAGTGGGATTTTTACTAAAGTTACTACTGTGATTGTAAATCTAAAAGAATGTTAAGATACATCTAAAATGAGTTTGGGTATTGTTTTGGTCGTTTATGGGTATTTGGGTAAAGATGTTGCCTGCAAAAGTTGATGAAAAACACTAAAAAGTTGTTGATTGAAATCATATGTCAACTTGATTGGGTCATAACTTGGTCAAAAATTAATTTTTTAACGTGGTTCTTGAACCTAAAATGCAGTACTTTGAGTTATCTTTCCAACCATGTTGAGTTTGCAAAAAGATCTTATCATTTGGTTGATCTAAATGGGTAAATAAACCGAGTACCCAAAACTGTTTGAAAAATACAGTTTTGGAAGGTCAACTTCATTCATGCACAACTCATTCATTTCAAAAGCTTTTTCATTCCTTCCAACTCTCAGAGTTAGATTTAGGTCTTAGGGTCCGTTTGGTTTGTACATGGGTTTAGAATTAGGATTTGGATTTAGATTTGAAGTTGGTTTACGATTTGGATTTGTATTTGATATATGAGAGAGAAAATAATATTTAAAAAGATAAATATTATATATTAACATATAATTAAATATTATTTATATTAATATAAAATGAAGAAAAGACAAAGTTTTATATTTTATAATATACTCCCTCCATCCCAAAATTATTGTCCCTCGATAAAAAAACACATAGTTTAAGAAAACATAATCATTACTGCATTCTCTATCTTACTTTTTTGCAAAATGTCATTTTTACCCTTATGCAATTAATTAAATCTTTGAATGATGTTTGTAATTTTTAGTATCATTAGGTGCAATATAGTAAACTTGTTACATTATTCACAACTAACCCTCTCCCTTATATGGGAGGGGGTATTTATAGTTTTTTACATGGACTTGGGCTTAAAGCCCTAATTAACATACTTAAACATAAATAAATAAATAAATAAACGACACAGCCCATGGGCCTTCTACACAGGCTGGGCCTAATGACAAACCTAAAGGCCAAAGCAACCTATTACAATATGATCAATACTTGAATTAATACAAAACGTGTTCCCAACAATCTCACCCTAAGTATTGGTCATCAAGGTTGCTTGACGTCGTCTTTGCTTCTTGTGGCTTTGACGTCTTTTGAATCTTTGTTCTTTGTTCTTGATTGTGATGTGATATGATATGGTACTGATCTGCCGTTCTACAATGGTCTCTGCTTCTGGTGTCTTCACGCCTTCTCCACCATGCTCATATGTCTTTTGACTTTGGTTCTTCAACGTATTCTCACTTCTTCAATCTTTAACTTGTGAAAGGTTGTATTGCTTGAACTTTGACTTTTCTTTAACATATTCTTAACTTTTGATATTTCTGAGTCTTTATGAGAACTTATCTTTAGGATATGAGCATGATGGAGTCTTGATGGTGGTCGAACTCCAGGTCTTCAAGCTCCTCCGCAGCTGATGAACTCAAATAAGTACATATTATTACTATCATTTATCCTATTAATTTGACTTGTTTTATTATATTATGTATGAGGATTGATACTTAATCGTTTACTTTTGTAATTCTAAGTTGAAAACAAGCATTTGGTGAAACTTGGCGATTTTGGACTAATTATGGAGCGAAACATGCAAGAAGTTAAGAGTCTAACGAAATGTACAAGATCAAGACTATTCTGCTCCAGATGCGCCGCATCTCACTTATGACATGCGCCGCATCACTATCAATATTTCACCAGATACGATCCAAGATACAAGAGGACATGCGCCGCATCTATAAATGGAGTTACGCCGCATCTTCTGGCGGTGTACGAATATTCCTGAATATTATAATCTTGAACCCCACGCGAAGTTAAGTAAAAGCGCCGCATCTACTTACTAGATGCGCCGCATCCTACCCTCAGACAGAAACTATAAATACCCCAAGACCAGACGAATTTCGTGGTGACATATATTATATACGAAGACCGAAGACCAGAAACCTAGGACAAATTCAGTCAAGGCAGCAGCACAAGACACACCCAAATCAAAGATACAAGAGCTGTAAGAAGGTGCTGCATGTGTTTAATTCATTAAGTAGTTTTGTTTTATTGTGTTAGTAAACTTTAATTCATCAAGATTGGTGGCTTGTGTAATGTGACAACGGAAAGATTGCACTCCCTTAAAACTGCTTTCTCATTAATTAAAGTTTATATGTTGATGTCATTGGTGACTTTTATTAGTGCATTGATAACCTCTGTGTCTAGCTGAGCGTTGATCGGGTCGCCATGCCTCTGCCCTCGCCTATTTATTAGATCACCTATGCATTCTATGGTCTGTAGAAAAGTAGGAGAAAGATAAATAGGATAGTCATAAGTAATCATTAAGGGTTTACTCGCCGATAAGATTAGAACCAACGAGAAAGGACTTAATCTCGGTGCGTTGCATCGAACTATACACTTCATATAACACTAGCAATAAAACAAGTGACAAACTACTTATCATAAGGACAGCCATCTTATTGTCTCAAGTATTTATCTGTGTACGTGTGTGCTACTTGCTGATTCGTGCCTATTGGTTTAGTTTATTATTTAATTGCAACCAAATCGTGCCAGTCTCTCAGGCTGAACCCCCTTGCGTTAGATTAGATTGTATAGCTAACTTAATATATTAAAATACTGATTAGAATAACGAGATAATACGTTCCACTCTTAGTGATCGACACTCTACTTACCATTATATTCATACTGACCGGGTACACTGCTCGTTAAGTGTGTGTGTTATTGATAAGTCGGCTAAATATAAATTTAAAACTTGAGTAGGCATTAAAACTGCTAAACCGCAACGACACACGCTACGCATCAAGTTTTTGGCGCCGCTGCCGGGGAGTGAATTGTTATTATCTGTTAATTTGATTAGTATTTTAATTAGGTTTTAATTTTTTTTATCTAACCGCTAATTTTGTTGTATATTAGATTAATTTGCATTCATTGTACTGTTCTACATATTTTCTGTTTTTGTGTGTTATTTGTTTGCTTTTATTTGTGTTTATTTTCGTGTGTTTTTATTTGTTTTAATTTTTCGTATTTTTTGTTTTCTGCTATCGTTGTACTGAGCTAAATCGAACGATACGGCGCATCTGATTCCTCAGATACGGCGTATTGCGTTCAATTTTTTTATAAAATACAACGCGTTTAATTAATTCGATACGACGCATCTTTTCCCCAAGATACGGCGTATCTGTTTTTAATAAGAAATTTTTTTTCTCTAAGCGATAAAGCGATACGACGCATCTTTTCCCCAAGATACGGCGTATCTGTTTTTAAGGAAATTTTTTTCTAAACTTTAACGCCATACGACGCATCTGCTTTAGCAGATACGGCGTATCTATTATTTTAATTAAAAACAGTTTTCGAATTATTAAACAGATACGGCGCATCGATCTCTGTCGATACGGCGTATCTTCTGAATCAAAAATCTTATATTTTGAAACGTAACGAAAATACGGCGCATTAACTTTTGTTAATACGACGCATTTAATTTTTAATACGGCGCATTCAATTTTCTAAGCGGCGTATCTATTTTCTGAATAAAGTCTGATTTAATTTTAACGATTATAAGATACGGCGTATCCAACTTTTGGATACGGCGCATCGTCTGCAGATATCAGTAACTTTAATTTTTCGTATTCCGTTTTCGTTATTAATTTTCTGATATATTACTTTCTCGAGCATACCCTACTGATATTTTTGTGTTGGTTTCAGGAAGTGCATGACCAGGAGTTCTACGAAGAACTTGATTCAACCTTTCGAAGATCCTGAACGAGTCTTTCATTCGCTTAAAAGGCTTTTCAACACAAAAAGCTTTGATACTTCAAGTTCATTCGAGCTTGACTATTTTTCTGAAGAGAAAGAGGAAGAAGAAACAGAAACAATGGGCGAAAACACAACTATGGAGGAATACATGAACAAAACCCGTGCTGATCACACTTCAGGAGTTGCTAGACCAAAGTTTGATGATAAGTCAAAGTTTGAATTGAAGGGTCAGTTTCTCAAGGAACTTAGGGAAAATGCTTTCAGTGGATCGGAACATGAGGATGCTAATGAACATGTTGAAAAGGTCCTCGAGATTGCGGATTTGTTTACTTCCGAAGGAGTCACTGACGATCAACTCATGCTAAGAATCTTTCCAATCTCGCTAAAAGGAGCTGCTAACAAGTGGCTAAGGAATGAACCTGCTAGTTCAATCACTACATGGGAAGGTTTGAAAAGCAAATTCCTGAAGAGATATTGTCCACCTGCTAGGACTGCTAAAAAGATGGAGGCTATCAACAGTTTCAAGCAAGAGCCTGATGAAACTCTTTATCAAGCTTGGGAAAGATTTAAAGATTTACTGATAAAATGTCCTCAACACTATCTAACCCCTATGCAGGAGATAATATTGTTTTATCAAGGATTGGACGTGCCTACTAGACAAATCTTGGATGCTAAGGGAGCTGTGCCTCAAATGAGTGCAACCAATGCCAGGAAAGCAATCCAAGACGCTGCTGATCATTCTCAAAAATGGCACGATGGGACCTCTACTAGATCTAAGAGCAGCACTAATTTTGACGGGATTGCTGCTATTCAAGCTCAATTGGATAAAATTAGTAGAGAGATGAAGAAGCGTGATGAAAGAGTGTATGTTGCCCAAGTTGGATGTGAAAAGTGCGAAGGACCTCACTACACTCAAGATTGCCAGAATAAGAAGGAAAGTGAGACATTTGAAGAAGCATATTACACCCAATTTGGACAACCATTCCGACCTTCAGGAAGATTTAGGGAAGCTACCCTGGGATTCTATCAAAAGAACAACTTCAATCCAGCTTATCAAGAGAGGAGGCAGACTTTAGATGACACTCTAAAGCAAATTATGGCCGATGCTGCTAAAAGACATGAAGAGAATACTGCTATGATCAAAGAAATCCGAGCTTCAACGGAAACTACTACAAGAAATCAAGGAGCTTCGATCAAAGCATTGGAATAACAAATTGGTCAAATGAGCAAAGTTCTTCAAGAAAGGGGATATGGAAGTTTACCTAGCTCAACTGAGACCAACCCAAGGGATCATGTCAAGGCCATAAGCACCACTGAAGAAGTCACTCCTTGCTTACCTAGAAGATCGATGAATGGTAATGATGGTGCAAGACCCGAATTTTTCTTTAATTCTTCAATCAGTTTAAGAAGGCTACTAAAAGAAAAGACAAAGATTGAAGAGGAGATCAAGGCTACAATGAAAGAAGGGAGCTCTGCAACCGATTTAAATGCCTTGCCTCATAAAGAAAAAGACCCAGGAAGTTTTACTCTACCTTGTTCAATTAATGATATATCTTTCAATAATGTGTTAGCTGACTTAGGAGCTAGTGTTAGTGTTATGCCTCTTAAGACATTCACTACCCTAGGACTAGGAAAATTAGCACCAACTAAGTTACTTATTGAATTGGCTGATAAAACGGTAAAACGACCTGAAGGGATTGCTAATAATGTGCTAGTTAAGATTGAGAAGTTTATTTTCCCTGTAGACTTTGTTATATTAGATATGCCCGAGGATGTTAAGATTCCTTTAATCCTTGGAAGACCTTTCTTGTCTACTGCCCATGCTAAGATTGATGTGTTTAAAAGAAAAATCTCATTAAGGGTAGGGAATAATAAACTAGTCTATAAGTGCCAAGATCCTGTTAAAAGCATAATTAGAGGAGTCTATATGCTAGGATTAAGAGAACGTATGGACCTCGATCTTGAAGCTAGGCTTATGGGAGAAACATTGATTCAAAACAACTCAACTAATCCTAATCATGAGAACTTTGAGGAATTTATTGACCTTAATGTACCTACCGAACTTAGACGCGATGTTGTTAATGATTCTGATGATGAGTGGTATGATTGCGTAGTAATTAACAAACGTAGGAGAATAGTTGAGAAAACGAATTTGAATAATGATGTGTTTATTGAACTACCACCCCACCTTGCTTATTTATGCCTATATGATAATAAGAATTTCCCGTCTATCATTTTGTCATCTCTGCCCGAAAGGGACAGAACTTTGTTTATACAGATACTGAAGAAGAACGGCGTGGAAATTAAGGACGAGCAAGGAGTGTTCAATATTACTGAATTGGCAATGAGGGAGCGCGATGTTTCCGACTCCTTCAATGATCGATATTGAAGAGCTGAACGTGAGTCTAACTTGAAGACTCTGGAATAAAGACAAGTGCCTACCGGGAGACAACCCAGATTTATCTTTTTATTCTGTTTTTGTGTCGAGTCAGTCAGGCCGCAGAGGATACGGCGCATCTCAATCCTGAGATGCGACGCATCTCCTGCAATGGTCATATCTTTACTTTTCTGCATTTTTAATTTTCGAATTTAAAACTTTTTATCAGTTTATTTCAATGCGGCGCATCCCTGGTTAAGGATGCGGCGCATCTTCTATTCTAATCCGTATTTATTCCAGGCTCGATACGGCGTATCTTCTTCCATAAGATACGGCGCATCGACTGACCTGATGATTTTCATTTTTAATTTTTATGTTTTATTTTTCCTAACTACAAATGTGTTATGCAAGTTTGAACCTTTCTTATCTTAGGTGTGTTTTGAAGCCTTGGTGGTATTATAGATTCCTGCATTTCCTGTGGATATATCGAATCTGAAGCTTAAACGTTCTAATCCACAAGAAAGATGATTTTTGCTCTTATACTAATGGAGGATCATACCGAGCAAATCTCAGGGGAGTTTTTCTGTTCTAATTCTTTTATTTTCCAGTTTTTAACCTTTCATACAAACAACGAGGACGTTGTTTAACTTAAGTGGGGGGATTGGAGAATTAGAACACTTAACATTTACTTGTCCTAAACTTTTCAAAATATGCTTAAAATGTGCTTAATATATAAAAATTTTAAAAAAAATTTAGCATGTTTTTGTTTAAAGTCTAAGTTGCATAGCTGCACACATGACATTATTTTCAAAAATTGTGATTTTTCAAAATTCACAAATCTATGAGTGTGCCGGTGACTTGTAAACTTTAGAACTTGGCTTGTATACTATTCGAGACCACCATAATAAGTATTATTTATATAATTGGAATGACTTGTCTAAATTGGTAAATTTCTAGGATTACACCCAAATAGCCTTATATGTTATGTGATATTAGCTAACTACACTGGTTAGTTAACCCCCGTATAAACCCTTTTGTTACTCTCACTTTTAGAGTAAGATACCCCAAGAAAAACACTCAGAGCCATTCCTTTCGTTTCTTACACCTTTGTTAAAATGTTTCGTTACACCCTTACACCTTAGCCTACCCTGTAGATTAAAATCCATGGTTGGTTAATTGCTTTAGGCAAAGTGTGTTTCCTTACATTACCTGTGTTCGTGTGCGTAATTCATTATCTATGGTTAGGTCGGGAAATTGCACAATGCAATTGGAGTGAAAGTAAATATTGTATATTTTGAGTTTATTTTTCGTGTGTTTACTACTTTCACTATTACCGTTATTTCTGAAGTCATGAAAAGTATGGAAAAATTATCCAGAATTATTGTTATAGTGATGTGGTGAAATTTTACACATCTATGTTTATGTTATGAAAAAAAAAAAAAAAAAAAAAAAAAAAAAAAAAAAAAATCGAAAAAATGAGAAAAGAAAAAGAAAAAAGAAGAAAGTTGGATGTTTGTTTTAACCAACGATGTAAAGTTATGTAAGTGGTCGATATCACCACTATTTGTTGTATATTATATCTATGGATTGAATGGGAGTTGGCAGTTATGGGAACGTCAACTAAGGTTTACTCTTTGATTAAGATCTTGTTGAGTATAATTCGTGTCTACCTAAAGCGTGTGTTTCAAGTGTTAATGCGTGAGTTATTCTATGATATGAGTCTTATTCATGGGATGGTTGGGATAGTGATTAACCACACTTAGGATTTTAATTTATTTGTTTTGTTTATTTTTTATTTTACACCAATTTATATCCCAAATATTATCCATGCCCTGTATTATTCTTTATCCAACCAAACCTTTGATTTATTGAGATTAGGGATTTGAGCAATCTTAAGTATCGTAGTCGTGGATTCGGCTATGTATTTATGATTTTGTCGCCCTTTTTGATATATTATTATTGGTGAAGTTTGGACCTATCTTTAGCCTATTCGAGTTAAGGATTTGAGCAATTGCAAGTATCGTGTTCGTGGATTCGATCATGTATTTGTGATTTTGTCGCCTTTTCTGGAATTTGAGATCGATAGTGATTAAGAATGATTAACCCTTAAGCCTAAAAACCCTTTTTACCGCTTTAGACTTGTTATTCCTTGGCTTTAGTGGAGGAGATGTGTATACTTGCCAAGCTTATGATAGAATATTCGTCACGACTGGACAGTTAAACGATTAGATTTGCTTTTATCAAAATATTTTATTTTACTTCTAATTCGTTAAGTGTTTAGTTGTGTGATTATGACAAAAATGAATACATGCTTAAATATAAAAATAAATCCTAATATCTTTTAGGATACATTTTCATAAGATTAATTCTAAGGTTTACTTGGGGACAAGTAAAGTTCAAGTGGGGGGATATTTGATGAACTCAAATAAGTACATATGATTACTATCATTTATCCTATTAATTTGACTTGTTTTATTATATTATGTATGAGGATTGATACTTAATCGTTTACTTTTGTAATTCTCAGTTGAAAACAAGCATTTGGTGAAACTTGGCGATTTTGGACTAATTATGGAGCGAAACATGCAAGAAGTTAAGAGTCTAACGAAATGTACAAGATCAAGACTATTCTGCTCCAGATGCGCCGCATCTCACTTATGACATGCGCCGCATCACTATCAATATTTCACCAGATACGATCCAAGATACAAGAGGACATGCGCCGCATCTATAAATGGAGTTACGCCGCATCTTCTGGCGGTGTACGAATATTCCTGAATATTATAATCTTGAACCCCACGCGAAGTTAAGTAAATACGCCGTATCTACTTACTAGATGCGCCGCATCCTACCCTCAGACAGAAACTATAAATACCCCAAGACCAGACGAATTTCGTGGTGACATATATTATATACGAAGACCGAAGACCAGAAACCTAGGACGAATTCAGTCAAGGCAGCAGCACAAGACACACCCAAATCAAAGATACAAGAGCTGTAAGAAGGTGCTGCATGTGTTTAATTCATTAAGTAGTTTTGTTTTATTGTGTTAGTAAACTTTAATTCATCAAGATTGGTGGCTTGTGTAATGTGACAACGGAAAGATTGCACTCCCTTAAAACTGCTTTCTCATTAATTAAAGTTTATATGTTGATGTCATTGGTGACTTTTATTAGTGCATTGATAACCTCTGTGTCTAGCTGAGCGTTGATCGGGTCGACATGCCTCTGCCCTCGCCTATTTATTAGATCGCCTATGCATTCTATGGTCTGTAGAAAAGTAGGAGAAAGATAAATAGGATAGTCATAAGTAATCATTAAGGGTTTACTCGCCGATAAGATTAGAACCAACGAGAAAGGACTTAATCTCGGTGCGTTGCATCGAACTATACACTTCATATAACACTAGCAATAAAACAAGTGACAAACTACTTATCATAAGGACAGCCATCTTATTGTCTCAAGTATTTATCTGTGTACGTGTGTGCTACTTGCTGATTCGTGCCTATTGGTTTAGTTTATTATTTAATTGCAACCAAATCGTGCCAGTCTCTCAGGCTGAACCCCCCTTGTGTTAGATTAGATTGTATAGCTAACTTAATATATTAAAATACTGATTAGAATAACGAGATAATACGTTCCACTCTTAGTGATCGACACTCTACTTACCATTATATTCATACTGACCGGGTACACTGCTCGTTAAGTGTGTGTGTTATTGATAAGTCGGCTAAATATAAATTTAAAACTTGAGTAGGCATTAAAACTGCTAAACCGCAACGACACACGTTACGCATCAGCAACAGCAGCAGCAACACGAACCAACCGGCACTTACAAGCTCAGACTTCGAGATCGTCAACAGCATAGTGTGAAGACTTTCTCTAATCCTTACCCAGGTCGTTCTGAACCGGATACCCCCGAAAGGGCTAACATGGACATACCGAAGTGCACCCACGATTCAGTGAGCCACTGGAGATCACCCCACGACTGTAGACCATTTTTTGGAACAAACACTAAGCGTAACCCACAAGGAGTTACCGAAGTGACTTGCTGTCAGGGTTGTTTGATGTTATCCTGGCAGGATTTCCATTCTATCACTGAGAATCACCATTGTGAGTTCTCTCAAGAATGTTCTCGGCAGATTGCTAAGATCTGTGAAGGACTCTTCTTAATTTTACAACTGCTGCCCATGATGTAGAACAACAGTGTAATACTAAGTGTTCCTAAGAGATCTTTGATGATTCTCATGGCTCTAGACTCGATTAGTGCACATTTGTTTGGTCGTCAGAGGCGTGGAGCAGAGTGCCTCCTTTTCAAAATCAACACATCTCGTAGTGAGAGGTCGACAGATGATGAAGGGTTCTCCGTGTAAAATGAAACAAGTGTCTTTTGAGAGACACCTGAGTGGCTTAGAAGGTTTAGTGCAGTGCGTCACTGGGTCCATGACGTCTTTTGTCTTCAATACCGGTGATGCTCAGTCAACCAGTAGATTATGTATTGAACCCGGTGTCTGCCCTAAGGTTGAACAAATGGAGGGCTATTTCTTTTCACCCTTTTCTTTGCTTTTCTTTTTAATTCTTCAACCCCTTCTTTCTCCTTTCATTTCATTTCTCTTTTTTTTTTTTTTTTTTTTTTTTTTTTTTTTTTTTTTTTTGTATCATACCTAGGACTTTCTAGTTCTAAACTATGGAAATTGTCCTTGGGTAAATCCCTCTGGCTCTGGCGGATCATAGGACGGTTTTTCCTAAACCTTAGTCACCTTATAACTCCATGACTTTCCTAATGATGCCATAAACCAAACCATTGAAAATCTCTCAAAGTGTCGATGATTGTAAAAACATTTTATTGACACCATGAGAATTTTGCGTTTTTCTGAAAGACTCCCCCTTAACATGTGCTCATATATAGTTAAAGTAAATTTTCACATGCCGGGAAGAGTTGGCACTTTTGAATTGATTGACTTTCAATGAACATGATCGTCGCGAGACACGCTTACATCACTAGTAAACTAGCTTGAAATTATTACCCGTCCAGATCATATTCAAGGAAAATCGCTTGAAATCGGTACATTCTACTCAGACACGTCCGTTGCGAGACACGTTTACATCACTAGATGAACTGGCTTGAAATTATTACCCGTCCGGGACATGTCCTTTCGACCACTGACTTTTTCCTACCGTCAATTCGAGGGTCAATTCTGAGTCGAGCACTTATGAGATTCCATCTTTCCTTTACCATATTTTAATCATCGGTTATTCTCCCCCTCAAAAATAGCATACTCATGATGTTTTTGAAAAAACTTTATGATTAAAATATGCTGTTTTTGAGTTTTAGGGAAGAATTTCAAGAACTTTTGTTTTTTCAGAACAAAGATTATTTTTCAAATACTCCCCCTTGACGAGGGAATACTTGTCCTTATGAGCAGAATGTTTGAAAAACTTAGAAAAACATTCCGGTTTAATTCTACTCATAAGAGAGAAGCTTTCGCTCCTTTGATTAGGATTGAGGTACTGAAGCGTACCTCAGGGTCCTTTCTTTACAGGTACGGGTTGTGCACTGTTATGTGTACACAAACCATTGTCAGTGATGAAAAATGAAATTATGGAAATGATGAAACAATGAAATGGTACCAATGATTATAACTCAGGACAACGAAACATGAGGATATTAGGAATTCTTGCACGTCCTCCAACGTAACTTTCCAGTCGTCGTATCTGCATCCGGAACTTGATCCTAGTATCAATCCTTTTCACGAACTTTACCGCTTCCTTTGCATCTTTCTTGCTCCAGTTTAAAACTCTTGACCATCCCTTTGTCGACCCCTTGCTCCATTTTTGCAAGATATCCTCAAGTTCAGTTTTGACATTTAGAAGAGTTTCGTCACTGAACTTGCGGAGTTCTTCAAAACCCATAAACCTTGGTGACGTTCTGTCCCTCACATAATACACCCCAAATGGTCTATCCCCAAACGTGTATGGCTGCTTGTCATGATGTCCTGGAGGTTTGAAATCTGGCTCGACGAGATTTAACTGCGTCTGATAGCTTTCTACCCCTAGTTGAACATCCTCAACTCGCGTTCTGATCACTATGCTGCGGATGTAGATGAGAAGGGAATTAATGATATCGTACTGAAGTCGCCCAGGGAGATTTTCAAGTTTTCCCTGAACTTTTAGTAGATACATGTTTTCGATATCGTTGAGGTTTAAATAGGGATAGTCTGCTTCAGTGAACGTATACTCTTGATCATCCAGTCGTCTCACTGTGATTTTCTTCAGAAAATTGTACCCAAACATGGATTCAGTTTCGGCACTGGTGATAGATAGAATCCTATGCTTGCTCCAAACACTAGTTTTAGTTTTAGTTGTTCTTTTGGTGATCATAAACTTGTAGAACAACCTTCGCAGATTTGGCCAATGGTGAACTCCAAGAGCAGCATCTTCATTGTATACTTGAATTTTGTCTATCCATAGACTCCCAACTTGTTCTTCTAACCCTTCTATGGCATATGAGGCTGCTGGATATTTGGTAATTGATGTTGCATATCGTTTCTCAGGGTCTGTGTTTCCATAGATGAGATAGGCTAAATCTTTGTTGAAGAAGTATGCTTTGGGCAACTTTGGATTGTGTGGTTGACCAATGAGTGGTAAGGGATGGGTGTAATCACGGAGATGTAATTGTTCTGATGGATTGGAGGTATGTGCATGATCCCAGCTGATGTCTTCTCCCAGAGCTCTAGCAACTTGTTCAATGTTGTACTTAAATTCCAGCTCTGTAGTTGTAACTATCTTGAACTCTGTGAATCCACTCTTGCGAACTCGGATGATGTCACGCAATCCCAGCTTCTGAACTTTAATTGCCTTCTTCAACCGTTTTGTAAAGTCCACAATCGATCCTTCAACAGGTACAGCATTGTCATTTTCAGGATATGCATCAACCATCTTCTCAAACCAATCAAACTTTGGAGCTGATGGATTAACCCATTCAGGTAGTGGTACGGCTTTCTCAGTAGCAGATGGAGCATTGACTTTTTGAACTTTTGTTGGAGCAATTGGAACTTCATGATCAGAACTTACATCATCATAAGATTCAGTTTCCTCGAATGCTCCGCCTTCTTGTGGAACGAAAACTGGTTGACTTGATTGTTTAGTTGTGCCGGAAGAATGTGCTGTGGAACCACGACCAGTTGAAGGAGAATGTCTCCTCCTTTTCTTCCCTTTATCTTCTGGGTCATCTCGACGGCGTTTGATTGGTTTGTCGGACTTGCATCCTTCTTTTGGAATATTAATTTCCTGGTCATCCTCTTTCATGGATTTGACTAGTACTTCTTGCAGTTCAGCTTCTTTTGGATCGTCCATGATTTCTTCTAGTAATAACCCTTTGAGATCAGATCTGGATGGTTTAGGTGGCATGGTTCGAATAGTGATTGGTGTTGTTTGCATTATTTTGGCCACCGTTTTTTCCAGATTTCTTTGGACAAATGTGTTGAGAATTCCTTGAAGATTGTCATGAAGATATTGAGTAACCTCTTGAGTAACTTGAGAACTGACTGTCTGTGGGACATGAGTTTTCAATTATTCTTCAGCTGTCTTTTCCAAGTCAAAGTTATTAAACCGAGAAATTTGGTTATCCACCTTCTTTTCTACATTTTTGATTTGTTGTTTTATCTCTGTGTGCTCTTGTTCTTCTGCTTTGAATTTCTCTGACACATGCTCTTGAAATGTGGTAACCTTCTCTTTGAGTTCACTATATTCATTTATGGATTGACCAACAGATGACGGTTGTGGTGATGGTGATTTGTCATCTTGTTTGTCATCTGACTTATCTTTTTCTTCATCATCCACATTATTACTTTCATCTTCATCATTTTTACTTTCATCTTCATCACTTTCACTTTCTCCTTCTCCTTCTTCATTATCATCTTCATCTTTATTACTTTCAGATTCCTCAGACCCAGATTCAGATTCATTATCAGACTTTCCTGATTCACTCTCTGATTCACCAAGTGTTTCAGACTTTGCAGGTTCAGATTCCTCTTGTTCTTCCTCTGGATGTGATGTTGTTCCTTCACCTCTTCCCATTTTCTCACGTCTTTCTTCATCTTCTTTGTGTTTCATTGAGCTCTCTTTTGAGGCTTGCTTCACCTATTCTTGTTCTTCTTTTTCAGTCAATGGTGGTCTAATTGGTGAAAATCGTGTATCCGTAAACTTGATATGCTTCCCTTTTCCTAGTTTCAATCCCTTGTCTGATTCTGACAATGTAGATTTGAATTTCTCAATATCTTTCTTATTCTTGCCTTTCCCGAGGTCTACATTTTCAACTTCCTCCTCCTCACTTGATTCATCATGAAGTTGCATTGCTGATGAGGCTTTGGGAATCACTTTTCTTTTCTCAACTGTAGTGGCTTTCTTTGAACGAGAAACAGTGGCTCGAGCTGGGATTGATTTACTCTTTCCTTTTGATGATTTTGCCCCTTTGGGTACAATTCCCACCTTTTTAGCTTTCACAGCTTCGTCATACTTCTGATAAGCCTCAGTATTCATCAGTTCTTCAGACAACAAGTTTTGTGGAATTCTGGCACCTTGCTTTTCTGTGTGAGTCTTCTGTGTTTTGATTCTGGTAAGAATGTGGTCTTTGTCTTCAGTGTGCATTTTCTCATTTACGGGTCGATTGAGTTCATAATATCTTTGCATGAAACGTGAGATCAGGAGTTTGGTGAAGCGGGGAAAAGGTATTTTGTAATCTTTATTTTGATGAAATTTGGTAATTAGAAAGATCATGTCTTTCCAGATGTATTTGGCAAAGTTTAGATGTTTTAGGTTGATAACACCACAGAAGAATTGAAGTTGCTCTTGTCAAGGGTGTTCCAGTCCAGTGGGTTTTCCAGTTATACAATGCATGATGATTGAGTACATGGTTTGCCAAGGTTGTGGAAAGTACTTTCTTTCGACTTTGTAGAGTGACTTGAGTGGTTCTTCTGTTTCATCATATCCCAGAAGCTGAAGTGTTTTGGCCATATCTTCAAATGTAGGGTCATCGTGAAACTTCGTCAGTGTTCCAGTTACTTCTTTTGGAAGTTGCAATACATTCCTTAAAGTTTCAACCTTGAACGTGATCTCTGTATTATCCAAAGTGATGGTCATGCTCTCTTCGCCTTCACTAACGATCAGAGAATTCCAGAACTGATTGAGATAAATTTCAGGTACACTTGCTGTGTTTGTCAAAGTGGGTCTGATGAAATGTCTGTCAAGGATTTCCACAATGATCTGGCAAGTTTCATGACATCGTAACTTCTTGAAGTCTACTCTTGAGTTAGAGTGGCCGATCTTACGTTCATCCCCTTCTGGAATGATTTGTTTTCGGGTAACAGATGCTTGAGATATGGTTCGAGACATGGTTCACCTGATCATTGTAAACACCAACAACAATACACAATGGACACAGTATATATATGTTAGTGAATGACAGTGGATTCATGAAATTATCCTTCATAATATGATGCATCACATTGAACAGAAATCTCATGAGGGCATATCATTCAATCAAATCATTTTATAAACAAATCAGTTTTTATAAATAATCATATTTCATGTTCAAGTTTGAGAAGATTTTAAGTTTGAAACAAGTTTTATAAGTTTGTTAAACTGAAAAACATTGAAACAAACTTAGAAGTTTTAGAAACTTGATAACATGAGATCATCTTTATAAAAAACTAGATAAGTTTAAGAAACATGATTAGTCAGAAACTAGATCAGCATAAAACCTTAATCAACATAGTTACTTGATTAACATAGAACCACAACTATCACAGTTACTCGATCATCTTATGCTTTTAGAAACTTGATCAGCTTAAGTCTAACAAGAGAAACTAGACTAGGAGAAGTTCGACTAGTGTAGAAGCTCGACTAGTAGAGTTGCTCGAATAGTTGAGATGCTCGACTAGAAGAGTTGCTCGACTAGAAGAGTTTCTCGACTAGTTGAGATCCTCGACTAGTTGAGTTCCTCGACTAGTTGAGTTCCTCGACTAGTTGCGATGCTCGACTAGTTGAGTTCCTCGACTAGTTGAGTTGCTCGACTAGTTGAGTTCCTCGACTAGTTGAGTTGCTCTACTAGTTGAGATCCTCGACTAGTTGAGTTCCTCGACTAGTTGAGTTCCTCGACTAGGAGAGTTACTCGACTAGGTTGACTGTTGTCTCCTAACTCGGAGACAAAGTCGATCATCTTGCACAAGTTCGATCACCTTAACACACTTAAACATACTTGATCAAGATACAGCAGCAACAAACTTAATAAGAACCTCGAATACACATATAGATATATGGTATACAACTTTTATGCATAACTGAGTATCTATTCATTTCTCTCATGAACCAGCAATGAAAAATAAGCGTTTAACAACATTCAGTCAATCACAGCACATCACTGGTGTTCACAGTCTCACATATGCGACTGCCTTAAACCCTAAAATGCTCAATCCGTCCTACTGGGGTTAAATAATCTAATTGAGCATGTGCAACATACATACAAACATGACATGAACGTTTTACACTAACGCAATTAGATCAAATAACAACCAACAAGAAACGCCTAAATCGTAAGATTAAACCCTAACACGTTAATCATGAATTTATGCCACATATACTACATACGAACAATTATAATGCATAATGGCTTCACATTAACACTTACAAGTTAAGATTAAAACAAACGAATTGGCTGTGTTTTGAATTTATTGAGTTCAAAGATTTGAGACGCGATGAAAGGGTTTAAGTGTGGGTGGGAAAATAACTGTGAAGGTTTGTGAGTTTGACTAAGTCAGGCAAAGAGTTTTATTAAATTTAGTTTAGCCATTTGTCCAATTAAGTCCTTTAACTTGCATCTACGATAAATGTAGGTCCTAAGTTAATAATTCTCCCATTTTGACAAGATCAGCCCTTTAACTTGAGACTTATTATCATTTAAAAAACCTAAAGGCAACTTTTCCTAACGTTATCGATTTAGTCCCTGATGAAGATTTTGTTGAAGAAAGGAGATTGGATAAATGTGCAAAAATTTCTCCCCCTCAAAATATGTTCGTGATTTGAAATTAATAAAAATTTGAAAGGACGAGAACATATTTTGATTCGGTTTCACTTTTGCACACTTACAGATTTTTATTTTATTATTATTTTTTTAATATAAAAAAATGAAGGAAAATCTTTTTGTGTTTTTCAATAAGTATTTACAAAGATAGTTTGATGTTTGACTCTTTTTAAGTTTGAAGAAGAAAAGTATTTAGGTCATCGGGAGTCAAACACCTCATGCCAATTTGGTGAACCAGTTCCACAAATCTTGCATGGGGCAAGGCTTTGGTGAACAAGTCCGCTAATTGGTGTTCAGTACCCACAAAGTATAATTCAACAGTACCCATTTCCACATGCTCCTTGATGAAATGATAGCGTAGAGCAATATGCTTGGACTTGGAATGTTGGACCGTGTTGCAGGAAATAGCGATGGCACTCTTGGAATCACAGTACATAGGAATCTTGTTGAAGACGTATCCATAGTCCATCAGCTGAGATCGCATCCAAATGACTTGAGCGCAACATGCTGACATGGCGACGTATTCCGATTCTGTAGACGACAGTGATGTGCAGTCTTGCTTCTTTGATTGCCAAGAGACGAGCTTGTCACCCAAAAACTGTACTCCCCCTGATGTACTTTTGCGTGTGTCTAAGCACCCTGCATGGTCAGCGTCTGAAAATGCAACAAGTTCAAATCCAGAATCCTTTGGATACCAGATCCCCAAATTAATGGTTCCCTTTATGTATCTAAGGATTCTTTTAAAGGCTGACAAATGCCGCTCAGTTGGTCTTGACTGATATCGGGAGCAAAGGTACGTGGCAAATACAACATCCGGTCTGCTAGCTGTAAGATACATGATCGACCCAATCATACTACGATATTTTGTAGGATCAATGGGTGTCCCATGTATGTCAGCATCTAGCTTCGGGGATGAGGAAGACATAGGGGTGTTATAGGTTTCACAGCTGGTCATACCATGCTTTTTCAGGATTTCCTGAGCATACTTGGACTGACTAAGGAATATACCTCGGGGTGATTGATGAACTTGCAGTCCTAAGAAGAACTTCAGTTCACCCATCATGGACATCTCAAAGTTATTTTTCATTAGTTTTGCGAAAGCATTTGAATATTTTTTATGTGTTGATCCAAAAATGATATCATCGACATAAATTTGTACGATGAGAATGTCCTCCCCGTGTTTTTGTATAAACAAAGTCGGGTCCACAGCTCCTTTAGTAAAATGGTTTGCAAGTAAGAAAGCAGATAACTTGTCGTACCAGGCCCTTGGGGCTTGTTTAAGGCTGTAAAGGGCTTTCTTTAGCCGATATACGTGATTCGGATGTTCTTGGTCCACGAAGCCTTCTGGTTGAGAAACGTACACCTCTTCCCGGAGTTGGCCGTTGAGAAATACAATCTTCACATCCATTTGGTAGACAGTAATGTTCTTGTGAGCCGCATAAGCCAGGAACATGCGAACAGCCTCAAGCCTTGCGACTGGAGCAAATGATTCTTCGAAGTAGATTCCCTCTTGTTGACTGAATCCTTTTACGACTAGCCGGGACTTGTTACGAATGACAGTACCATCTGCATCTAACTTGTTTTTCCAGATCCATTTCAATCCAACGACATAAACCCCATCTGGTCTCTCTACCAGTTCCCAAACTTCTAACCGCTTGAATTGTTCCAATTCCTCTTGCATGGATTCAATCCAGTTGTCATAGGTAAGGGCTTCCTTAATGTTTTTGGGTTCGGCTTGACAAACGGTGAGTGCATAAATGCAGGTTTCACCGTCTGTGTGAAGTCTTTGTCTTGTCATGACTGGGTTTTCTGGATTACCAATGATGTTTACTAAGGGATGGTCCTTAGTCCATTTATGAGTGGATGGATAGTGTTGATAATTATGGTGCAGGTTTGATGGTTCCAAATTGCGTGTAGAAGATTCTGCAATATAAGGAAAGATTGGTGCAGGAGCAAATGGATTAAAGAATGCATCTCCGTCATAACCTGATGGTGCTGGTACTTCAGCAGATTTGTGGGGGGAATCTTCAGTTGTGGGTGTAGAAGTGGAAGGTGTTTGATCTACTGACGATGATGGTTCTAGTTGAGGTGCGTCATCAGCAACTGTTGTGGAAGTAGTTACTGGTGTATCAGGTGCTTGATTGTTTACGGTTTGAGCAACGGAATTGGTGGATACAGCAGAGGCACGATTAACTAGAGAGTCATCGAACAGTGGACCAAACAAGTCTTCTATATCCTTTCTGTTGAACGGTAATGGTTCAGCTGAAGATTCAGGAAAATTTAGACGGTTGTGTGCGGGTTCTAAGCTGTTTTGCTCAGAAGCCATTTCTGTGAGTTCATCAAAATTAGCATGGATTGTCTCTTGAATTTTCCGAGTACGTCGATTCCAAATTATGAATCCTTTCGAATTCTCACAATAGCCAACAAATACTCCTATGTCTGCTTTGGCTTTCAGTTTCCCCAAATCATCACGATCACTCTTTGGATAGCAGAGAGCTCCAAAGACATGAAAGTAATTGATATTAGGTTTACGACCGTGAATAAGCTCATATGGTGTTTTGTCGTGGCGTTTGGTGATCATGCATCGGTTTTGGGTATAACAAGCAGTTGAGACAGCTTCAGCCCATAGGTAGTCTGGTAATTGGGCATTAATCAACATAGTTCTTGCTGCCTCCACTAACGTACGGTTGCGTCTTTCGACTACTCCATTTTGTTCAGGGGTGCGAGCAATGTACGTTTGATGAACAATACCATTTTTCTCATGAACTCCCGAAGAGTTTGATTCTTGAATTCAGTACCATTGTCTGTTCTGATGATTCTGACGGTGTTACGAACCTGAACTTGAATCTTCGTGAGAAAAGTAATGATCATCGAAGGGGCTTGGTCTTTGGTACGAAGAAAGTAGACCCAAGTCCACCTCGAGAAATCGTCTACTATTACCAAGATGTACCGTTTCCCATTGATGGTTTGAACACGCATAGGACCACACAAATCCATATGAAGCAGTTGTAGGACATGATCTGTGCTGTGATCTGCTTTTGGAGGAAAGTAGGCATGATGACTCTTTCCTTGTTCGCAAGCAGGACACAAGTGATCTTTGGCATATCGGAATTTGGGAAGACCGTCGACCAACTTTTTTCTAGCAAGATCGGTCATTGTCTTGAAGTTCAAATGAGACATTCGTTTGTGCCATAGCCAGGCCTTTGTGGGATGTGCCTTTGAAAGTAAGCATATGGGAGAGGAAGCTGTCATTCCTTCGAAGGAAATAGTATATAGACTAGTGCCGCGTTTTCCTTTCATCAGATCATTTCCTTGAAGATCCCGAATAAAACAAGTTTTCTCTCTGAATGCCACCTCCAAATCACCATCACAAAATTTTCCTACAGAGAAAAGGTTGTGACCTAGGCCCTCGACATAATAAACCCTGCTAATTTCGATGTTACCATTTACATAATCTTCATAACCCATAATAGCAGCGAAGTGATCATTCCCGAATCTGACCGTTCCAATGAACTTTGCAACAAAGTTTACAAGAAGCTTGAGATTGTCGGTCATATGACGGGAACAGCCGCTATCAACAGTCCAGAGAACAATTTGGATCACCTGCATCACCAGAAGTTGACATAGAGGCAAGTTTGGTAACGGTGGATCCCGTTTGGTTAGTAACACATGTATTAAGCATTTTAGGTACCCATGTAAAGCTAGATGTGTTTTGCAACCAACGCTGCCACGTCCAACTAGTCTCAGCCTTTCTCCTAATAAATGCACTTGGTGTTCTATTTTTCCTAGGTGTATCTATGGGTTTTGGAACAGAATATTCAGAAACTACTAGTGGTGGTTTTCCTAATATGGACTTGGCAGCAGTAGTGGGCCTAGAGGAAATGCCACTAGATCATTTCTTTTTGCGATTCAACAGAGTTTTAGCAACACATTTCTCATGATTTCCAGATAATATACTAGTATGACAAAATACACAACTTGCATCAACCATAATATCATTCATAGCATTCAACGATTTAGCATTCATTACATCATCTATAGAACTAGACTTAGACAAGTTTGATTCTACTTTTGACATATTATGCTTTTTATTCAAACTGCTAACATTATCTACTACTTCTTCAGTCTTAGATAGTCCACTCTTAGGGCGCCAGATACTAAACTTCCTTGGTCTCTTGGTGTTTCTTGATCTGCTATCCTTAGAGTTGTTTCCTAGTCCTGTGGAAGTGGAAGTATTCACATTAGTAGTTTGATTTGATGCTTGCTTAGTTGGCTTGTCTACTGTGTACATTCCTAGGGCAATCACAGCTTTTCCTTTTTCTAAAACTCTGAGTTTCTTTTTCAAATCAACAATGATGTGTTGGAGTTCTTGATTTTTTGAATCCAAAATTCTGTTTAACCGGACAGTGTCATTTCTGTTTTGAGAAACTTCATCTATATATTTCTCATATTCAAATAGTTTATTTTGCAAAACATCAATTTCATTTTTATTCTGACTTTCTGAAGCATGACTGTTTTGGAAAGACAAAGACTCTTTTATATTTTTGTACTTTAAGTCAAATTCAACACTTTGAGTTTGACACCATTCCAGTCTTTTGTTAAGTTTGAAAATTTCTTTTCCACACTTATCTTCCACATCAAAGTTGATCTGTCTAAGACTCTCATTCTCTTTTACCAAATTATCAATCTCAATTTGCAACATTCCAACATTCACAGCATGATCATCAACAAGCATTTTATGACAAGATTCAAAAATAGAATTCATAATCACAGAAATCACATCATCACACAAAATACGTTCCAAGAGTCGATCAACCTCTTTTTCTAAAGCTTTCTTTTGACACTTTTGTTTTGTAATTTTGTCATCTTTAGCTTTAAAAATACTCATCATTGATCCAACTTCAGTCTGTAGTTCCTGTTCCCACATTGTTGCACACAGTCTCAGGTGTTTAACATGTGGTAAGAATTGATTCTGAAAAATTTCTCTCTTTTCTTTCTCAGCAGGAGAAAATAAAGAAGAGATTTTGATTTCAGAATTAAATTCTATCACTTGTTCCAAAAGTTTAATGTCATCCATAAATGTCTTAAAATATCAAAGAATCCGACATGGTTGAGGCATTTGTGGATCTACAGTATCGTTTGGACCATTGATTTGTGTAACAGGAGTGGTAACAGGAGCAGCTTCAGAAGAGGGATTTGTTTCAGTTATTGAAAGTGTTTGTTCTGGTTTGTCCTTAGGAGGAACAAAAGATTTACTGATGTGAGGTCTTGCTGAATAATCATATGGAACTCTTGAAAATTCTTTTTCTGACTTTGATCGACTCTCAATCTTATGTTCAAGATATTCAGTTTCTTCATCATTACTATACACATCAGTACGTTGAAAAGTCTCATCAAACAGAAATTATGCATTGTATAACTTAGGATTATCTTTGAGTGTTTTTGTAAAAAACGTGGTTGATCACTTCCAATTGTAAAACCAAATCCTTTAGGACTCGGTTTCACAGTTAGTCTTTGAATTTGTGTTACTGAATTACCCGTTTTATATACAACATTCTGAAATTCTTTGAGCTTGGATTCCAAGTCCACAATCTCCTCAAGATATGAGTCAACTCGTTTCCTAGTGGCTTGCTTTTCTTCAAGAAGATCATTTTGAGATGTTGAAAGCTCTGTTTGAGTTTTTAACAACTCAGAATTCAAGATGTCAATTTGTTTTTTGAATTCAAATTGCTCTTGTTCTTTTTGAGAAAGCAAATCAGCCTTGGAAACAGTTAGCTCACGAACTTGATGCTCTAAATCCTTGACCTGAACGCATGTCTTTTGGAATGCAACCTCAAAGCCTTTCTCACGTTGTGCTTGTTGTTCATAACTTGAAAGTTGTATTTTATAGCACTCATTGTCCTTTGTTAACATTGCAATTTTAGCTTTTAAGTTCTAGTTAATCTCATTGCCTTTGTCAATCTGTGACTTTTGTGCATTTAATTGTGATTGGGTGGTCAGCAATAAGGTCATAAGCTCTGGATCTTGATCAGGCATAAGATCATCTTGTTCAAGATGATCATGATTATCATCATCAATATGATCATCAAATGAGACATTGGTGTTATCATCATCGAATGAAACAACAGTGTTTATTTGATCATCTTCTTGAGACGGGAATGATGAATCTTTTTGAACAAGATTTTCTTGTGAAGATGAAGATGCAGATGCAGATGGTGAAGTAATCTCATGAATTAGGCATTCTGATTCAAGTACCTGAGATAAGCCATCGGTATCATAGACCGGGCCTGTCTCGTTCACATTCATCTCCTGCATGTTGGCCATTAGCATCACTGCAACATTGGCCTTCAAGTCTTCCATCTCATCATCGGAATAAGCATTGGCCATAAAGCTTTGCTCGTTCTGAGTCAACATTCCTTCAGCCTTTTCATCCTTGAGAGCCATCAGAAGAGCTTCCTTGTGATATGCACTACCCTGAGTCCTAGGCTTAAGGCAAGCATTTGCCATATGACCACTTCCTCCACAGTTGTAGCAAGTGATTGACGTGTTAGCAATGCCTCTTCTTCCAGTGCCAACATTCTGAATTCCCCTCAGTGCATTCCCCATATTGTTTCTACTTCCCCCAGCTGTGTTGAACCTCTGCCCCCCTGAGTTAAACCTTGTACCAGAATTTCCCATGTTTCCTGACCCAAATCTACCAGAAGACCGATTCTGAATCTCAACTCGTCCATCATTAACGACTGCCTAGTTCCTGGTGTTTGATGACGAACGAAGACGGTTGTTTGACTTGTTAGAGAATTTGTTGAATGCTTTTGCAATTAATGCAAATCCTTCATTGAGAGAGTTGAACACATCGTCTTCTTCATCATAATCAGCATTGGAATAAAACGTGGAGTCGGTATTGTTGTATGGAACCAGTTGGTTATCAGGATTGTGAGATGGTGCTTCATAAGGAACAATTTGATTGTTTGGTTGTGGTTGGAAACTTGGTTGAGAAGGTTGTGGAACAAATTCTTGGTTTGATGGTGGAAAGTATGATTGAGCTATCAAAGCAAGAGAGTTTGGATTTGGTGCTTGTGAATAACCTCCTCTTGCTGCAATGTCCTTGTCTACCTCAGTTTGATGTTGCTTGAGATAATCATACAAAAGCCCATATGAAACTTGATTAATCTTTTTGGCTTGCCTCACGAATGTCACATACTTCTGCCAGTCTGGTCCAAGACATCCTAGAAATTTGGAGTTGATAGCAATCTTTGGTAGAGGTATGTTAGTATGATTCTAAAGATTCCCCTGGTTCCATCATGAAGTTATTGTATTCCATGTAAAGCTTGGATTCCAGATCCTCTTGGTTCAATTCTGTGCCTTCCATCAGAAGATGCACATGCTCCCACATGTCCTTGGCTGTTTTCTGAGCATCAATACTCCTGAAGATTGGGTTAGGAATTCCCTGGAGTATGTAAGCCATGGCCATCTCATTAGCTTCTTGCTGTAAAGTTTGTTCATTGGTATATTGAGCTACTGGAACGGGAGTTGTGGATGCTTCTCGTGGAGGTATAGCAGTTGGATCACCCGGAACCACTTTTGAAGGAACTGGATAAGGTCCTTCCATGATGACCTTTTTAAGATATGGACCATGAGGTTTTCGTAGTTCAACAAATCGAATAAACCGACTAGACCATTGCACATAGTTTCCCGGTGTCAGCATTGGTGGAGTTTCAAACGATCCTGCTTCATGTCGAGATTGCTGACTACTGATAGCTACACACATCTTAGCAAACCAGTGAGGTTCTCTTGATGAAGGCTGGTAGTTTTGCATTTGAGGTTGTGGCATGAATTGTTGCTGAGGTGCTGTTTGTTGAGGGAAAAACTGATGTTGTTGCACAAAAGCATTTTGCTGTTGAAATTGTTGTGGTTGTTGATGATATTGTCGTTTGATGCGTGCGATGTGTCGTTGCGGTTTAGCAGTATTAATGCCTACTCAAGTTTTAAATTTATATTTAGCCGACTTATCAATAACACACACACTTAACGAGCAGTGTACTCGGTCAGTATGAATATAATGGTAAGTAGAGTGTCGATCACTAAGAGTGGAACGTATTATCTAGTTATTCTAATCAGTATTTTAATATATTAAGTTAGCTATACAACCTAATCTAACGCAAAGGGGTTCAGCCTGAGAGACTGGCACGATTTGGTTGCAATTAAATAATAAACTAAACCAATAGGCACGAATCAGCAAGTAGCACACACGTACACAGATAAATACTCGAGACAATAAGAAGGCTGTCCTGATAGATAAGTAGTTTGTCACTTGTTTTATTGCTAGTTTTATATGAAGTGTATAGTTCGATGCAACGCACCGAGATTAAGTCCTTTCTCGTTGGTTCTAATCTTATCGGCGAGTAAACCCTTAATGGTTACTTATGACTATCCTATTTATCTTTCTTCCTACTTTTCTACAGACGATAGAATGCATAGGCGATCTAATAAATAGGCGAGGGCAGAGGCATGGCGACCCGATCAACGCTCAGCTAGACACAGAGGTTATCAATGCACTAATAAAAGTCACCAAAGACATCAACATATAAACTTTAATTAATGAGAAAGCAGTTTTAAGGGAGTGCAATCTTTCCGTTGTCACATTACACAAGCCACCAATCTTGATGAATTAAAGTTTACTAACACAATAAAACAAAACTACTTAATGAATTAAACACATGCAGCACCTTCTTACAGCTCTTGTATCTTCGTTTGGGTGTGTCTTGTGCTGCTGCCTTGACTGAATTCGTCCTAGGTTTCTGTACTTCGGTCTTCTGTCTAAACTTCGGAACCCGGAACTCGGAACTCGGAACTCGTCTGGTCTTTGGGGTATTTATAGTTTATGTCTGAGGGTAAGATGCGGCGCATCTAGTAAGTAGATGCGGCGCATTGACTTAACTTCGCGTGGGGTCCAAGATTATAATATTCAGGAATATTCCTACACCGCCAGAAGATGCGGCGTAACTCCATTTATAGATGCGGCGCATGTCCTCTTGTATCTTGGATCGTATCTGGTGAAATATTGATAGTGATGCGCCGTATGTGATAAGAAAGATGCGGCGCATCTGGAGCAGAATGTCTTGATCTTGTACATTTCAGTAGACTCTTAACTTCTTGCATGTTTTGCTCCATAATTAGTCCAAAATCGCCAAGTTTCACCAAATGCTTGTTTTCAACTGAGAATTACAAAAGTAAACGATTAAGTATCAATCCTCATACATAATATAATAAAACAAGTCAAATTAATAGGATAAATGATAGTAATAAAATGTACTTATTTGAGTTCATCAAATATCCCCCCACTTGAACTTTACTTGTCCCCAAGTAAACCTTAGAATTAATCTTATGAAAATGTATCCTAAAAGATATTAGGATTTATTTTTATATTTAAGCATGTATTCGTTTTTGCCATAATCACACAACCAAACACTTAACGAATTAGAAGTAAAAATAAAATAATTTGATAATAGCAAATCTAATCGTTTAACTGTCCAGTCGTGACGAATATTCTATCATAAGCTTGGCAAGTATACACATCTCCCCCACTAAAGCCAAGGAATAACAAGTCTAAAGCGGTAAAAAGGGTTTTGAGGTTTAAGGGTTAATCATTCTTAATCTCTATCGATCTCAAATTCCAGAAAAGGCGACAAAATCATAAATACATGATCGAATCCACGAACACGATACTTGCAATTGCTCAAATCCTTAACTCGAACAGGCTAAAGATAGGTCCAAACTTCACCAATAATATTATATCAAAAAGGGCGACAAAATCATAAATACATAGCCGAATCCACGACTATGATACTTAAGATTGCTCAAATCCCTAATCTCAATAAATCAAAGGTTTGGTTGGATAAAGAATAATAAAGGGTATGGATAATATTTGGGATATAAATTGGTGTAAAATGAAAAATAAACAAAACAAATAAATTAAAATCCTAAGTGTGGTTAATCACTATCCCAACCATCCCATGAATAAGACTCATATCATAGAATAACTCACGCTTTAACACTTGAAACACACGCTTTAGGTAGATACGAATTATACTCAACAAGATCTTAATCAAAGAATAAACCTTAGTTGGCGTTCCCATAACTGCCAACTCCCATTCAATCCATAGATATAGTACAACAATTAGTGGTGATATCGACCACTTAATACAAAACTTTACATAAGTTGGTTAAGTCAAACATCCAACTTTTCTTTTTCTTTTTCTTTTCTCATTTTTTCGATTTTTTTTTTTTTTTTTTCAAACTATAAACATAAACATAGATGTGTAAAATTTCACCACATCACTATAATGATAATTCTGGATAATTTTTCCATACTTTTCATGACTTCAGAAATAACGGTAATAGTGAAAGTAGTAAACACACAAAAAATAAACTCAAAGATATACAATATTTACTTTCACTCCAATTGCATTGTGCAATTTCCCGACCTAACCATAGATAATGAATTACGCACGCGAACACAGGTAATGTAAGGAAACACACTTTGCCTATAGCAATTAACCAACCACGGATTCTAATCTACATGGTAGGCTAAGGTGTAAGGGTGTAACGAAACATTTTAACAAAGGTGTAAGAAACGAAAGGAATGGCTCTGAGTGTTTTTCTAGGGGTATCTTACTCTAAAAGTGAGAGTAACAAAAGGGTTTATACGGGGGTTAACTAACCAGTGTAGTTAGCTAATAACACATAACATATAAAGGCTATTTGGGTGTAATCCTAGAAATTTACCAATTTAGACAAGTCATTCCAATTATATAGATAATACTTATTATGGTGGTCTCGAATAGTATACAAGCCAAGTTCTAAAGTTTACAAGTCACCGGCACACTCATAGATTTGTGAATTTTGAAAAATCACAATTTTTGAAAATAACGTCATGTGTGCAGCTATGCAACTTAGACTTTAAACAAAAACATGCTAAAAAATTTAAATTTTGATATATTAAGCACATTTTAAGCATATTTTGAAAAGTTTAGGACAAGTAAGTGTTAAGTGTTCTAATTCTCCAATCCCCCCACTTAAGTTAAACAACGTCCTCGTTGTTTGTATAAAAGGTTAAAAACTGGAAAATAAAAGAATTAGAACAGAAAAACTCCCCTGAGATTTGCTCGGTATGATCCTCCATTTGTATAAGAGCAAAAATCATCTTTCTTGTGGATTAGAACGTTTAAGCTTCATAATTGATGTATCCACAGGGAATGCAGGAATCTATAATACCACCAAGGCTTTAAAACATACCTAAGTTAAGAAAGGTTCAAACTTGCATAATACATTAGTAGTTAGTTAAAATAAAACATAAAAAAATTAAAAATGAAAATCATCAGGTCAGTCGATGCGCCGTATCTTATTGAAGAAGATACGCCGTATCGAGCCTGGAATAAGTACGGATCAGAATAGAAGATGCGCCGCATCCTTAACCAGGGATGCGCTGCATTAAAATAAACTGATAAAAAGTTTTAAAGTCGAAAATAAAAAGTGCAGAAAAAATAAAGATATGACCTGTGCAGGAGATGCGTCGCATCTCAGGATTGAGATGCGCCGTATCCTCTGCGGCCTGACTGACTCGACACAAAAACAGAATAATAAAAATTTCTCCGGGTTGTCTCCCAGTAAGCACTTGTCTTTATTCCAGAGTCTTCAAGTTAGACTCACGTTCAGCTCTTTAATATCGATCATTGAAGGAGTCGGAAACATCGCGCTCCCTCATTGCCAATTCAGTAATATTGAACACTCCTTGCTCGTCCTTAATTTCCACGCCGTTCTTCTTCAATATCTGTATAAACAAAGTTCTGTCCTTTTCGGGCAGAGATGACAAAATGATAGACGGGAAATTCATATTATCATATAGGCATAAATAAGCAAGGTGTGGTGGTAGTTCAATAAACACATCATTATTCAAACTCGTTTTCTCAACTATTCTCCTACGTTTGTTAATTACTACACAATCATACCACTCATCATCAGAATCATTGACAACATCGCGTCTAAGTTCGGTAGGTATATTAAGGTCAATAAATTCCTCAAAGTTCACATGATTAGGATTAGTTGATTTGTTTTGAATCAATGTTTCTCCCATAAGCCTAGCTTCAAGATCGAGGTCCATACGCTCTCTTAATCCTAGCACATAGACACCTCTAATTATGCTTTTAACAGGATCTTGGCACTTATAGACTAGTTTATTATTCCCTACCCTTAACGAGATCTTTCTTTTAAACACATCAATCTTAGCATGGGCAGTAGACAAGAAAGGTCTTCCAAGGATTAAAGGAATCTTAACATCCTCGGGCATATCTAATATAACAAAGTCTACAGGGAAAATAAACTCCTCAATCTTAACTAGCACATTATTAGCAATCCCTTCAGGTCGTTTTACCGTTTTATCAGCCAATTCAATAAGTAACTTAGTTGGTGCTAATTTTCCTAGTCCTAGGGTAGTGAATGTCTTAAGAGGCATAACACTAACACTAGCTCCTAAGTCAGCTAACACATTATTGAAAGATATATTATTAATTGAACAAGGCAAAGTAAAACTTCTTGGGTCTTTTTCTTTATGAGGCAAGGCATGTAAGTCGGTTGCAGAGCTCTCTTCTTTCATTGTAGCCTTGATCTCTTCTTCAATCTTTGTCTTTTCTTTGAGTAGTCTCCTTAAACTGATTGAAGAATTAAAGAAAAATTCGGGTCTTGCACCATCATTACCATTCATCGGTCTTCTAGGTAAGCAAGGAGTGACTTCTTCAGTGGTGCTTATGGCCTTGACATGATCCCTTGGGTTGGTCTCAGTTGAGCTAGGTAAACTTCCATATCCCCTTTCTTGAAGAACTTTGCTCATTTGACCAATTTGTTGTTCCAATGCTTTGATCGAAGCTCCTTGATTTCTTGTAGTAGTGTCCGTTGAAGCTCGGATTTCTTTGATCATAGCAGTATTCTCTTCATGTCTTTTAGCAGCATCGGCCATAATTTGCTTTAGAGTGTCATCTAAAGTCTGCCTCCTTTCTTGATAAGCGGGATTGAAGTTGTTCTTTTGATAGAATCCCGGGGTGGCTTCCCTAAATCTTCCTGAAGGTCGGAATGGTTGTCCAAATTGGGTGTAATATGCTTCTTCAAACGTCTCACCTTCATTCTTATTCGGGTAATCTTTAGTGTAGTGAGGTCCTTCGCACTTTTCACATCCAACTTGGGCAGCATACACTCTTTCATCACGCTTCTTCATCTCTCTACTAATTTTATCCAATTGAGCTTGAATAGTAGCAATCCCGTCAAAATTAGTGCTGCTCTTAGATCTAGTAGAGGTCCCATCGTGCCATTTTTGAGAATGATCAGCAGCTTCTTGGATCGCTTTCCTAGCATTGGTTGCACTCATTTGGGGCACAGCTCCCTTAGCGTCCAAGATTTGTCTAGTAGGCACGTCCAATCCTTGATAAAACAATATTATCTCCTGCATAGGGGTTAGATAGTGTTGAGGACATTTTACCAGTAAATCTTTAAATCTTTCCCAAGCTTGATAAAGAGTTTCATCAGGCTCTTGCTTGAAACTGTTGATAGCCTCCATCTTTTTAGCAGTCCTAGCAGGTGGACAATATCTCTTCAGGAATTTGCTCTTCAAATCTTCCCATGTAGTGATTGAACTAGCAGGTTCATTCCTTAGCCACTTGTTAGCAGCTCCTTTTAGTGAGAGTGGAAAGATTCTTAGCGTGATTTGATCGTCAGTGACTCCTTCCGAAGTAAACAAATCCGCAATCTCGAGGACCTTTTCAACATGCTCATTAGCATCCTCATGTTCCGATCCACTGAAAGCATTCTCTCTTAGCTCCTTGAGAAACTGACCTTTCAATTCAAACTTTGACTTATCATCAAACTTTGGTCTAGCAACTCCTGAAGTGTAATCAGCACGGGTTTTGTTCATGTATTCCTCCATAGTTGTGTTTTCGCCCATTGTTTCTGTTTCTTCTTCCTCTTTCTCTTCAGAAAAATAATCAAGCTCGAATGAACTTGAAGTATCAAAGCTTTTTGTGTTGAAAAGCCTTTTAAGCGAATGAAAGACTCGTTCAGGATCTTTGAAAGGTTGAATCAAGTTCTTCGTAGAACTCCTGGTCATGCACTTCCTGAAATCAACACAAAAATATCAGTAGGGTATGCTCAAGAAAGTAATATATCAGAAAATTAACAACGAAAACGGAATACGAAAAATTAAAGTTACTGATATCTGCAGACGATGCGCCGTATCCAAAAAGTTGGATACGCCGTATCTTATAATCGTTAAAATTTAATCAGACTTTTATTCAGAAAATAGATACGCCGCTTAGAAATTAGAATGCGCCGTATCTGTTTTAATTATCAAAAATCGATATTTTATAAAATTAAATGCGCCGTATTTTCGTTACGTTTCAAAATATAAGATTTTTGATTCAGAAGATACGCCGTATCGATAAAAATCGATACGCCGTATCTGTTTAATAATTCGAAAACTGTTTTTAATTAAAATAATAGATACGCCGTATCTGCTAAAGCAGATGCGTCGTATGGCGTTAACGTTTAGAAATTTTTTTTTATCAAAAACAGATACGCCGTATCTTGGGGAAAAGATGCGTCGTATCGAATTAATTAAACGCGTTGTATTTTATAAAAATTAAACGCAATACGCCGTATCTGAGAGATCAGATGCGCCGTATCGTTCGATTTAGCTCAGTACAACGATAGCAGTATGCAGAAAATACGAAAAATAAAAACAAATAAAAACACAAACAAAAATAAACACAAAGAAAAGCAAACAAATAACACACAAAAACAGAAAATATGCAAAATATTACAATGAATGCAAATTAATCTAATACACAACAGAATTAGCGGTTAGATAAAAATTAAATTAAAAACCTAATTAAAATACTAATCAAATTAACAGATAATAACAATTCACTCCCCGGCAGCGGCGCCAAAAACTTGATGCGTGCGATGTGTCGTTGCGGTTTAGCAGTATTAATGCCTACTCAAGTTTTAAATTTATATTTAGCCGACTTATCAATAACACACACACTTAACGAGCAGTGTACCTGGTCAGTATGAATATAATGGTAAGTAGAGTGTCGATCACTAAGAGTGGAACGTATTATCTAGTTATTCTAATCAGTATTTTAATATATTAAGTTAGCTATACAACCTAATCTAACGCAAAGGGGTTCAGCCTGAGAGACTGGCACGATTTGGTTGCAATTAAATAATAAACTAAACCAATAGGCACGAATCAGCAAGTAGCACACACGTACACAGATAAATACTCGAGACAATAAGAAGGCTGTCCTGATAGATAAGTAGTTTGTCACTTGTTTTATTGCTAGTTTTATATGAAGTGTATAGTTCGATGCAACGCACCGAGATTAAGTCCTTTCTCGTTGGTTCTAATCTTATCGGCGAGTAAACCCTTAATGGTTACTTATGACTATCCTATTTATCTTTCTTCCTACTTTTCTACAGACGATAGAATGCATAGGCGATCTAATAAATAGGCGAGGGCAGAGGCATGGCGACCCGATCAACGCTCAGCTAGACACAGAGGTTATCAATGCACTAATAAAAGTCACCAAAGACATCAACATATAAACTTTAATTAATGAGAAAGCAGTTTTAAGGGAGTGCAATCTTTCCGTTGTCACATTACACAAGCCACCAATCTTGATGAATTAAAGTTTACTAACACAATAAAACAAAACTACTTAATGAATTAAACACATGCAACACCTTCTTACAGCTCTTGTATCTTCGTTTGGGTGTGTCTTGTGCTGCTGCCTTGACTGAATTCGTCCTAGGTTTCTGTACTTCGGTCTTCTGTCTAAACTTCGGAACCCGGAACTCGGAACTCGGAACTCGTCTGGTCTTTGGGGTATTTATAGTTTCTGTCTGAGGGTAAGATGCGGCGCATCTAGTAAGTAGATGCGGCGCATTGACTTAACTTCGCGTGGGGTCCAAGATTATAATATTCAGGAATATTCGTACACCGCCAGAAGATGCGGCGTAACTCCATTTATAGATGCGGCGCATGTCCTCTTGAATCTTGGATCGTATCTGGTGAAATATTGATAGTGATGCGCCGTATGTGATAAGAAAGATGCGGCGCATCTGGAGCAGAATGTCTTGATCTTGTACATTTCAGTAGACTCTTAACTTCTTGCATGTTTTGCTCCATAATTAGTCCAAAATCGCCAAGTTTCACCAAATGCTTGTTTTCAACTGAGAATTACAAAAGTAAACGATTAAGTATCAATCCTCATACATAATATAATAAAACAAGTCAAATTAATAGGATAAATGATAGTAATAAAATGTACTTATTTGAGTTCATCATCGTTGTTGATGATGTTGTTGTTGTGGATATTGTTGTAGTTGATAATAGAAATAGGGATTGTATGGTGGTTGAGACATTGTAAAGTAACTTGTGATGATTTAAGGATCTTTAAAGGATAATAACGGTTGTTGTAGTAGATTAGATTGTTTAACGGTGAAAAACGAAAAGAAACTATGAGGATTTTACTCTAGAAACTCGGAGATTTCAATCGTTGAAACTCGGAGGATTTTACACTAGAAACTCGATTAGTCTCTTAAGAAATCCAAAAAAAAAAAAAAAAAAACTAAGATGTTCGACTAAGTAGATGTTCGATCAAGGTAGATGTTCGACTAAGAAGATGTTCGACTAAGTAGATGTTCGATCAAGGTAGATGTTCGACTAAGAAGATGTTCGACTAAGAAGATGTTAGACTAAGTAGATGTTCGATCAAAGTTGCTAGACTAGACCAGATGTTAGACTAGACCAGATGTTCGACTACTTTATCTAACTCGATGAAGTAGTTACTCGATGAAAGTTGCTAGACTAGTCCAGATGTTAGACTAGACCAGATGTTCAACTACTTTATCTAACTCGATGAAGTAGTTACTCGATGAAAGTTGCTAGACTAGTCCAGATGTTAGACTAGACCAGATGTTCGACTACTTTATCTAACTCGATGAAGTAGTTACTCGATGAAAGTTGCTAGACTAGTCCAGATGTTAGACTAGACCAGATGTTCGACTAATTCTCAGAAGCTCGATCAATGAACAGTAACAAATCGGATGAACAGTACGGAACAGTAACTTATCGGATTTTTTGATTTTTTCTTAGATCTAATCTTGTAACAACCTAAATTACCCCTAGGCGAATGATACCACTTGATGTTTCTATTAATTATCACACAAGCTACACTAATTAACCACTAATAAGCCCTAGATCTAGAGAGAGAAAGTTAGAGAGAGAAAGAGAGTGTGGAAGATGATTACACAATAATAAGGAAAGTTTAGCATTCATCAACCAACCCTCTCCCTTAGATGGGAGGGGGTATTTATAGTTTTTTACATGGACTTGGGCTTAAAGCCCTAATTAACATACTTAAACATAAATAAATAAATAAACGACACAGCCCATGGGCCTTCTACACAGGTTGGGCCTAATGACAAACCTAAAGGCCAAAGCAACCTATTACAATATGATCAATACTTGAATTAATACAAAACGTGTTCCCAACATTTGTCTTACAAATCTAAACCCAAATCACATAAACACAACCAAACAATTGATTTGCAT